>JARQOD010000007.1:140631904-140659139 GCA_033576555.1 Oophaga sylvatica | reverse complement strand
TTTCCATCTGTACTGGAGTAGCCTTCTTTACTGAACGTATCCCCTGTTTCAGAGCAAAGGAGACATCCATAAAATTCCCACTTGCCCCTGAGTCGATCATAGCAGAGCTAGACACCCAGACTGAGTCAACCCAGAGTTTGATGGAAAGGAAGCAATGAGAATTGTTTTTCCTACAACTCAGCTGGGACACCGCTGAAGAAACTTGAAAAATTGCAGCGTTTACACAGTCATCGTCCTCAGAAGTAACGGAGTTTAAGTCCGAGAAATCAATATCTGTTGCTGCAGATCTCTCTGGAGCCTGAGGCTCGGACCTGACAGATCTCCTCTCGCAACACTCACAGTGAATGAGTGCTGCAGTAGTCTTACGAGAACGGCTGGGGCAGTTTATAATGAAGTGCCCTGACTTACCACAATAGAAACATAGATTTTCCTTAAAGCGATGTTCTTTGCGTGCATCACTAACCCGTCTCTGTAAAGAGTCTACCTGCATGGGTTCAGGTTCAGGTTCCCGTGTGATCCTACTCAAAGGTTCCTTAGCTGGGGAGGAAGGTAGGAAAAGCTTAGTGCGATTGCTTTCGAACCATTTCTCTTGCCTGCGTTCAGTCAGACGAGTATCAATACGGATGCAGTAATTAATAAAGTCACCTAACGCAGTGGGAGGGTCGGCACGAGCTAGTTCATCCTTAATTAGTGGAGACAACCCCTTTCGAAAAATAGATTTTTTGGCGGAACTGTCCCAAGTGGTATCAAGGGCCCATCTCCTGAAATCCAAAGCATATTCGGCTACCGAGTGCTTACCTTGGCGCAAAGCCAACATGGCTGCTTCAGCTGTTGCACCTCGATTGGGGTCATCAAACACCTGCCCCATGGCTGAAATGAAAGCATCAAGATGATTCAAACATTCATCCTCAGTCTCAATCAGAGGGTTTGCCCACATCAAAGCCTTGTTGGTAAGCAACATAACTATAGTAAGTACTTTAGATCGTTCAGTAGGAAATTGTGAAGCATGTGCAGAAAAAAAAAGATTGCATTGGTTAATAAATCCCTGAATTTCTCACGTTCACCGCCAAAACGAAAAGGGGGCAACTTGGGAATCCCAGAACTCGGGGCTACGGCAGGAGCCTGGACCCGCTCCTCTAGAACCTCAATCCTGGCTCGCAAATCCTGGGCAGTCTGACCAAACACTTGCAAATTGTGATTAGTGAGGTCCTGTAAGTTTGTAAAACGGGTTTTTATTAGTCTGTAATTCTGCAAGGATATTATCAGTCACTCCGCAAAGTTCCTTTATGCGGGCTTCCATCTTCAAAATCTTTTAAGACAGGAGTACTGGCAGGAGAAGAGAAAAGAAAAAAAAAACAATAGTGTTTACCTGTGGTAACACTGCAGAAAAAAAAACTTAAGGGAATTGCTCACCTGGAATGGTTGTGAGAAGTCACAACCACTGTCATCACAGAAAGTACAACCGGTAGAGTTGAGCGATACTTTCCGATATCCTAAAGTATCGGAATCGGAATGGTATCGCCGATATCACTAAAATATCGGCGATACCCGATACCGATACCGGAAGTCCCATGTAAGTCTATGGGAACAAAATATCGCAACTAAAAAAACCCCATTCTTTCCTTGTAAACACTAAATATACACACATAGAATACATATATATATACATGTCATTGTGACATATATATATACATATATGTATAGTTTATACACTTCTACATAGTAAAATATCCTCTCTGATTCAATTGCCGGGTAAAGCCGGCTTCAGTGAAAAGACAGAAGCACCCGACATGAAATGACACTTGGTGTACATAGGGTTAACCATGTCTTTTCATGTCGTTTGCTATCTGATTTGCACAAACAATTAAATCAGTCTATGTGTGCAAAATTTCACACCTGTAGGGATTAATTAAAGGTGTAAATTCGTCGTAAAAAAAACGACTTTTTTGCTACGAATTTACACCTTTAATTAACCCCTACAGGTGTGAAATTTTGCACACATAGTCTGATTTAATTGTTTGTGCAAATTAGATAGCAAAGGACATGAAAAGACATGGTTAACCCTATGTACACCAAGTGTCATTTCATGTCGGGTCACCCGACATGAAATGACACTTGGTGTACATAGGGTTAACCATGTCTTTTCATGTCCTTTGCTATCTAATTTGCACAAACAATTAAATCAGTCTATGTGTGCAAAATTTCACACCTGTAGGGGTTAATTAAAGGTGTAAATTCGTTGTAAAAAAAACGGACTTTTTTGCTACGAATTTACACCTTTAATTAACCCCTACAGGTGTGAAATTTTGCACACATAGACTGATTTAATTGTTTGTGCAAATTAGATAGCAAAGGACATGAAAAGACATGGTTAACCCTATGTACACCAAGTGTCATTTCATGTCGGGTTCTGCATTTTCACAAAAGCCGGCAATTGAATTAGCGGCTATTATACTATGTAGAAGTGTATGAACTACAAATATAAATATATATATATATGTGTCACAAATTCAATGACATGTATATATATATATAGAGGTGTAAAATTGCTGAAAAAAAATGCGTGGGCTCCCGCCCTATTTTCGCAACCAGACAGACAAAGCCAGTGAGTGGGGGCAGATAATAATAGCCCAGAGAGGGACCATTATTTTTGCCCCCCCCCGGCTACTAACATCTGCCCCCAGACACCCCAGGAAAGACAAATCTATAATTAGATTCGCCCTTTCTGGCACTTTGCCCGTCTATTCCCATTGCCCTGTAGCGGTGGCGAATGGGTTAATATGGGGTTAAAGCCACCTTGCTATTGAAAGGTGACCTTAAGCCAGGTTAATAATTGAGAGCTGTCAATTAGAAAACTATCAATTATTAATCCTATTGCATGAAATAAAAATAAAACACACACACTTTAATTAAAAATCATTTTAATGAAATAAAGACACATGTTTTTGACCATATTTTATTTTACTGCAAAAACCATTTCCTGTAATAAAAATAAAATAAAAAAGCAAAATTATTCTTACCTATCCCATGCACAGTCAGGTCCCACGGTGTAATCCTTCAGAAAGGGTTAATGTTTACTGCAGGGACCGCAGCTAATGCTGCAGCCTCACAGTAAACCCCAAATGAATGAGTTCCTCTCCTGCCTGACAGGAGAGTAAAGGCTGGGTGTCACATAACGATACACCAGCGATCCCGACAACGATATGCACTTGTCAGGATCGCTGGTGTATCGCTACATGATCGCTGCTGAGCTGCCAAACAGGCAGCTCAGGCAGCGATCTGGGACAGCGACACTGCGGGTAACATCGCTTAAGGGCCCGTCTCACATAGCGATATCGCTACCGAGATCGCTGCTGAGTCACAAGTTTTGTGACGCAGCAGCGAGCTCACCAGCGATATCGCTGTGTGTGACATTCAGCGACGATCAGCCCCCCTGCCGGGTATCGCTGATCGTCGCAGAAATGTCATGACCTTTTTTTGATCGCTGGTTTCCCTCTGACAGGCACGCATCGCTGCGTGTGACAGGCGGGAGACCAGCGATCCGCTGGTAACCAAGGTACACAGCAGGTTTCCAGGCACCGCGCAGCGCTTGGAAACCCGCTGTGTACCTTGGATACCAGCTCCCTGCATCAGGGCGCTGGTATCCAAGGTACACAGCGGGTTTCTAGGCACAGCCCCGCGCCTGGAAACCCACTGTGTACCTTGGTTACCAGCGGATCGCTGGTCTCCCGCCTGTCACACGCAGCAATGCGTGCCTGTCAGCGGGAAACCAGCGATCAAAAAAAGGTCCTGACATTTCAGCGACGATCAGCGATACCCGGCAGGGGGGCTGATCGTCGCTGAATGTCACACACAGCGATATCGCTGGTGAGCTCGCTGCTGCGTCACAAAACTAGTGACTCAGCAGCGATCTCGGTAGCGATATCGCTATGTGAGACGGGCCCTTAAGTGGAAAGCTTAATTGATTGCTTTCCACTTTCACTTCAGGTCAGCCAGGGACACAATCAGTGACGTCAGAGGGAACTGATTAACAAAAATAGGGGTTCCCTTCAAAAAAAAAATGGCGTGGGGTCCCCCCTATTTTTGTTAACCAGCCAGATGAAGCAGACCGCTGAGGCCTGGATTTTCAGGCTGTTAAGGAGCCAAGATCCATGGACCTTGCCAGCCTGATAATACTAGGCCACAGCAGTCTGCATATCTTGGCTGATTAACAAAAATAGGGGATCCCCTCGAAAAAAATTGGCGTGGGGTCCCCCCTATTTTTGTTAACCAGCCAGATGAAGCAGACCGCTGAGGCCTGGATTTTCAGGCTGTTAAGGAGCCAAGATCCATGGACCTTGCCAGCCTGATAATACCAGGCCACAGCAGTCTGCATATCTTGGCTGATTAACAAAAATAGGGGATCCCCTCGAAAAAAATTGGCATGGAGTCCCCCCTATTTTTGTTAACCAGCCAGATGAAGCAGACCGCTGAGGCCTGGTTTTTCAGGCTGGTAAGGATCCAATATCCATGGACCTTGCAAGCCTGATAATACCAGGCCACAGCAGTCTGCTTAGCTTGGCTGGTTAACAAAAATAGGGGATCCCCTCGAAAAAAAAACGGCGTGGGGATCCCCCCTATTTTTGTTAACCAGCCAAGTAAAATGCAGACTGCTGCGGCCTGGTATTAAAAGACTGTCAAGGCCCATGGATTTTGGCCCTCAACAGCCTGATAATACCAGGCTACAGCAGCCCCACATTTGGCGCATCAAAAGATGTGCCAATTGTGGCACTTTACCCGGCTCTTCCCACTTGCCCTGTAGCGGTGGCAAGCGGGGTAATAAGGGGTTAATGTCACCGTTGATTGCACGGTGACAATAAGCCCGGTTAATAATGGAGAGGTGTCAATAAGACACCGATCCATTATTAATCCCAAAGTTATTAAATGCATAAAAAAAAGACAAAGCAAGAAAAAAGTATTTTAATGAAATAAAAGAGACAACACAGTTTTCATTAATTTTATTGTACTCTCATTCCTGCGACGCCATCGATCTCCTGTAAAAAAAGAAAAAAAACAAACCAACAGTATACCACCTGTCCGACGCAGTCCATAACGACAGTCCCACGACGATCCAACTCTGCTACATCGCAATGACAGGCAGAGCCTGTCATCGCGACGCAGCACAGCTGATTACCTGCTTCCCCGGCGGTGACGTCATCGGACTGACTGCTTTACGGCCGGGATTACCCAGCAGTCACTGCAGTTATCGCGAGAAACTGCATGTGACCGCCGGGGAAAGAAGATTGCGGCCATCAAGCAGTCCAGGATGTGACCGCCGGAGATCTTCTGCCAGGTAAGTGCCGCTGACTCCTGACAGACCCGACCGACGGACACTGACAGTGACAGTGACAATCCCGATTCCGGTATCCGATAAGACGAAAATATCGGAACTCGGAATCGGAATTCCGATACAGCCAATATCGGCCGATACCCGATATTTGCAGTATCGGAATGCTCAACCCTAACAACCGGACATCTGATATCCACGGTTACAGCAGACACGGCCTTCCCAGACCCAGCAGACACTAACGTTTGGCTTCTGAATCTTGTAATGTATGTAGTACAGTTCATATAGCGTCTTGTGCTTGGGTGCGATGAAAATACAGGAGACACAGGTTTGATATAGAAGGTCTTGTATTACTTCATACAAGTTGGCAAAAATAGTCACACAGTTGCAGATACAGAAACAGGAGACACAGCAGGCCAGAGTAACTTAAGCTCAGCAATCACTCTCCACAACAGGTTCAGGATCTTCTTCTCTGTTACCATAAGTCCATGCAAACGTGGATTTATCAAATAGCAAGGTTCCAAAGTCCACGAGTGTTCCAAAGTTCCACAATAGGAAATAACTGGAGTACAAGGTCCAAGGCTTCCAGGAGTCAGGTCACAGGTACACTGCAGGCTTGATTCTGAAGCACTGATTGCTCAGCTGTGGCTGCTTAAGAAGCAAGAGGGAGAGAATCAGGGCGGGAACATGCAAGGTGGAAACTCCATATTGACTGAGGGCAAGACAGCTGCAGCAAGACAGAAAGTAAAATGGCTGACGGAAAAACTGAGTTTCAGGAACATGTACACAGAACCTTACAGCATCATTTTGACTTGTTTCCACTTTAATTTTGTGCGACTCTCCAAATCCAGGCCTCTATTGGTTCAAAAATTTGATTTCCAATGATGATTTTTGTGTGAATATGTTGACAGCACATTCAACTTTGTACACAACAAAGTATTCAATGAGAATATTTCATTCATTTACATCTAGGATGTGTTATTTGAGTGTTCCCTTTATTTTTTGAGCAGTGAATATATATATATATATATATATATATACGGGTTTTGAAGAATATTTACTTTGAAAACTATGTGTAAATGACATAGAGAGTTGCTCTATGAAAAAGCTCATGTTAAAATTGCATTGCAATCGGATAGCAAACGCACTGCATTTGGATGTAAATCCAATGCTAGGTGTTAAAAATCAGATTGTACTCGCATGAAAAACGCATGACACTTGCATGACACTCGTCTGACTTTGCAGGAACAAAATCAGACCGATTTTAAAATCACTAGTGTGTCTCCGGCCTAACACTTATTAAAATGATACCTGGGGTGAAGAAATCCATTTTGTGGTTCTTCTGTAATCAGTGTTAGAAGTTTGCAGTTAATGATATTCTGGGGCAGTACTGTAGGCACAAACTGTCTCTCTCTGTCTCAATGATGTGAAACATGTGTGTGATTGGGGTAGGCCTTTTGGCAGGTCTTTCCTTGGTTTCTCTTGCTTAGAGCACCAAGATAGGACTCTGTCTACAGTCCTGCCCCAGAGCACGGGCATATTATTAGCTGAAAACTTCTAACACTGATTACACAAGAACTGCAAGACATATTTATTCACCCCAGATATCATTTTAACCAGTATAACAGCAGCCACATGACAATGCCTGTAGTTTACTTAGCAAAATCCTTCCGACAGGTTCGCATTAAAGTTGCCCCTTTTACTCTGATGACAGGTTTACACCCTCTTGGCATTCTCTCAAGCAACTCTATCTTATAGTCACCTGTAATTGCTTCCAATGAGCAGGTATGCCTTGTCAAAAGTTAATTTGTGCAATCATGGATCTCTGAAATTTTGTGTGACCAACAAGTGTGTTTTTCACAGGCAGTGTTGATACACAGCTGTGCTGAGGCCTTTTCTACAATTGCTCTAAGACAGAATATGGACAGCGCCAATGAAGTAAAGAGAAACAACAGTCAATCATTATGATAAGAGATGAAGATTAATTAAACTGGAAAATTGCTAAAATCTTGAAGGCATCCTCAAGCTCAATCATTAAACCTATCAATCGCTAGGATGAAAATGGCTCCCAGGAGGACTGCCCTAAGTTCTGTCAGAGCAAGCAGCACCAAGAGGTCTTTTCACCTCTCAAGACACCAACCACAGTCTCTCACCCGTCTCTCACACTACTCAGTTCCCCAGCACACTGCACAACTGAACCTACATCCTACTTCTAGTAAAAAGCTTTGTAGATGTCTCTAATGAAGCCCTGCAGAATTGGGATTTAAACCTGTCCTATCTCGCTTTGCTACAATGGTTACTACAGCATTCTGCAATAATACACCATCACATATGGTTTGCACTTCGTTTGTGTTCCATCAGGACAATAACACGAAAAACACCTCTGGGCTATTTGACCAAGAAAGAGACAAATGGAGTGCTGTGTAAGATGACATGGTCTCCACAGTCACCAGACCTTAACTCAATTGACATGGTGTTGGATGAGTTGTGTCATACACATGTATCGTGTACCCACTGCATCCCTGCAAGGAGGAAGGAGAGGGAACATGCAGGGATGCCAGAATTATCATTACAGTACCCCCTACTCACGCACCCTTTTCTTCAAGCCTGCAAAATATCTATGTAGAAGAAGTGAGGCATCAATATTCTCCTTGGACTCCCACAATCTCTCCTCAGGGCCATATCCTCTCCAGACTGTTAGACCTATGGGTTTCAGGAGCACAGGAGAAGAGAGAGCCTGTTCAATGAAAAGAATTAAAGATACCTTCTCTGGGTCTATCTTCAATTCAGTGTCCAGAATGATACATCTTTGAGGGGGAGAGGACCCTGATTACGGTCCAATGGACCCTGATTCCTGTTCGAGGCCTAATTCTCTCCACATCACCAGAGAAAAAAAAAGCTTTTACCTTTGGGTCTCAGGAGCAGAGGAGTATTAGAGAAGACTTGTTCTAGGGAAAGAATTGAAGATATCTTCTCCTGGTCTATCTTCAATTAGGGTTCTGAGACAATACGTTTTTGAGGAGGTGAGGATCATGGTGGAAGGTCAATGGAACCATCATACGGTCTGTGAGGAAGAAACATCTTTGCTGCTTTCCTATTGAAGACTTCAACACATGACCAACGTGCAGATGGCAGACCTGTCGGAGAAGATGACATCACCATCGGCCAGACTAGGCATACAAGGACCAGTCATTTTTCATGACAATACTGTCTGCAATGAAGCACCTCACCCGATCTCCAGTCTGGATGGGCTCATGAGAATGAAGCCACGGAACATCCAGGGGTAGTGAGTGCAACACACCAGGCAGCACATAAAAAGCAACCTTCATATTCATATGCAGCATTCCTACACAAAGCTTCACCTGCTCAGTAACAACTTGAATGACTTCGGATAGGACCCTACCCTCAACCAGTGGCACCATCAAAGGGTTCTGGAGGTGACGGACGGAAATCTGACATCGATCCACCACGGCTTTCTGCAAAAATTGGAGTCAAGGAGTCGAGGTAGGCAGTCTTAATGAACCTGAAGCCTCCACATGATACAGGAACAGTCAATGGTGGAGAGGTATTACTTTCACCTAGGGTAGCCTCTCCAACAGATTCTAGGCTTTGGAGTTTCTCAGGTTTCTAAGGACAACTAGGAATTAAATGTTCCATGCAAAAACAGCATTAGCTCAGTCCCTTGCATGGATTCAGCAAAAACAGCTGTCTGAGTAGGATGGGGAACTAGTGGTCTCTGGAAGGATGGAGCCAGACACGACTTATCTCTCACACGTCACCTCTTTGGTTCCATTCTTAGAACTTGAAAAAAGAAGATGCAGCAGAAGACTCACGATCTGGCTCATCGAAAACCTTATGGAAGGCCACCAGGAAGGCCTGCAGATCCGAGGTCACTTCTCTTCCATAAGGGGTTGAACCACGCAAGGGTTCAGGTTCCGTAGTTGCAGCTTCAGGCTCGGGTACCGCAGGTGCACTGTCAGGCTTCAGGTACTGCAGGTGCAGTGTCAGACTCAGGTATCACAGGAGCCGTGTAAGGTCAGGTACCCCAGGAGCTGTTGCACAGCTTCTGAATCCACACCTTTGCAGTAGAAAACTTCACAGAGCAGGCTGCATGGGATAACAAGCTTTTTTTACTTCTAACAACATGAGGTAAAGGAAGAATGCACAGTCATTTTAGCATTGCATCAGGAAACAGGAACAAAACGAAAGTGAATCTACAAGTGAGACTATTTCTTATACAATACATTAAACAGAAGGAAACGTTACACAACATCGCCATCTACTGTCAGGTCAGCATAAAGTCCTCCTTTTACTTATAATAAGTCCTAATCTGTTGCATATGCCAACACCCTTTCTCAACAGTAAGGACTTATTCAATCAAACCCAACTTTTTTATTAGTCTCTGATGTTTATCAGCATTCAATGCCTTCGTGAAAATGTCTGCTGTCATTTCTTCAGTAAAGCAATACTCCAACTTCAAGACTGCTTAATCCTGATGATCTCTCAAGAAATTATATTTCACATCAATATGCTTGGTTCTTGGATTGACTCTTTCCATCTGAGCAAGAACAAGACATCCTTGATTGTCCTCTTTTAGTTTTGTTGGTTCCAACTGTGGTTGTCCTAGGTCTGTCAACAATTGTCTTAACCACAGTACTTCTTGACTCGCATGTGCTGCTGCAACATATTCTGCTTTGTTGAAGATAGTGTCACAATTGACTGCTTCTTACTTGTCCAACTTATTGGTCCACCTGAGAGAAAAAAAATATGTCCACTGGTAGATCTTCTGTCAGTTGGATCTCCAGCCCAATCTGCATCAACATATCCTGTTAAAATGCAATTATCACCTGTGGGTAATTTCAGCTTAACATTGCTAGTTCCTTTCAAATAACGTATTACTCTCTTCACGGCATTCCAATCAGCTTTATTTGGTTTTCATACCTTTCTAC
The DNA here is from genome assembly GCA_033576555.1 of Oophaga sylvatica. Taxonomy (NCBI): domain Eukaryota; kingdom Metazoa; phylum Chordata; class Amphibia; order Anura; family Dendrobatidae; genus Oophaga; species Oophaga sylvatica. Next base: position 140,648,864 of record JARQOD010000007.1, on the reverse strand, counting down.
TCAGGATTCCTACTGCTGCTGCGATGTCTGGTCTTGTAACCGTCGCTAGATACAGTAGTTTTCCTATTGCTGTTCTGTATTCATTGTTTGGTAGCATATTTTCTTCACTGTTCATCTCTTTGAGATAATTAGTTTCCATTGGAGACTTTACTGTTTTTGCATCCTTTAGTCCAAATTTTTCTGTTATGTCTTGAATCATGTGATTTTAATTCAGTAGGAAACTTCCGTCTTCTTCTGTTTCTATCTGTATTCCTAGGTACTGTTTTACATTTCCTAAGTCTTTGATTTCAAAATGTTGCTTCAGGATTTTTAGAATGTTTTCTTTATCCCTTTCTTGTTTAAAACAAATCAAAATGTCGTCTACATATATGAGTACATAAATCCATCTATTACTCAGCCTTTTTGTGTACAAGCATGTATCAGCTTTGCTTCTTTGAAATTTTTCATTTGTTAGTACTTCCATGATTTTGTCATTCCACGCTTTAGCTGCTTGTTTTAAACCATATATGCTTTTCTGTAGTTTACAAACTTTGTTTGGATTTTTTTCATCTTTGAATCCTGGAGGTTGTTCCATGTAAATGTCTTCTGTTAAATCTCCATTCAAAAAAGCTGTCTTTACATCCAGATGTCTTAGTTCCATCTGTTCCACTGCTGCAACTGTAAGTAAAGTTCTTATTGTAGTGTGTTTGACAACTGGAGCAAATGTTTCATCATAGTCTTCTCCTTCTGGAAGTCGAGCTATGTCTTCCCAAAAGATAGATTCATACATTTTACTTGTACTTGCCTTGTATGAGAGGCATTTTGGTGGTTTTCCTTTGTTCTCTCTTATTGAATGTCTTGGTTCTGTGTCTGTTTGTAGTTGTGATTCTTCACTTTCAGTATTTTGTTCTTCATTAATTTCTACTTCTTTCTCATCAGATATTTCTTCAGTTATGTCACTATTGTTTTTCTCATTTTTTGTTTCAACTGAAATTATAATGTCTTCATTTAAATCTTCAATGAATGTCAACTGTTACTCACTGTAACTCTGTCTGTTTTGGGATCTAGGATTCTATATCCTTTGCAATTTTCACTATATCCAACGAATATTCCTTCCATGGATCTGTTTGAAGTTTGGAACGTTTTTCTGTTGGAATGAATATAAAAACTTTACATCCAAAAACTTTTAAATGATTGACACTTGGTTTCATACCTTGCCACAGTTCATATGGAGTTTTCTGGAAAAAAGTCGGTTCTGTAGATATGCAGCTGTCATTGCTGCCTCACCCCAATATTTCTCTGGTAGTTTAGAATCTGTCAGCATACATCTCATCATTTCTGTTAGAGTACTGTTTTTCCTTTCTGCTACTCCATTTTGTTCAAGTGTGTATGGAACAGTTTTCTGATGTTCTATTCCATTTTGTCTTAAGTAGTCTTCTATTCTGTGACCTGTAAATTCACCTCCATTATCACTTCTGATGACAATTGGCTTCCTTTGAAATTTGCTACTTGATCTTTTACATAGTTTACAAGTTTATCAAAAACTTCACTTTTGTTCTTAATTAAGTATGTGACTGTGTATCTTGAGTAGTCATCTATAAAAGTCAACATGTATCTATTGCCTCCTGATGTAGTCACTTTCATGGGTCCACATACGTCAGTATGCACCAAATCAAGTGGTCTTTCGCTTTTCATCTCACTTTCTTTTGGAATAGATATCCTTGTGGCTTTGTATTTTATACAACATTCACATCTTATGGTAATTGAGCAATCTGATATGTTTAAATCTTTTGTCAATTCTTTTCTCTATAGTTCCCTTATACTATCCGGGTGTCTATGTCCTAGACGTCTATGCCACATGTGAATACAGTTTTTGTGATCATGTGTACATACCTTCATCTGTTCCTTTGGTTTGTCAAAATTATATAATTGTTCATCTGCCTTGACTTTGGTTATCATCTTGTTTCCTGCAATAATTGCACACTCATTATCTTTGAATTTTACTGTAAGTCCTTTAGCTGTTAGATGTTTCACAGATAATAATCCCCTTCCAATTTTGGAACATACAACACATCCTGTGCAAGTATCTTTGAATCTTGTCCGAACTTGTTTGAACAATTTAGCATTCCTTGTCCGATACCTTCTGCGGTTATTTTGCTTCCATCTGCAAGATAAATGGCTTCTCTCTTATTTAAATCAAGATCAGTAAAGAAATTCTTGTCACTTGTCATATGACTCGTTGCTCCTGAATCAATAAACAAACCAAGTGATGATTTCTTGTCTGTTATTTTGAATGTGCCATTCCAATTATTCTCACACGAATCGGAAATTGTGTTTTTTACTTTCTGTGTATGCTTTTTATGTTGTAATTTTTGTTGTTCTGCTTTCCATATGGTACAGTCTTTCTTTAAATGACCTTTTTTCTTACATCTGAAGCATTCTCTTCTCTCTTTATTATAGGGTTTTTTAAATTCTGTAGCTTTAAGAGCGTTTTCACTGTCCTTTTCAGTAGAAGAATCATTGCTTTGTTCTTTTCTTCTCTGATATTCATCTATTAGTCTGGTCTTCACAAACTCTAATGCAATGTCTGTTTCAGGTCTTGTGTCTAGTGCATTTATTAAAGCAGTATATGAATCTGGTAAACTGCACAACAATATAGCTGCTATATGACTTTCTTTAATGTCTTCACCAATAGATCTTAGCTGTGATATCACTTCCATCATTGAAAATATATGCTTCTGCATGTCACTGTCTGCACTTAGTCTCATACTGTAAAGCTTTCTTAATAAAAATAACTTAAGATTTAAGCTGGGTCTCTCATATAGCTTTCTTAATGTTTCCCACATTCCTTTCGCTGTTTCTTCATTTCTTATATGTATTAATTGAGCATCATCCACTAATAAGCTAATGGTGGCTCTCGCTTGTCTATTCTTTTTATCCCATGTCTGATTATCCTGATCAGGTCTATCCGTAGTGATTACTTCCCATAAATCATCCTTAGACAATAACATCTCTACTTTGAACTTCCATAGCTGATAGTTCTCATCATTCAGTGTAGCTACTGTGAGTTTTAGCTCTGTGCTACTTGTCATTTTTAACTTATCTTGTTTGGAGAGATTTGCACTGAAGAATTCTTCTGCATTCACCAGGGTCTTGCTTAGGCTGGCTTTACACATCCGGCGGGCGCCTTGCGGCGCCCCCGGCATTTTGCCGCAGCGCCGCATCAGAAAACCTGATGCGCCGCATGCGGCTTTTTTCGCATTGACATGCATTAGGCCGGACGGCGCCGCATGTCAATGCGTTGCATGCGGTTTTGTCCGGATGCGGTGCAAATGTACATTGCGGCGGCCGGACAAAACGCTGCATGTAACGTTTTTTGTTTTTGCCGGATGGTTTCTGATGTCTCCAAGCATCAGAAACCATCCGGCAAAAAACCGCATGCGGCCGCCGGCGGTGCATCGGGTTTTCTGATGCGGCGCTGCGGCAAAATGCCGGGGGCGCCGCAGGCGCCCGCCGGATGTGTGAAGCCAGCCTTAGAGTTCCAGTGTCCTGGGTACCTGGTATTCTTGGTGCTTGGGATCTGTGGTGTCTGGATTCTCTGGTGCCTGGGTTCTCTGGGTACGCTGTATCTGGGGTGACTGTGTGTTTGAGTGTCTGGGCTCATAACTTGTTGCACAGCTTCTGAATCCACACCTTTGCAGTAGAAAACTTCACAGAGCAGGCTGCATGGGATAACAAGCTTTTTACTTTTAACAACATGAGGTAAAGGAAGAATGCACAGTCATTTTAGCATTGCATCAGGAAACAGGAACAAAATGAAAGTGAAACTACAAGTGAGACTATTTCTTATACAATACATTAAACAGAAGGAAACGTTACACAACATCGCCATCTACTGTCAGGTCAGCATAAAGTCCTCCTTTTACTTATAATAAGTCCTAATCTGTTGCATATGCCAACAGGATCGGTATCAGGCTTAAGTACCGCAGGAGCGGTATGAGGGTCAGATACTTCATAAGCGGCTTCTGCTATAGAAACACTCAAGTGATTTAGGAGGAAACATGTAAATGTTTTGGAGTGGCCTAGTCAAAGGCCAAACCTTAATCTAATTGAGAATCTGTGGTCAGACTTGAAGATTGCTGTTCAGCACAGGAAACCATTTAACTTGAAGAATCTGGAGCAGTTTTGTCTTGAGGAATGGGCAAAAATCCCAGTGGAAAGATGTGGAAAGCTCATAAAGACTGCAAATTGCAGTTGTAATTGCCACAAAAGGAGGCTCTACAAAGTACTGACTTTAAGAGGTGAATAGTTATGGACATTGAAGTTTTCAGTTATTTTATCATATTTGTTGTTTGCTTCAAAAAAAAAAAGAAAAACAAATGTACACAGTTGTAGGCATGTGTAGGAAGAAGGACAGGGCCATGGGTAGATGGGTACTTGCTCTGCGCCGGGTCCAGAACTGTCAGCGCTGTCTCCTCTGTTGCCCGGGGGAAAGCTTAGGGGACCAGACAAACCCTTGCGCCAGGAAGCAGGGGGCTTGGCTAAGCTGCAGCAGCCACAGTGTGCACGGAAGCAGTCAGACTTGGCGGGAACAGACAGCGAGGAGAAGGCAGCAGTGTGCGCTCCGTCCCTCGGGCACCGTAGCAGCACAAACCCGTGCCCGAGTGTTCACGCTGACATCTGCAGAGACTGTGAGCATATTCAGGATTTGTGCCAGTTGGTCCCATTGGGGCAAGCTGCCAAACGCTCCGGGGCCGTTAGTGTTGCGCGCGTGCCACCTAAAAGAGACCGGGTGAATGACCGTGAACTGTTTCCTGACTCCCGGGCCTATGTTTACGAGCCACGTTGGGCTCAGAGAATGCTATGGCCCAGGGCCGGCGTCAGCACCCGGCACACCCGGGCAAGTGCCGGGGCCCTGAGCAGGCGGGGGGCCCACTCGCCGTCGAGCACCCCGGCGCCCGTTAGCGGAGGAGAGCAGTGTCAGCGCCGCCACTGGGCCCCCCGCTTGCTCAGGGCCCCGGCAGCAGCTGGCACAGTACTTACCTCTCCCCCATGCCTCCGCTGCCACAGCTCCGGGCTCCAGGGGGCGCCGGCGCTTCCTCTCACAGCAGCGCCACTGAATGACGTCATCAATCAGCGGCCGGCTGTGGCAGAGAGCGCGTGGACGCCGGACAGGTGAGGTGTGTGTATGTGTCTGTGTGTGTGTGTCTGTGTGTATCAGTGTGTGTGCATGTAGTGCAGTGCTTTGTGTGTGTGTGTGTATGTATGTGAGAGAGTTCTTGTGTGCTGTGGTGCTGTCTGTGTGTGATGATGGGCAGGCATTGATGATAATAGGCAGGCATTGATGATGATGGGGAGGCGATGATGATAATGGGCAGGCATTGATGATGATGGGGAGGAGATGATGATGATGGGCAGGCATTGATGATAATGGGCAGGCATTAATGATGATGGGGAAGCGATGATGATGATGGGCAGGCATTGATGAAAATGGGGAGGCCATGATGATGATGGGGAGGCCATGATGATGATGGGCAGGCATTGATGATATTGGGGAGGTGATGATGATGATGGGCAGGCATTGATGATAATGGGGAGGAAATGATGATGATGGGCAGGCATTGATGATAATGGGGAGGCCATGATGATGATGGGGAGGCCATGATGATGATGGACAGACATTGATGATATTGGGGAGGCCATGATGATGATGGGCAGGCATTGATGATAATGGGGAGGCCATGATGATGATGGGCAGGCATTGATGATAATGGGGAGGCCATGATGATGATGGGCAGGCATTGATGATAATGGGGAGGCCATGATGATGATGGGCAGGCATTGATGATAATGGGGAGGCCATGATGATGATGGGCAGGCATTGATGATAATGGGGAGGCAATGATGATGATGGGCAGGCATTGATGATGATGGGGAGGCCATGATGATGATGGGGAGGCCATGATGATGATGGGCAGGCATTGATGATAATGGGGAGGCCATGATGATGATGGGCAGGCATTGATGATAATGGGGAGGCCATGATGATGATGGGCAGGCATTGATGATAATGGGGAGGCAATGATGATGATGGGCAGGCATTGATGATGATGGGGAGGCCATGATGATGATGGGGAGGCAATGATGATGATGAGGAGGAAATGATGATGATGGGATGGGGAGGCGATGATGATGATGGGCAGGCATTGATGATGATGAGGAGGCAATGATGATGAGGGGGAGACAATGATGATGAGGGGGAGGCAATCATGATGATAATGGGGAGTCTTTCCACAGCGCCCTTTCCTGAGCCGTAACAGTGCAGAACGCAGTACAGCGCAGAGGAGAGCTCCATATTTTGTATGGAGCATTATATGGGGACCAGTATCCTGTATGGAGCATTATATGGGGATCAGTATCCTGTATGTAGCATTATATTGGGTCTAGTATTCTGTATGGAGCATTATTTTGGGTCCAGTATTCTGTATGGAGCATTATATGGGGGATGGGGGGTGACATCCTGCATGGGGTATTATATGGGTGATGAGGGGGAGACTATGTGGTGCCCATAATATTGTATGGAGGACTGTACTGTCCAGTCTGTACTGTGCGCTGTGAGGATTTGGCGGTTTTGAGCTATTGTACAATTTACAATAGATATCACTCATGTAATGGAAGAAGTGAAGTATTTGGCATTGTACTGTACATATATTTCTCTGCTGTATCTGTGCATCATGAATCGTGGTCTGTGTTAAAGGGGCCCACTGAGGCTCTTTCGCCCGGAGCCCATAAAAATCCTGGAGCCGGCCCTGCTATGGCCCATACGCCTTCTGCCATATCGACATATGAGGACCCTGCAGAAGGTGCCAGAGACTAACCGCTGCATCCGAGATCATCGTCATCTACAGGACCTCACCGGACCAACCGTATGCCCACCGTTGCTGGCACCATCATCTGCTTCATGGGGACCCTATTGCCTGAAGACTGCCTGTTTGCATAGGTTACACTTTACAGAACTGTACTGTAGCCATGTTTGTTTCCTCTTGAACCCATTATATACTTTTCATCTGCACTGCCCAATTTCCCCGTTTAACCAGTTACCTCCCTGCGTGGAGTATACCCCTGTTAATGAAAAGCATTAACCCTTGCTCTGTCTCCTGTCCGTCACTGCATCCTGCAACCTGCTCACACTTGGTGTAGTCGGCAGGATGCAGTCCACCGGTACCGTGGAGACAGACCAAGAGATTGGGGGTGCCCCAAGAGCTAGTATATCACTGCGGGCAATGTTGAGTAACCTCCCAAAATTTACAGGGAACAATACTCTGTTGTGGGACTGGACTGAGCGGGTCAGGGGCATGTTGAGGATGCACCCTATGACCTCCAAAATGCAGGCAGAGATTGCCATGATGGCTCTGGACGGAGAGGCAAGGAGCTCCGTCATGTTACGGCCTCCTCATGAGTGAGATGCCTTTAACAAGGTGTTAAGGATCTTAGAGGAGATGCACGGAGACCCCACAGACGTTGGAGAATTGCGCATGAGCCTGTGTAGCCATGTCCAAAAGGAGGGGGAGTCTGTGACCCAATACATGAATGCACTGCAGAAAATCCACGCTGCGATTGCTAAACACGACGGCACAGGTGTAGGACCCTCCGATATAGTCCTGCGAGATCAGTTAATGGCAAGTTTTAGAGATGCACTGCTTATACAGGCCCTGCGAGAGCGCTTACGAGTGAATCCGCGCATGTCCGAAGTGGGGGCCGAAGTGCGTGCACGTGCGCAAGAGCAGAGGGTGACAGTCCTGACAGGGAAGGTCCAGAGTGGGGAGGTATCCATTTCACTGGCCACCGAACCAAGTTGGGTGAGAGAACTTCGGAAAGACATCCAAGACCTGCGAGAGGAATGGTCTGATTTGAAGAGGAGGCCTTCAGTACCCCCAAACACATCTGGAGGCAAAACTGACCCTGAGCCCCGCCGAGAAAGGAGAACAACCCGCACAGAAGAGCAGCTGACCTGTTACAATTGTGGGGACATTGGACATTTCACCCGTGGCTGTGCACGACGTGGAAGGTCTCTCCAACGCCATCCGTTAAACTAGAGGGCTCCATGCCTGGGGGACGCCGCCCGGAGCCTGAGCAATCAAGAAGGAAAACAAGAAGTCCCACAAGATTAGTTTCCCTGAGTCCTCTGGTATGGGTCGAGATGGATGTTCGGGCCGTCCGATGTCTAGTTGATACCGGTTCTCAAGTAACCACTATGCCTGAGACCTACTTCAGATGTCATTTCCCTCAGACAATGCTACCTGAATGGGGCCCAGTGATCAAGTTGACATCTGCTAATCAGTTGCCCATCCCGGTTGCAGGGGTGGTGTGGATGAAAATCACGGTGTGTGGCAAAAATGTGGGCCGGAAAGGAGTCGAGTTGACCGCTGGGGATGCTAGCAATGGACCCGCAGTGACTTTGGGGATGAATGTTGTAAAAGAACTCAGGAATATCCTGGTTTACGAGCAGTCCGATGAGTTTTTGAATCTGTGGAGCCCCGCACCCCTCAAAGGAAAGTGTTCCAACAACTAATCTGGGTGGCCCAGGCCCAAGAAACCTCGGGTGAAGGGAAAACATTGGGTAAGGTGATGGTTCCGGCTGCTGCCAACGTTGTACTACCACCAGGTCGAACTGTGATCACCCTGCCCATCCAAGCCTGTACCAGATAAGTCCAGATAGAGCCAGCTCTTGTGGAGCAGTTACCTCCAGGGCTCCTCATTGCATGGGCATTAGCCACTGTTCACGACGGTAATGTAACAGTGCAATGTGTCAATCTTGGAGAAACCGACCTCACGCTTCCACCCAAAAGTGAAGTAGCTCAGATTATGGGTATGTCGGAAGAACTGATACCCCCAAAAGCTGTACAGCTATCAGCGGAACAGGGTGATCCCTAGACAGTGGCCACAACAGTGTCCTCCGAACCAGAATCTAACCACCTAAGGGGGGGACGCCGAATTCTGGAGCAGATGCGGGCTGAGCTAACTGAACTCTCACCACAACAGGTGCAACAGGTGGAAGCCATGCTGAAGCGATATCAGGACATTTTTGCTAGTCATGACGATGATTTTGGGTGTACCACAGCTATCACCCATGATATCCCTATGGGAAACACTGCACCCATTAGGGAGAGGTATCAGCAGATCCCACCACAAATGTTCCAGGAGATGATGGAAATGTTGACCCAAATGTTGCAGAGTGGAGTGATTCGAGAAAGACAAAGTCCATGGGCTGCCCCATTGTTCTTTAACGAAAGAAGGACGGGACTCTGCGTTTTTGCGTGGACTATCGAAAATGAATGCCTGCACCGTACAAGACTCGTATCCACTCCCAAGAATTGAGGAATCATTGTCGGCTCTGGGAAGCGCAAAATACTTATTGTCGTTGGATTTGGCCAGTGGATATTGGCAAGTACTCATGTCCGAACATAACCGGGTGAACATAGCCTTCATACTACCCATGGGGTTGTTCGAGTTCAACCAGATGCCTTTTGGCCTTGCTAATGACCCCGCGACCTTACAGCGACTGATGGAAAGATGTCCAAGAGACTTAAACTTCAAGGCAACTCTCATCTACTTGGAAAAATATCATCGTGTATGCAGCCACATTTGAGAAACATCTGCAAAGGCTGGAACAAGTGTTGAGTAGTTTACAGAAGGATGGCCTGAAAGCGAAGCCTCAGAAGTGTCACCTCTTCCCCACACAGATCGAATACCTGGGACATGTCATCTCCGCTGAAGGGGTAAGACCATCTCGTGAGAAGATCGCAGCAGTGCAGGACTGGACCACCCCGAAGACTGTAAAGGATGTTCGAGCTTTCCTATGACTCACTGGTCATTACCGACGGTTCATGAAAGACTTGACTCGCATTGTAAACCCACTACTGGAGCTGTTGAAAGGAGTACCAGGTGGCGCAAAGGATAGGACCATTCAGTGGGGAGACAGCCAGAAAAAGCATTCCGAGCCTTAAAGATGGCTCTGACTGAAGCACCCATGCTGGCCTATGCAAATTTCTCCCAACCATTCATTCTCCACACCGATGGAAGTCTACATGGACTAGGAGCCATGTTGTCACAAATACAAGACGGAAAAGAGTGAGTGATCACTTATGCAAGTCAGACTCTTCACAATCTGAACGAAACCCAGACAACTACAGTTCGTTCAAGCTAGAATTGCTGGCGTTGGTGTGGGCCATGATTGAAAAGTTTGCTGAGTACCTGTCCAGGTCCAAAGTCTTGGCATGCACTGCCAACAATCCCTTAGCCCACCTGGAAAATGCAAAATTAGGGTCCCTGGAGCAGCGATGGGTGGCCCGAATGGACAAGTACAGATATAAGATCGCGTATCGGAGAGGAGCTGAGAACCCACACGCTGATGCTTTATCCAGAGTAACACATGAGCTACCTGGGCCCAATCAGGATGAAGAGCTGGAGGCTGAAGAAATCCTGAGTTCTGGAATACCGCCAGGACGATGGCAGCCAAGCAGGGACAGATCAGAAAATGTACCCTGGGGTGATCCCGTGATGAGTGGGTACGACTTCAACAGTAAGATGGGGAACTCGCTCAGATTAGACAGTGGGTGGCTCTACAACAACTTCCCAACCAAAGGGAGAGAGACGCTCTGCACCCGGGAACTCTGCAAATCCTTCGACAGTGGGAAAGGTTCCAACTGAAGGTCCTGTTTACAAGATTCAACCTGAAGGGGAAGGAGATGCTCCCACCCGAGTAGTACAGTAGTAGAGGAAGAATTCTCTGACCCGCTACCCATCGATCCAGAAGAGGAACAAGAGCCTGAAGCTCTCGAAATGGCTGCTCCATTGAACCTGGGCGCGTCCCCGCCCACTCAACCTGACTCCTAGACTCAGTTTGGCTTATGCCGCACTGAACGGACAACAGCTGGAATGCCACCCAACCGATACGAGCAAGACCAATTTATTTGGCAACGAATTATCCGAGAGATGGAAGAGTGTCAACGTTTGCTACAAGAACTCTCGCCCATGGAATGGTGAGCAAAAGGAGCGGGGGAGTGTAGGAAGAAAGACCATGGGTACTTGCTCTGCGCTGGGTCTGGAACTGTCAGGGCTGTCTCCTCTGTTGCCTGGGGAAAGCTTAGGGGACCGGACAAACCCTTGCACCAGGAAGCAGGGGGCATGGCTAAGCTGCAGCAGCCCCAGTGTGCGTGGAAGCAGTCAAACTTGGCGGGAACAGACAGCGCGCAGAAGGCAGAAGTGTGTGATCCATCTCTCGGGTACTGTAGCAGCGTAGGCCAGTGCCCGAGTGTTCCCTCTGGCATTCGCAGAGACTGTGAGCATATTCAGGACCTGTGCCAGTTGGTCTCAGCATGGCAAGCTGCCAAACGCTCCAGGCCCGTTAGTCTTGCATGCGTGCCGCCTAAAAGAGACCGGGTGAGTGACCGTGAACTGTTTCCTGACTCCCCACCCTATGTTTACTGAGCCACGTTGGGCTCAGAGTGTGCTGTGGCCTGTACGCCTTCTGCCATATCCACATATGGACCTCACCGGACCAACCTCACGGCGGCCATCGCTGGCACCATCGTCTGCTTCATGGACCCTATTGCCTGAAGACTGCCTGTTTGCATAAGTTACACTTTACAGAACTGTATTGTAACCACGTTTGTTCCCTCTGTAACCCTTTACATACTTTTCATCTGCACTGCACATTTTCCCCAATTCACCAGTTACCTCCCTGCATGGAGTATACCCCTGTTAATTAAAGCATTAACCCTTGCACTGTCTCCTGTCCATCACTGCATCCCGCAACCTGCTCACACATGTTCTTTACATAAACTGATGCAAGCCCCCAAAAAATAACAGTGAAATTCCAGGTTGTCAGGTAGCAAAACATGAAAAATGTCAAGGGGTTGAATACGCACACAAGCCACTGTACTTGATACCTCCCAGCTATTGTATGGGGGCATTTCCAAAGTGAGCACGTTGCCCCTTTAAGAATGGGGAAGCGTGTGCGCACAAGTCGAGCCACCAGGAGACCTGCATGGCATGCGCAAGCCCAGGGAAACCACGGCAGGGAAAAAGGATGCTACTACGCGGCCAGTGCAGTGAGCATTTCGGTGCCCCTGCCAGGAGGAGGAGAGGAAATACAAATTATCGTTACAAGTTGGACTGGCTCAGTGATCATACTCAAAAAGTGGTAATAAATGGTTGCACATCCAATTGGAAGAATGTTTCAACTGGGTTACCATAGGTCTCTTTCCTGGTCCCAGAGTTGTTCAAAATTTTTATAAATAATCTAGAAAAGGTAATTAAAGCTAAACTAATCAAATTTGCAGACAATGCAAAGCTAGGAGTAATAGCTAACAGTAGAGAAGACAGAGAAAGGATTCAGAAGGATTTAGATGAGATTGAACAATGGGCAGTGACTAATGTATTTAACAAGGAGAAATGCAAGATTCTACATCGGGGAAAGAAAAACTAAAATTACATCTATAAAATGGGAGGAATCAAACTAAGCAACAGCACGTGCGAAAAAGATTTGGGTATACTAATAGATCACAGACTGCACATGAGTCAACAGTGTGATGCAGCAGCAAAAAATTCAAACACAGTTCTGGGTTGTATTAAAGAAGCATAGAGTCTAGATCACATAAAGTAATTATCCCCTCTACTCCTGCTTGGCCAGACCTCATCTGGAATACTGTGTACAGTTCTGGTCAATGTTATATGGTATATAAATAATATTAAGGGATTGAAAGTGTGAACATATGACCCTTAAGAATACATTTATTAGAACTTATTTTAAAATAACACCAAAAGAAAAACCCAAGTGCACAATAATTGTGATAATACAAATGATAAACCCCATACTTAATGTGTGACTGCTCAGATATACAGGTGCCTCTCACAAAATTAGAATATCATCAAATAGTTAATTTATTTTCAGTTCTTGAATACAAAAAGTGAAGCTCATATATAATATAGAGTCATTATAAACAGAGTGATCTATTTCAAGTGTTTATTTCTGTTAATGTTGATTGTGGCTTACAGCTAATGAAAACCCAAAAGTCATTATCTCAGTAAATTAGAATACTTTATAACACCAGCTTGAAAAAATGATTTCAAAATCCGAAATATTGGCCTACTGAAATGTATGTTCAGTAAATGCCCTCAATACTTGGTCGGGGCTCCTTTGGCATCAATAACTGTATCAATGCAGCGTGGCATGGAGCGCATCAATTTGTGGCACTGCTGAGGTGTTATGGAAGCTAAGGTTGCTTTGATAGCAGTTTTCAGCTCATCTGCATTGTTGGGTCTGGTGTCTCTCATCTTCCTCTTGTCAATATCCCATAGATTCTGTATGGGGTTAAGGTCAGGCGAGTTTGCTGTCCAATCAAGCACAGTGATACTGTTGTTTCTAAACCAGGTATTGGTACTTTTGGCTTCCATAACACCTCAGCAGTGCCACAGGCTGATCACCTCCATGCCACGCTGCATTGATGCAGTAATTGATGCAAAAGGAGCCACAACCAAGTATCAAAAATAAATACTTGGAATAGATCACTCTGTTTGTAATGACTCTATATAATATGAGTTTCACTTTTTGTATTTAAGAACTAAAATAAATAAACTTTTTGATGATATTCTAATTTTGTGAAATGCACCTGTATCATGGTTATTATGCAGTCAAACACATATTCCAAGAGAGAGCCACTAAATTGTTTCCTTCTCCCTGCCGCAGGCCGAAGATATCTGACTCGTGGGGGGGGCAGGAGACATAAAAACGGCTAGATAATCTCTATTGGAGTAGTTCCCAGGTACACCCACACACGATCTAGGAAACCCTGCATGTCCACTGTTGTCCCTACCTGCCAGCGGAGGTTGACACCCTAAAATCGATGTTTTGGCGCCCCCGTTCCACGACTGCTCTCCCTCACTCACCCTGCAGGCCCTGGTCTGATATAAATTCAGGAAGCCTAGGCCAGAGAATGATCAACTAGACTAAGGATGGGGACGAGAAACTGGGTTTACTGCGGTAAATATAAATAGAGGTTACTTAACGTGCTGATGCATATAGATATCAGACGCCTCTATGCCTCTGCCTTGATGCGTTTCTCCTTCTGTGGTTCATCAGGAGGTTGGTATATTTATGAGAGGTTTAGCTGCTTATGGATGCTTGCAAGATAATTCAATGCCCATGGTGGTGTTCAGTTCTGGGCACCACATTTTTATAAAGACATCGAAAAACTGGAGCAATTTCAAACTATGCCCTACAAGGAACATTCAAAGGATCTGGGAATGTTTAGCTTGCAAAAAAGAAGGCTAAGACTAGAGGAGACTTAATAGCAAACTTAATAGCTGTCTACAAGTATCTGAAAGGATGTCACAGTGTAGACGGATTATCATTATTCTCATTTTCACATGGAAACACGTGAAGCAATAGAATGAAACTTAAAGGGAGAAGATACAGATTAGATATTAGAAAAAACTTTCTGACAGTGAGGGTAATCAATGAGTGTAATAGGCTGCCATGAAAGGTGATGAGTTCTTCTTCAATGGAGGTCTTCAAACAGAGGCTGGACAGACATCTGGGATAGTCTACTGAATCCTGCATTGAGCACAAAGTTGGACACGATGACCCTGGAGGTCCATTCCAATTCTAACATTCTATGATTCTTTGACTGCAGAATGAATTCAAAGCAGCCATCAATTATTCAACTCCTCTGGGAACTCCTTCACGACTGTTGGAAAGCCATTCGAGCTGACTATCTGACAAAGTTTTTTGAGTGAATGCTACAGTGGTGTAAATCTATTAAAGGAAATGGGGCAACTTTGTGAAATCTAAAATTGATCACATATTCTAGTTTTTTTCCTTCATGGTTTTTTACTCCTTGTTTCTATAGTTGTTCTTTTGTGGTTTTGCTGCCTTCACTCTGAATCTGCAATGTGCACATTCCAATACATTTCAAAGAAAAATATACCTCTCTGCAATCTTTCAGCCTGGCTCTGATTCATGCTGCCCGTGGTTTGGGCAACATGAATCCAGTGACAGATTCCCTTTAAGTATTTATGTAACTTAAATATTATGCAACAAATCCAATATATAACTTTGAAATAGCTAATGATTACTAGGTCAATAAGGAGTTAATTTTTCAATTTACTAAATCTTTACTCTCCATTTTACTAGAATAAAAGTAAATCAGTCTTATCTACAGACTTGGTAAACGTCCCATCATAAAACAATTTACACATGTCAACCTTCCATTCATCCACAGTGATCACATGTTCAAAACTGTCCCAGTCTTTCATGCTGCTGGGTCTGCTAAACTGGAAGATCTAGAACTCATTTGCACTCAGGCAATCACTGCTCTAAATAATCAGTGAGAAGCTCTAACTGGTGGGAGCTCCTGTGACTCTGACGCTTCTGCCCTATACAATGCACTATACAATGTTAACAGAAACACTGATTTGCTAACTGCAGATTAGTAATGCTGTGAATCATCCAGTAGCACCGAGCGCTGCAAAAATGTATGTGATAGTTGGATCACGCATCTCCTTGGCATCACAAGCTGGCAAAATTGAAAATAAAGACTTAGATAAAAAAAAAATCTCATTAAGGTGCATCCCCATAGACATTTCCACCTAAGGCACTTAAGTGCCTAGTGGCAAAAAAGGCCCTAGCTAGTTGTGTAACTTTAGATACCTCTGAAAATACTTTTAAATCAATATGAAATGTAAAAGCTTATATTTTTAATAAAATATGAGGAGGCAGAACCGCAGCGGAAGAGAGCGAGTAGCAGCTGAATCCAATCAAAAGACAGGAAGTTTGTCTCCGACTACTACAGACAACCTGTAGACTCTATAGCTAAGCAATAGATGCAAATCACATCTTCCCTAATGTAGCTAACTGAAAAATCATCTGAGGTGCAAGCTCTAGAGGATTAAATAGCAAGGTAACGTTCCCTATAGATAACGACTTGCATATTAATTTTTAGGTAATAACTAGACTGTCCCTTCAATACTATCTATTGCTACAGTTTTAAATAATAGGACTACTTTATGTATATTACTCT
The DNA here is from genome assembly GCA_033576555.1 of Oophaga sylvatica. NCBI lineage: Eukaryota > Metazoa > Chordata > Amphibia > Anura > Dendrobatidae > Oophaga > Oophaga sylvatica. Next base: position 140,632,803 of record JARQOD010000007.1, on the reverse strand, counting down.
TGAAATGTAGCTTATTGGTACTATCTGGACCAGTAATATTTTTCTTTGTCACGATTACTCCATAGAGGAGTGACAGCTCAGCCGGACAGCGACATGCTGAGCTGCCAGTATTGTGATAAGTAGCTCAGCAGTTCAATCTGAGGCTTGGGCGTGCTAAGCTGTCAGTGTGGTGAGTGACAGTGCACTCACCCAATCAGGGCCGGGGCGTGCTGGGTTTCCTATATGTGTCTCCTGTTTGGATTGATTCCCAGCCTATTTACCTGGCTGTCTGCATCTAATATCCTCATGTTGTGGCTCTGCTCAAGTGGTGTGTGTGTGTATGTGCGTCTGCGCTGTGCTTTAAAAGGGTATTCCCATCTCCAAGATCCTATCCGATTATGTAGTAGGTGTAATAATAAGAATATTAGAAAATACCTCCAATTAAAAATTTAGTATAGTTCTTCAGATCTGCTATGTTGCCTACCTCATGTAAGGCATTGCAGTAGCTTAGGTGATTACGACTACCAAATAACTGTCTCCAAATCGGTGGTCATAACCATGGATTCTAAGCTACTGCAATGCCCTGCACCTGGCGTAAGCGACATAGTGAATCTGAATATCTATATTTCTAATTGGAGGTATTTGCTAATATCATTATTACAACTACGGTACTATATACTGGGATAGGATCTTGGAGATGGGAATACTCCTTTCAGTTCTAGCATGCTGATCTTTGTTGCCCGACCTTGAATTTGCCTTTGACCATCCATTTGAATAGCCCCTATGTCTTGATGTACTACCTTCTTAGAGTTCTGACCTAGAACTGTGACATAGCTACGCCTTTGTCTCACCCCTCTGTTTATGACGTACCCTTCTGGCTTTCGACCTCGGATTCTTTGACTTCCCCACTTAACAGCTTG
>JARQOD010000007.1:140551946-140631804 GCA_033576555.1 Oophaga sylvatica | reverse complement strand
GTTACATTAGAACCTTATCCATTCCCTTTAAACCTGATTTATTGGAGGATGGACATGCCAAAATTTTTCCTAATAGCCCCCCCGGGGGGCCTAAAACTTAGTCCGTATTAGCCCGGGGGATGAATGGAAGACTGCATTCAGGTCACGCATGGACACTTTGAATACTATTTATCCCTTTTGGGTCGAGACCGCCCCACCCACTTTCCCAACATTTGGGAATGCCCTTCGGGACTCTAGATACATTCGGGGTGTTTTTTTGGAGAATTAAAAATTTTTTCAACTCCACGAGGAACTAAAGGACATGGAGATGGGTTTGGGAAGCAAGACAAAATCACTTTCGTCAAATTTAAAAAATTTGGGAATTTCCAAAGGGACGAAATTCATTTTCTGGGGTATGTAGTCTACCAAGGAATTATATGGAGGAAGCAAGCCCAAAAGCCCAAGGATTGGGCCAAGTCCAGAAATGTGAAGGGGGTGCAGCGCTTTTTGGGTTTGCCAACTTCAAAGGGTTTCATGGGGAATTTCTTGGGGTGTTCCCTATCCCCAACTTCCCAAAAGAGTCTAGGTTCCCGGGACTCCCCAACCCCAGGAAGCTTTTTCCCTCAAAAAAAAATTTTTACCCTGCACCTTTTAGTACCCCCCAAACCCCCAAATTGCCTTTATATAGGGGGGATGCTTCGACGTCCCGTGGGCTATACTCTCTCAGAGAACGGTGAGAAAATGTTTATCCCTGTCCCTTTTTTCCCAGAATTGTCTTGTGAAAATACTTGTGGGAAAAGAGAGTTGGGCCTTATTGCCGCCTTCAAAAGAAGGGAACACCTTTTTCAGGGAGCCCAGCAAAAAGTCGTCCTGACAGACCATCGAAACCTTGAATTTATCAGGCGCTAAGGCCTGACTCCCGCAGGCTCGCTGGATCTTTTTTTTAAACCCAAATTTTAAAAATTATCTTTTTTATAGACCAGGATCGCGCAATGGAAAGGGCGATGCACTCTCTGGATTTATTAGCAGGACACGCCATTTACTCCTAAGACTATTCCCTGACCTTTTTCCTGGGATGATATAATCAAGACCACTTAAGGACAAAAGGAAGCAACCCATGGGGTTTCCCTTTTTTGGCAAAACCCCCCAAAAGGGGACGTAAGTTTTGTTTTTAAAAGAATGGTGTGTGGATTCGGGACAACGGATTTTCCGAAACAGTCAGTTAAGGTTTTGAAAAACTCATTAAAGATCCAAGAAAGCTGGCATAGGGGAATTTAAGACACAGGAATTTCTTTTTCGTTTTTTTTGGGTGGCCCACTTGCGGGGAAGGGTTTTAAACATGTATTTCAGGGAAAGTCTGTGCAGATCAAAACACCTCGCTCCCACCAACTGGTCTGTTGAACCTCTTCCCCCCCGTCCCGCCCGTGGGGATCCATTTCTATGGACTTCATTTGGAGTTACCAACCTCTCAAGGAAGAACACCATTCTAGTGGTGGTTGATCGTTTAACAAAAGGCAGCTCATTTTATCCCTTGTGTTGGCTTACCCACTGCAAGACAAACATCAGATTTGATGATTTAAAAATGTGTTTCGCTTACATGGAGTACCAGATGAGGTTATTTCGGATCGAGGGGTGCAATTCACTTCAAGGTTTTGGCAAAATTTCTGTGCAGCATTGGACATTAAAGTGAACCTTTTTCTGCTTTTCATCCTCAGACTAATGGACAGACGGAACGAACCAATCAGACCCTGGAGCAGTATCTTCGCTGCTTTATCTGCCACCTACAGGATGATGGGTGGATCTACTTCCACTGGCTGAGTTCTCTAATAAGGCTGGATTTCACACACAACCCACAAAAAATCGGTCCGTTTTAGACGGCGACAATCGGATCAAAATAAAAACATCACACATCCTTCTGGCATCCGATTTTCCTTCAAAAGCGATTTAGTGCATGTGTGTGTACCTTGTAACATCCGATTTTCACCCGACTTGCGAGATTTTCTCGCAGGCTTGCAAAACTGACATATAATGGATCAAAAGAATAGTATTTCAATCAAAAAAAAAAAGAATAGATATATACACATAGAACATATATATATATATATATATATATATATATATATATACATGTCATTGTGACATGTATATATACATATATTTATAGTTCCTGACTTCTACATACTGTTTTAGCCGCTAATTCAATTGCCGGGTTTTGTGAAATCACAGAAGCCGACATGAATATACATTGTTTCCACACATTTAACCATGTCATTTCTGTATTTTGTATTTGTTTAGAACTTACAATTACATGACTGTATTTGTGCAAATTTCAGACATGTAGGGTTAATTTAAAGGTGTAATTTCGTTGAAAAAAAATGCGTGGGCTCCCGCTGTATTTTCTCCACCAGACAGACAAAGCAAGCGAGTGGGGGCAGATAATAACAGCCTAGGGAGGGTACATTTTTTGTGCCCCCCCTGGCTACTAACATCTGCCCCCAGACACACCAGAAAGGGCAAATCTATAATTAGATTCCCCTTTCTGGCACTTTGCCCGTCTATTCCCATTGCCCTGTAGCGGTGGCGAATGGGTTAATTATCTCACCTTACTGTCACCTTGCTATTGAAAGGTACCTTAAGGGAGATTAATAATTGAGAGCTGTCAATTAACAACTATCAATTATTAATCCTATTGAAGTAAATAAAAAAACACACACTTTAAGAATAAATAATTTTAATGAAATAAAAACACATTTTTTTTACCATATTTTATTTTACACTTAATCCGTGCGAAGCCATTGATTTTCCTAAAATAAAGAAAAAAAAATAAACAACATTATTCTTACCTATTCCGCTGATCTGTCACGTCCCACGCTGTAAACCTTCACAAAGGGTTAACTGCTTTGAGCCAAGCAGTGCAAGTAATCTGCATGCTCAGCTCAAAGCTCCTGAATGAAGAAGTTCCTCTCCTGGCGACAGGAGAGGATGTGTTTCATGAATGAAGCTTAATTGATTGTGTCCACTTTCCCTTTAGGTCAGGTCACTAAAGTTAATTGCCAATAAATCAATTAAGCTCCATTCATGAATCTATTCCCTCTTTCGCTGGGAGAGGAACTTATTCATTCAGGGGGAAAACAGGTCTGAGACAGCATTATTAGCTCTCTGCACCTGTAACCTTTAAACCCTTTCTGATGGATTACACCGTGGGACCTGACTGTACATCGGATTGGTAATATAATTTTGCTTTTTTATTTTATTTTTATTACAGGAAATGGTTTTAGCAGAAAATAAAATATGGTCAAAAACTGGTGATTATTTCATTAAACTTATTTTTTATTAAACTGTGGGGTTTGATTTTTCTTTCATACAATAGGATTAATAATTGATAGTTGTCTGATTGACAGCTCTCAATTATTAACCTGCCTTAAGGTCACCTTTCAATAGCAAGGTGACAGTAAGGTGAGATAATAACCCATTCGCCACGCTACAGGGCAATGGGGAAAAGATGGGCAAAGTGCCAGAAAGGGCGAATCTAATTATAGATTTGCCCTTTCTGGGGTGTCTGGGGCAGATGTTATAGCCAGGGGGGGCACAAAAAATGTACCCTCCCTAGGCTGTTATTATCTGCCCCCCACTCGCTTGCTTTGTCTGTCTGGTGGAGAAAATACAGCGGGAGCCCACGCATTTTTTTTCAACGAAATTACACCTTTAATTAACCCCTACATGTCTGAAATTTTGCACAAATACAGTCATGTAATTGTAAGTTCTAAACAAATATCAAAATACAGGAAATGACATGGTTAAATGTGTGGAAACAATGTATCATTTCATGTCGGCTTCTGTGATTTCACAAAACCCGGCAATTGAATTAGCGGCTATTACAGTATGTAGAAGAGTAAGAACTATAAATATATATATACATATATGTCACAATTACATATATTATATATTATATATTATATATTGATTCTATTGTGTATATGTATTGATTCTATTCTTTAATAAAGCTGTCAGTGTGATTTTACAGTATAGCCGGGGATGAATTGCCGGCTTTTCTAAAGGACACCAGTGCGATTTAATCGCAAGTCACACGTGTGGTCCGTTTGTAATCCGATTTTTCATCGCTCCCAAAGACTTGCATTGGCGATTGTCGACCGACAATCGGTGACAATCGCAGCATGCTGCGATTGCAGACGGACGTTTAAAACGGACCACAAAAAATCTGATACTGGGAGCTGCTCCATAGATTAACATAGGTCCGACTGCAATGCGATATTTCATCGCATTGCAGTCGTCCGATTTTGAAATGGTTTTAGCAGGAAAATAAAATATGGTCAAAAACTGTGTGATTATTTCATTAAACTTATTTTTTATTAAACTGTGTGTGTTTGATTTTTCTTTCATACAATAGGATTAATAATTGATAGTTGTCTGATTGACAGCTCTCAATTATTAACCTGCCTTAAGGTCACCTTTCAATAGCAAGGTGACAGTAAGGTGAGATAATTAACCCATTCGCCACCGCTACAGGGCAATGGGAATAGACGGGCAAAGTGCCAGAAAGGGCGAATCTAATTATAGATTTGCCCTTTCTGGGGTGTCTGGGGGCAGATGTTAGTAGCCAGGGGGGGCACAAAAAATGTACCCTCCCTAGGCTGTTATTATCTGCCCCCACTCGCTTGCTTTGTCTGTCTGGTGGAGAAAATACAGCGGGAGCCCACGCATTTTTTTTCAACGAAATTACACCTTTAATTAACCCCTACATGTCTGAAATTTTGCACAAATACAGTCATGTAATTGTAAGTTCTAAACAAATATCAAAATACAGGAAATGACATGGTTAAATGTGTGGAAACAATGTATCATTTCATGTCGGCTTCTGTGATTTCACAAAACCCGGCAATTGAATTAGCGGCTATTACAGTATGTAGAAGAGTAAGAACTATAAATATATATATATATATGTCACAATTACATATATATATATATATATATATATATGTGGATTCTATGTGTGTATATGTATTGATTCTATTCTTTAATAAAGCTGTCAGTGTGATTTTACAGTATAGCCGGGGATGAATTGCCGGCTTTTCTAAAGGACACCAGTGCGATTTAATCGCAAGTCACACGTGCGGTCCGTTTGTAATCCGATTTTTCATCGCTCCCATAGACTTGCATTGGCGATTGTCGACCGACAATCGGTGACAATCGCAGCATGCTGCGATTGCAGACGGACGTTTAAAACGGACCACAAAAAATCTGATACTGGGAGCTGCTCCATAGATTAACATAGGTCCGACTGCAATGCGATATTTCATCGCATTGCAGTCGTCCGATTTTGTCGCCAGTGTGACTCCGGCCTAACAACTCTCAGAGCGCCTCCACTAAGCAGTCTCCTTTTTACTCCAATTTAGGTTATCATCCTAATATTCTTCCTCGATTTCCCATAGAAACGCCTTTGCCAGCAGTGACTGAAAGAATCACGTCTTTACAAAAGAATATGGATCTTCTAAAGGTAAATCTGGAATTGGCTCAGGAAAGGTACAAGAAAGCCGCAGATAAATTTCGTAAACCTGCACCAGCTTTCAAGGTAGGAGACCTGGTCTGGCTGTCAACCAGAAATCTTAAGTTAAGAATTCCATCATCTAAGTTGGGACATAAATACATTGGACCTTATAAAATCAGTAAAGTTATAAGTGCTGTCGCTTGTCGTCTTCAACTGCCCAGAACTATGAGAATCCACCCTGTCTTTCATGTATCTCTACTAAAGGCTGCGACACCTAATACGTTTCCTGGACGTTCTTCTCCTTGCCCTGACCCAGTGCTAGTCGATGGTCAGGAAGAATTTGTGGTGGAAAGGATTCTAGATTCCAGGTTGTATAGAAATCAGTTACAATATTTGATTAAATGGCAGGGCTACCCAGTGGAGGACAACTCATGGGAACCAGTCAATAACGTTAATGCTCCTCGCTTGCTCCGTCAGTTTCATCAGAGGTACCCACACAAGCCTGGTCTGAGGTCATCCGGAGGTTGTCCCTAAGGGGGGAGTAATGTAAGGTTCTGTGTACATGTTCCTGAAACTCAGTTTTTCCGTCAGCCATTTTACTTTCTGTCTTGCTGCAGCTGTCTTGCCCTCAGTCAATATGGAGTTTCCAGCTTCATGTTCCCGCCCTGATTCTCTCCCTCTTGCTTCTTAAGCAGCCACAGCTGAGCAATCAGTGCTTCAGAATCAAGCCTGCAGTGTACCTGTGACCTGACTCCTGGAAGCCTTGGACCTTGTACTCCAGTTATTTCCTATTGTGGAACTTTGGAACACTCGTGGACTTTGGAACCTTGCTATTTGATAAATCCACGTTTGCATGGACTTATGGTAACAGAGAAGAGATCCTGAACCTGTTGTGGAGAGTGATTGCTGAGCTTAAGTTACTCTGGCCTGCTGTGTCTCCTGCTTTTGTATCTGCAAACTGTGTGACTATTATTGCCACTTGTATGAAGTAATACAAGACCTTCTATATCAAACCTGTGACTCCTGTGTTTTCATCGCACCCAAGCACAAGACACTATATGAACTGTACTCTTACATTACAGATGCTCAGTATTGTGCATGGCCTCCACGTGCCTGTATGACCTCCCTACAACGCCTGGGCATGTTCCTGATGAGGTTGCGGATGTTCTACTGAAGGATCTCCTCCCAGACCTGGACTAAAGTATCCATCAACTCCTGGACAGTCTGTGGTGCAACGTGACGCTGGTGGATGGAGCGAGACATGCTGCCCCAGATGTACTCAATCGGATTCAGGGCTTTGCGAACGGGCGGGCCAGTCCATAGCTTCAATGCCTTCATCTTGGAGGAACTGCTGACACACTCCAGCCACATGAGGTCTGGCATTGTCCTGCATTAGGAGGAACCCAGGGCCAACCGCACCAGCATATGGTCTCACAAGGGGTCTGAGGATCTCATCTCGGTACCTAATGGCAGTCAGGCTACCTCTGGTGAGCACATGGAGGGCTGTGTGGCCCTCCAAAGAAATGCCACCCCACACCATTACTTATCCACTGCCAAACTGGTCATGCTGAAGGATGTTGCAAGCAGCAGATCGCTCTCCATGGCGTCTCCAGACTCTGTCACGTCTGTCACATGTGCTGAGTGTGAACCTTCTGCCTGCAACATCCTTCAGCATGACCAGTTTGGCATGTTTACATCCAAAAAGTTCCATTTTTGTCTCATCTGTCCATAGGACATTCTCCCAGAAGCTTTGTGGCTTGTCAACATGTAGTTTGGCAAATTCCAGTCTGGCTTTTTTATGATTTTTTTTTCAACAATGGTGTCCTCTTTGGTCCTCTTTGGTTGTCTCACATGAAGTCCACTTTGGCTCATACAACGATGTATGGTGTGATCTGACACTGATGTTCCTTGAGCTTGAAGTTCACTTTTAATCTGTTTAGAAGTTTTTCTGGGCTCTTTTGTTACCAATCGTATTTTCCGTCTCTTTGATTTGTCATCAATTTTCCTCCTGCGGCCACATCTAGGGAAGTTGACTACAGTCCCATGGAGCTTACATTTCTGAAAAATATGTGCAACTGTAGTCACAGGAACATCAAGCTGCTTGGAGATGATCTTATAACTTTTACCTTTAACATGTTTGTCTATAATTTTCTTTCTAATCTCCTGAGACAACTCCTTCCTTCGCTTCCTCTGGTCCATGTTGAGTGTGATACACACAATGTCACCAAACAGCACAGTGAGTATCTGTAGCCCTCTATACAGGCCCACTCACTGATTCCAAGATTGTAGACACCTGTGATGCTAATTAGTGGACACACCTTGATTTAACATGTCCCATTTGTCACATTATTTTCAGGGGTACCATCATTTCTGTCCAGGCCTATTTCACGAGTTTTATTTTTTTGATAATTCTGTGGAAGCATGGTTGAAAAGCAATGTCTGACTTTCGTTTGTTCATTTTCAGAGATTTTTGATTTATTAATACTTTTGTCAGATTCAAGTTATTTATGTGACCATTGTGGGTTTTTCTGTCATTAAACCAGGGGTACCAACAATTTTGACCACGTGTGTGTGATAATATATATATATATATATATATATATATATAAATATATATATATATCATACACACTGCTCAAAAAAATAAAGGGAACACTAAAATCCCACATCCTACGTATCACTGAATTAAATATTCCAATTGCAAATCTTTATTCATTACATAGTGGAATGCGGTGGTGTGATGAGTGCTGTGCTGGAATTGCTGTCCTCATCTCTTTTTTTTTTTGTACTGCTGAAAGCCCTCCTTCTCTCTGCAGCTCTCATACTTCTCCCTTCCCCCCCCTGTCAGCCTGCACTCAGGCAGTGTAATGTGAGCTGCCAGTGCTGGAAGTTTTCCCGCTTCACCGCAGGGGTCCTGCATTGTCCGAACACGTGCTTTCTTCCTATAGCAGCCATGTTGGAGTATTCATTCTTTTTTGGTTAATAACACGGTGGGAGCATTCGCTAGAAACACGAACGTCACTGTGTTGAACCATGCGCCGACGGGCATCGTTCCCGTGGTACCGGTGAACCCGTAACTCCAACAGAGCCCGAGAAATGGAATTCTCGGGTGCCCCATGAGCTATGTCACCCAAGTTTGGGTTCATTTGAACCATTATTTCAAAGCAAGACAATTGATAGGTCTGCCGTTATTCTGCTAGGTTCACAGAACGAGTTATGAACCTTATGATATTGCAGAGCTCAAACCATAGCTTGCAGCCAGGGGAGGTGGCCAGAGGACCAGCCCTTTTTGTGAGGTCAGAAGCTGACATGCATAAGTCTTACAGTGAAGTTCCTTACCGGTGGTCTTTCTGCTGGGATGTGCTGAGTAAGAGATCTCCCAATGAACTATGACGTGTGGCTCCTTCCCCAGCCTGGCTTGCCTGTATATGATCTAACTATCATGTGAGTTATCTTTCATTCTTAATCCCATTTTATTTTATAACTGCATCTGTACATAACTATATTGTCTCAGTTTGTTACATCTTTTTATATGATATAAGCACTGCCTGATTTTTTTTAAGGAATAAACCTATAAATTTATTAGTTTGTTTCTCCTGCTCTATAAACGAATTTGCACGTGCCTGACGCACTACGCTACTGTTTTGGGGTTGCCACGGACCCTCTTGATAAATTGTTCATCAAAATCCGTAGCTGGTGGCAGCTAAAAGGAAGGGGTGTAAAGCGTTAATCTATTGGGTGACGCTGGCAGTGACGCAGCGGGGTTTATAAGGGTACTGCCTGGCTGCAGCCAGGAGTAATTATAATTCCCTCACTGCAGCGTGCCCAATAGCCAGCACACATCCAAGTGACCCGTCTGGCGACTAATTATCCTAGATGCAGTTCCCTGACTGACCTGAGGGTAAGGGGGCGCCAGAGAGCTGCAAGTTCCTAAGTGGAAGTGGGATAGTTATAAATCCCTGCAGTTTACTGGGTCGGACGGCAGCAGCCGTCGTGTGTGTGCACGTTCCATCACATGTGGTGGCAGCGGTGGGATCACAAGCCGTGACCCCCGGGCTACCGTGTGGCGGACTGTGTGCCCGTTCATCACATATTGGTGGCAGCGGTGGGATCACAAGCCGTGACCCCGGGCTACCGTGTGGCGGACTGGGTGCCCGTTCATCACATATTGGTGGCAGCGGTGGGATTATAGAGCATTAGTGATCTGGTTTGAGCAATCATTCCATTCACTAAAAAACTTGCACGGTTCTTCAGCGACCCTGCAGCTAAAGTTTTGGAGAACAGACTCAGTGTTTATTAGTCCTGAGACAATTGTGTGTACTTGCGGTTACCCCTCCCTTCTCTTTGTTTTTCTATCCTATCTTTTATTTGGCAACCATGGCTACCATAGGAGCAAGTTGGTTCGAAAAGCAGAGCAAGGACACCTTGTGGGAATCTGCAAGTACCACGGCCTTGTCCACACGAACCGAACCAAAGGCCAACTGGTCCAGGCCCTGAAGGAGCTGGGCGAGCATCGGAGCGTGGCGGGCGCAGGAGCCGGCCCAAGCCAAGGTGGTGCCGCAGGAACAGAGGCCCAACCCCTGACTGCTTACACCCAGAGAGAGGTGGACCCTTACCTGCAGGCGGCCCTGGAGGGACTCACCTCTGACAACCGGGAAGAACGCCTGAGGCTGATCCAGCAAGCTCAAGAGAGAGCCGACCAGCGAGAGGCCAAACAGCGAGAGGCTGAGAGAGCCGAGCGGGAGGCTGAGAGAGCCGAGCGGGAGGCTGAGAGAGCCCGAGCCGAGCGGGAAGCCCAAGCGCAGAGAGCCCATGAGCTGGAGATGGTTCAGCGAGGGGCAATGCCCTCCACAGCCCAGAGCAGTGTGCCCAGCAGCACTCAGAGTCCCAAGCCCCGGCCGGAGCACTTTCCCGTGCTGGAAAGGGACGGAGACTTGGACACTTTTCTGCGGGCCTTTGAGAAAGTCTGCAGACAGTACCGGCTGCCTGCCGACCAATGGGCCAGGTACTTGACCCCCGGGCTAAAGGGCAAAGCTTTGGAGGCGTTCGCTTCCCTCGCCCAGATCAAGACAGTGACTATGAGGCCATCAAGCAGGCCCTGATCGCCAAGTACCAGCTAACCCCTGAGGTATACCGAAAGAAGTTCCGGAACCTCCAACGTGGCCCACACGACAGTTATAGCGATGTGGTGCAAGGACTCAGGAACCACTTTGACCAGTGGATCCATGGACTGTCAGTTGACACCTATGAGGAGCTGAAAGACCTGATGATCAAAGACCAGTTCCTGCATCTGTGCCCAGCTGAGGTCCGACAGTTCATCCTGGACCGAGAACCAGAGGACGCGGTCACAACAGCCCGGATCGCCGACAGCTATGAGGCCAACCGGAAACCCGAGGGTGGGAAGTCCGTCGCCACCCGCTGGGGAGGGGGTAAGCCTGCAACCAACCCCAGTGCCCCTGCCAGTCGTCCCTCTGGAGGCACTATCCCCTTTGCCAGCGCCAGGCCTACATCAGACCCCCGCCAGTGTTTCTCCTGTAAAAGGACTGGTCACATCAGCGCCACCTGTCCGGAGAGGCAGAAGAACCCCCAGCCAAGGCCTCCGGGCCCAACGCCTCTGTTCTTTTGGTGGGTGGTGTGGTGGGGAGGGTTGATGACAACGTGCAGCCCGTCCGCGTGGGGGCCCGTCTTGCTACAGGCCTCAAGGACACCGGGGCTGAGCGAACCCTCATCCGACCCGAACTGGCGGCCCCTGAAGAGTTGATTCCGGGGAAAACCCTAACTGTCACAGGGATTGGGGGTGTCCACTACCCCTTGCCGATAGCCCGAGTTTTCATTGACTGGGGTGCCGGGAGCGGGGTGAAGGAAGTGGGGGTGTCCGAAAACCTGCCCACTGATGTTTTATTGGGGACTGATCTGGGGAGGATGGTGGCGTACTATGTCCCTGACACCCCTTCCCAATCTGATGATAAGGTTAACGTTAACCATGATGTTGATGTTGATGATGATGGGAAACTGATTGTGTTACCTGTAAATGCTTTGCGAAGTGATGATGCAACTGATAACCTTTCTTTCCTAGGACTGATGTTGATAGTGATGTATCTGTGCCATCTGAATCTGTTAACCCTTTCTCTGAAGTGGTAGATGTGTCCACAGGTACAGGAGCGTTCAGTCCCGTCGCTCTGCGGAGTGAGACGGCTGAGGAACCCCTAGCAGGAGCAAGCGACAGTGCTCAAGGAAATGGGGAGGTGCATGGGAACCGGGAGGAAGGTGACGCCATGACACTGACCAGTGCCACCGAGGAAGGTAACTGGCCCATAAGTAGCACTGCTCCTGAAGTGTTGGAGGTGGATGGGGAGGTAGAGCCCATAGCAGCGCAGGCTGATGGGTCTATAGAAATCCCCGGGGAGACTGCATATGTAGCTGCTGTCACCCGCAGTCAGAGTGCCCGGATCGCAGGTAGCGCCCTGCCATCTGGACCCTCCTCCGCTACAGGAGAGACTGAACCAGAGGTGGACCCAGAGCCGGTCCCAGAGGGTCCCAGTGAGGAAGGAACCCTGACGTCACTTCTGGCTGCCTCCAGCCAGGAGTTCCAGGCCGCTCTGCACTCAGATGCGAGCCTGGGGAACTTGAGGCACCTCGCCGAGACGCCCACCTCCGTGACTGATAAGGAGAGGGTGTTCTGGGAACGAGGAAGGTTGTACCGGGAGACAGTACCTGGAGGTTCCCAAAAGGATTTGTTGAGGGAAAAACAGCTGGTCGTCCCGCACCAGTTCCGAGGTGAGTTGTTGAGGATTGCCATGAGATTCCACTTGCTGGACACTTGGGGATTAGCAAAACTAAGGCACGGCTGTCTCAACACTTCTATTGGCCCAAGATGGGGACAGATGTGACTAACTACTGCCGCTCCTGTATCACCTGTCAAAGAGTGGGGAAGGCGGGGCCTGCTCTTAAGGCTCCCCTGATCCCGTTGCCAGTGATAGAGGAGCCTTTCCAGAGGATCGCGGTGGACATTGTGGGCCCGCTGGCCGTCCCCAGCAGCTCTGGAAAGCAATACATCCTGACTGTGGTAGACTACGCTACCCGGTACCCGGAGGCGGTAGCTCTGTCCTCAACTAGGGCAGATAAGGTGGCAGATGCACTGGTGACCATCTTTTCACGGGTAGGATTTCCCAGGGAGATGCTTACCGATCAAGGGACCCAATTTATGTCTCGCCTAATGAAGGCTCTCTGCAGCAAAATGCAGGTGACGCGTATGGTATCGAGTGCGTATCACCCACAGACCAATGGTTTGTGTGAGCGCTTTAACGGTACCCTCAAACAGATGCTCCGCATGCTGGTTGAGACCCAGGGACGCGATTGGGAGCGGTACCTCCCACACCTGCTATTTGCCTACAGAGAAGTCCCGCAGGCCTCGACGGGGTTCTCCCCCTTCGAGCTCCTGTATGGTAGGCGAGTCCGGGGACCCCTTGGGTTGATAAGAGAATCCTGGGAAGATGAGCCAAACCCCACGGAAGTGTCCATCGTGGATTATGTCATGCGCTTCCGCGACAAGATGCAGACCTTGACGCAGTTGGTGCATGACAACATGACGCAGGCTCAGGCTGACCAGAAGCACTGGTACGACCAGAACGCCCGGGAGCGGACCTACCAGGTGGGTCAAAAGGTGTGGGTGCTGGTCCCCGTACCAAAGGATAAGCTTCAGGCAGCCTGGGAAGGCCCGTACGTCGTGCACCAACAGCTCAACCCAGCCACCTACGTGGTCACGCTTGACCACACTCGGGGTAGGCGCAAGGCCTTTCACGTCAACATGATGAAGGCCCATCACGAACGTGAAGCCTGCGTCCTACCGGTCTGCAATCTGCCCGAGGACGGGGAAGAGGATCCCCTCCTAGACATGCTGGCCCAAGCTAATGCCAGTGGGTCCATTGAGGACATGGAGGTAAATGCCTCGCTAACCGCCTCCCAGCGGTTGCAGTTGCTGACCACTCTGGAATCCTTTCGGGCCGTGTTCACTAACCGACCCGGAAGGACCGAGTTGGCAGTCCACGAGGTGGACACCGGGAATCACGCCCCGTTACGGCGGACACCTTATCGGATCTCTGAGGAAGTGCAGCAGATTATGCGCCAGGAGATCCATGAGATGTTGCAGCTGGGGGTGATCCGGCAGTCCAAAAGCGCGTGGGCCTCACCTGTAGTTCTCGTGCCAAAAAAGGATCGGACCACCCGGTTCTGCGTGGACTACAGGGGGCTCAACGCCATCACTACCTCTGATGCGCACCCAATGCCACGCATCGAGGATCTGCTGGAGCGGTTGGCGAATGCCAAGTACATATCCATCATGGATCTGAGTCGGGGATACTGGCAGATTCCCCTGAGCCCGGCGGCGCAGGAGAAATCTGCCTTTATCACCCCTTTTGGACTGTACGAGTCCACGGTCATGCCTTTCGGCATGAAGAATGCCCCTGCCACTTTCCAGCGGATGGTCAACCACCTGCTTCAGGGACTGGAGGAGTACGCTGTGGCGTACCTGGACGACATTGCCGTCTTCAGTTCCACCTGGGAGGAACACCTTCAGCATCTCCAGGAGGTGCTCAAGCGTATTCACCAGGCAGGTCTGACCATCAAGCCGGGAAAATGCCAGATGGGCATGAGGGAGGTCCACTACCTGGGGCACCGGGTAGGCGGGGGTTCCATGAGTCCAGAGCCCGAGAAAGTGGACGCGATCGTGTCCTGGCCCACCCCAGGACCAAAAAGCAGGTGAAGTCCTTCCTGGGCACTGCAGGGTACTATAGGCGTTTCGTACCGAACTATAGCGCCATTGCAAAACCCTTGACGGACCTCACCAAGGGCGGTCTACCCCAAACAGTCAACTGGACAGATGGCTGTGAGGCGGCATTCCGAGCTTTGAAAACAGCCCTGTGCAGCTCTCCAGTGTTGAGAGCCGTCGACAGCAGTCGGCCCTTCCTGGTACAGACTGATGCCAGCGAATTTGGCCTCGGTACTGTACTCAGCCAGGTTGATTCGGGGGACCAGGAGCACCCCGTGTTGTACCTGAGCCGGAAACTTCTGCCAAGGGAAGTGGCATACTCCACCATCGAGAAGGAGTGCCTGGCCATGGTCTGGGCACTGCAACGTTTGCAGCCCTACCTGTACGGGCGCACCTTCAAGGTGGTCACCGACCACAACCCTCTGAGCTGGCTGCACACAGTGTCCGGAACCAATGGTAGGTTGCTACGCTGGAGCCTTGCCCTGAAGCAGTATGATTTTGCCGTACAACACAAGAAAGGCAGTGATCATGGGAATGCTGATGGGTTATCACGACGTGGCGAACCCGCTGAGGTGCGCATGTCGGATTACCGACAGGTCATGCCTCCGTAGCGCCCTCAAAGGGGGGGAGGTGTGATGAGTGCTGTGCTGGAATTGCTGTCCTCATCTCTTTTTTTTTTTGTACTGCTGAAAGCCCTCCTTCTCTCTGCAGCTCTCATACTTCTCCCTTCCCCCCCCTGTCAGCCTGCACTCAGGCAGTGTAATGTGAGCTGCCAGTGCTGGAAGTTTTCCCGCTTCACCGCAGGGGTCCTGCATTGTCCGAACACGTGCTTTCTTCCTATAGCAGCCATGTTGGAGTATTCATTCTTTTTTGGTTAATAACACGGTGGGAGCATTCGCTAGAAACACGAACGTCACTGTGTTGAACCATGCGCCGACGGGCATCGTTCCCGTGGTACCGGTGAACCCGTAACTCCAACAGAGCCCGAGAAATGGAATTCTCGGGTGCCCCATGAGCTATGTCACCCAAGTTTGGGTTCATTTGAACCATTATTTCAAAGCAAGACCATTGATAGGTCTGCCGTTATTCTGCTAGGTTCACAGAACGAGTTATGAACCTTATGATATTGCAGAGCTCAAACCATAGCTTGCAGCCAGGGGAGGTGGCCAGAGGACCAGCCCTTTTTGTGAGGTCAGAAGCTGACATGCATAAGTCTTACAGTGAAGTTCCTTACCGGTGGTCTTTCTGCTGGGATGTGCTGAGTAAGAGATCTCCCAATGAACTATGACGTGTGTCTCCTTCCCCCAGCCTGGCTTGCCTGTATATGATCTAACTATCATGTGAGTTATCTTTCATTCTTAATCCCATTTTTTTTATATAACTGCATCTGTACATAACTATATTGTCTCAGTTTGTTACATCTTTTTATATGATATAAGCACTGCCTGATTTTTTTTAAGGAATAAACCTATAAATTTATTAGTTTGTTTCTCCTGCTCTATAAACGAATTTGCACGTGCCTGACGCACTACGCTACTGTTTTGGGGTTGCTACGGACCCTCTTGATAAATTGTTCATCAAAATCCGTAGCTGGTGGCAGCTAAAAGGAAGGGGTGTAAAGCGTTAATCTATTGGGTGACGCTGGCAGTGACGCAGCGGGGTTTATAAGGGTACTGCCTGGCTGCAGCCAGGAGTAATTATAATTCCCTCACTGCAGCGTGCCCAATAGCCAGCACACATCCAAGTGACCCGTCTGGCGACTAATTATCCTAGGTGCAGTTCCCTGACTGACCTGAGGGTAAGGGGGGCGCCAGAGAGCTGCAAGTTCCTAAGTGGAAGTGGGATAGTTATAAATCCCTGCAGTTTACTGGGTCGGACGGCAGCAGCCGTCGTGTGTGTGCACGTTCCATCACATGTGGTGGCAGCGGTGGGATCACAAGCCGTGACCCCCGGGCTACCGTTGTGGCGGACTGGGTGCCCGTTCATCACAGGTGGGAGCAATAAAACATAAAAATTATCAAAGTAAATCAAAATTAATGTCCGATGGAGGTCTGGATTTGGAATGATACTCGAAATCAAAGTGGAAAATCAAATTACAGGCTGATCCAACTTCAGTGGAAATGCCTCAAGACCAAGAAATGATGCTCAGCAGTGTGTGTGGCCTCCACGGACGTGTATGACCTCCCTATAATGCCTGGGCAATTCTCCTGATGAGGCGGCGGATGTTCTTCTGAGGGATCTCTTCCCAGACATGGATTAAAGCATCAGTCAGCTCCTGGACAGTTTGTGGTGCAATTTTGCGTTGGTGGATGGAACAAGACATGATGTCCCAGATGTACTCGATTGGATTCAGGTCTGGGGAACAGGAAAGCCAGTCCATAGCATCATTGCTTTTATCATGCAGGAACTGCTGACACACTTCAGCCACATGAGGCCTAGCATTGTTATGCATCAGAAGGAACGAAGTCCCACTCCACCTGCATATGGCCTCACTACAGGTTTGAGAATCTCATCCCGGTACCTAATGGCAGTCAGGGTACCTCTGGCTAGCACATGGAGGGCTGTGTGGCCTTCCAAAGAAATGCTTCCCCACACCATTACTGACCCACTGTCAAACCCGTCATGCTGGAGGATGTGGCAGGCAGCAGAACGTTGCCCACAGCATCTCCAGACTCTGTCACGTCTGTCACATGTGCTCAGTGTGAACCTGCTCTCAACCGTGAAGAGAACAGGGTGCCAATGTTAAATCTGCCAATCTTGGTGTTCTCTGACAAATGCCAATTGCCCTGTACGGTGTTGGGCTGTAAGCACAACACCCACTTGTAGATGTCAGGTGCTCATACCACCATCATGGAGTCTGTTTCTGACATTTTGAGCAGACACATGGAAGTTAGTGGCCTGGTGGAGGTCATTTTGCAGAGCTCTAGCATTGCTCCTCCTGTTCCTCCTTGCACAAAGGAGGAGGTAGCGGTCCTGGTGCTGGGTTGTTGCCCTCCTACAGCCCCTTCTACGTCTCCTGGTATACTGGCCTCTCTCCTGGTATCTGCTTCATGCTCTGGACACTGTGCTGACAGACACAGATACCCTTATTGCCACAGCTCGCATTGATGTGTCATTCTGGATGAGCTGCACTACCTGAGCAACTTCTGTTGGTTGTAGACACCACCTCATGCTACTGTACAGTACCTCTAGGGGTGAGAGCAATGATAAAATGCAAAAGTGACCAAAATAGCCATAAAAGATGAGAATAGAGAAATGGTCTGTGGTCACCACTTGCAGAACCACTGCTTTATAGGGGGTGTCTTGCTAATTGCCGATCATTTGTACCTGTTGTCTGTTCCATTTGCACAACAGCAGGAGAAATTGATTCATAATTTCATAATTGGTGTTGCTTTGTTACTGGAGAGGTAGATTTCACAGCAGTGTGATTGACTTGGCGTTACATTGTCTTGTGTTAGGGTTACCTTTATTTTTTTGAACAGTGTATATATATATATATACATATATATATATGTATATATATATATATACATACAAAGGTTTTGCCACCAAGTATTAACTATTGTTTGCCAGAGGAATTAAATACTTATTTCTCACTGCAAAATGCAAATAAATTTATATAAGTTATATGTATTGCTGCTGCAGTGCAGTATAGCGCAACCTCCACCAGGGGATGCTGGTGAGGGAACAGAGGTTGCACACATAGCGTAACACTACTGAGCAGCAGCACAACACATTGGGGATCCGCAACGACGACGGCAAGCGCAGGCGAAAGGCCACAGGATTAACCAACCCTAAAATTTCATAAGGACCAGTAAACTTGGGACCCAACTTAGCAGAAGGAATCCTTAACCTCATATTCTTGGTGGATAACTATACCTTATCCCCCACCTCGATAGCCGGCCCCACCGAACATTGTTTATCCGCAAAAAATTTGCACTTGACCTGAGCCTCCCCAATGTTTTTCTGAACCTCCCTCCAGACCTTCCCCAACCGCTGAAAGGCCGAATCAGCCCCTGGACACCCCGAATCTAACCCATAGTTACAAAAGAACAGGGAAGTACCAGTGGATTTATTGACACGATTATTGAAAGCGAATTCTGTCATGGGTAACGAAGAGCACCAATCATCCTGTCTAGACGTGGCAAGACACCGCAATATCTGCTCCAAAGACTGATTGGTCCTTTCAGTCTGACCGTTGGTCTCGGGATGATAGGCTGATGAAAAGGTCAGACTGATACCCAGCCTTTTACAAAAAGCCCTCCAGAATTTCAACACAAATTGCACCTCTCTATCAGACACCACACTGACAGGCACACCATGCAATCTGACCACATGCTCAATAAATAGTTTTGATAGAGTCTCAGCATTAGGAAGACCTGCCAATGGTACAAAATGCGCCTGTTTACTGAACCTATCAACAACTTCCCAGATCATGGTTTTGCCATTAGAGGGGGGAAGGTCGGTGATAAAAATCCATGGACAGATGAGTCCACGCTCTATCTATCTGGAATTGGCAGCGGCACCAATTCTCCGGCCGGCCGGTTACGGGAGGCCAACGTGGGCCACCAAAACAGCCTAGCGATGGCTTTACACGTGGCTGAGATTCCAGGATGCCCACTCAGAGCCGAGTCATGGAAGTCCCGAAGCACCCTTAACCGATACTGGACAGGCGCAAAGAACTTATTATTAGGTACGGACGGAGGAGCAAGAGATTGGCCCTCACGAATCTCCTGCTCCAACGCCGAGGAAACCGCAGCCACCACTACTCCGCGCTGAAGAATGGAGGAAGGAGGTTCAGGAGGTGAAATGGGATCCAGGCTGCGAGACAAGGCATCAGCCTTCACATTCTTGGACCCAGGCCTGAAAGTGGTTGAAAACTGAAATCGAGAAAAAAAAGTGACCACCTCCCCTGTCTCGGGGTTAAACGTTTAGCGGACTTGATATAAGACAGGTTCTTGTAATCCGTAATGACAGTGATACGATGGTCAGCCCCCTCCAAAAAATGCCTCCATTCTTCAAACGCCAATTTAATGACCAATAACTCCCGGTTACCCACATCATAATTCCTTTCAGCAGAGGAAAATTTTTTTGAAAAAAAAGCACAAGGTCTCAAATTAGTTAATGTGGTGGGCCCCTGGGACAACACTGCCCCCACTCCCACCTCCGAGGCGTTCACCTCCACATAGACAAATCAGGTTGAATCAGCATGCGGCGGACATGAAACAGTTTTTTAAAGAAGAAAATGCTGCCAAAGCTGGAGCTGACCAGTCTTTGATATCAACCCCCTTACGAGTTAGATCCGCGAGGGGTTTGATCACCTAAGAAAACCCTTTGATGAATTTTCTATAGTAATTAGCAAAACCCAGAAAACGCTGAAGACCCTTGAGATCTCTGGGTTGCACTCAATTCACAATAGCCTGCACCTTTCTAGGGTCCATATGGAACCCCTCAGCAGACAAAATGACCCCTAGAAAGGACAATTCTTGAGCAAAAAAGGAACACTTCTCCAGTTTGGCAAAGAGTGAGTTCTCTCTGAGCCTCTGGAGAACAGCACTGAGGTGACCCATGTTGATCCAAAGAATATATAAGGATATCATCCAGATAAACTACCATAAACCGCCCAATAAAATCTGAGAAAACATGAAATTTTGTAATACTGCTGGCGCGTTAGTCAGGCCAAAGGGCATAACCAAATTCTCAAACAAACCCTCAGAGGAGAGAAATGCAGTTTTCCACTCATCCCCCTCCTGCATACGGATGAGATTATATGCTCCCTGATATCCAACTTAGAGAACCACTTGGCCCCATGAATGTCACGCTGTCTAGCAGATGTATAAATATATAATGTCAGTAATCTATCAAGTGGGACAACATTCTATATAACATATAAATAGGTAACATTAACATGTATATATAGCATAGTATTACCTGACATAATATCCTGTGGGTCAATACTGAATCCTTTTCACGCTGTCTCTGGCTAGAGGTGGACCGGGGTCTATGCTGACCCTAAACTGGGGTCCTGACTAGTCCCTCTACCTGGAGGTACTGTTAATGGTACAGAGGTCCAGGCCACCAGCGTAAACCCTGTCTCCTATAAATCCCTGACCACTGTAATCTAGTCCTTAGAAGGACCCTGATTACCACCACAGGGAATGGACAGGTAACGGTTAACAAACAGTATAGACAAACGAGACAGACAGGGGATAAAGTAAATACTGTCTTGCATACAACATTAAAACACAGAGGGAACACCAAAGGTCTAGGAGATAAACTATAAGCAAGGTGAGGAGAAACAACAAAAGAGCTCTTAGCTTAAGTCTTCTCAGAACCGATCCTATCTGCAGTCTGTATGAATGCTTTCACCGGCATCTAACCAGCAGACTGGCAGCTATATAAAGGAAGCTAATTAGAACATAATCAAAAGCAGCCCGGGCGAGGCTGGACCTAGTCTTAGCAAAGAGCTAGGTAAAATTAACTCCCTCATTACCAAACACAAAGAAACAGCAACTCAGCTGCGAGAAGTCAGAATGTGCAATCGCGACAATCTTCGTGGCGATGCACCCATGACAGTACCCCCCCTTCTACGAGGGGCCTCCGGACCCTCAGGGCCAGGTCTGTCCGGGTAAGTCGTGTGGAAGGTCCGAACCAATCGATCTGCGTTAATCTCAGACGCAGAGACCCACGTCCTCTCCTCAGGACCATATCCCTTCCAATGAACCAAATACTGAAGGGACCAGCGATTCAGACGTGAGTCAATGATCTTCAACACTTGAAATTCTAAGTTACCATTGACCACCACTGGAGGAGGAGGTAGAAGTGACGGTATAACTGGCGCCACGTACCTCTTAAGCAACGATTTGTGGAATACATTATGGATTTTAAACGTAGGAGGGAGGTCCAGACGAAATGCCACAGGATTAATTATAGAACTGATCCTGTATGGACCGATGAACCTGGGACCCAGTTTCCAGGAGGGAACTTTGCGTTTTATATTCTTGGTAGACAACCACACCAGATCGTTCACACCTAGGTCCGGACCAGACACTCTCCTCCTATCAGACCTCCGCTTGAAACAGTTCCCCATAGCACTCAGACCATTCAGCACTCCTCTCCAAACTGAAGCAAGTGACGACGAGAATCGTTCCTCCTCAGGAACCCCAGATGGACGGGTATGTGGGGTCTTAGAGCGAGCACAAACTCCACAGGACGCGACAAAAGTTATTACCTCTTTATTTAAGTTAGGCCACCAAAACCGGCGAGAAAGGAGATCCACAGTTGCTTTACTCCCTGGATGTCCTGCTAAAGCAGAACTATGATGTGCCTCGATAACTTTTTGTCTTAACTGATTAGGAACAAACAGTTTCCCTGGAGGTCCTACAGGGGCGTCCCCCTGAGCCTCCAACACCTCTCCTCAAGCTCAGAGCACACAGCCGACACCACCACTCCTTCCTGAAGGATAGGAACCGGGTCATCCGTCTTTCCGGCCCCTGGGAAACTACGAGATAAGGCATCAGGAAGCAATTTTATTGAGCAGTCATACGTGCGATGAGGAGGTAACTTTTGACACCCCTCCTCTGAGAACATCTCCCCAAAGTCCTCCAGAAAAGGAGGCAAAGTCCTAGGCACGACCGCACCGATGACCGTGTTCATGCAGTTATTCTTGCAAAATTCACCCCACAGGCTTATCTTTCTGGATTGCCAATCAATCACTGGGTTATGTTTAGCCAACCAGGGAAGTCCCAACACAATAGGAGTAGGAAGACCCTCCAACACATAACAAGACAACTGTTCTTTATGTATTGCCCCTACTCGAAGGTCTATGTTATGAACAGCTTGTACAAAGCTACCTTGACCGAGAGGTCTGGCGTCAATAGAAAGTATAGGGATCGGTTTGGCCAATACACTCAGTTGCATACCTTGCACCTGGGCAAACCGAGCGTCCACCATATTAGCCCCAGACCCGCTATCAAGAAGAACAGAAATCCTCTCAACTCTCGCACCAACCACCACCTCCGCAGGCACGAGAAATTGAGATGGACCTGGGGACGAAATACCTACTCCCAGGTTGTCGTCCACCACACAACCTGGGATTAACAGTTTTTCGGTGACTTTTTTGCTCAATGAGGCACGGGAGGGACACCCCCCAACAAAATGTCCCTCTCTCCCGCAGAAGAAACACCTTCTTGTCTTGCGGCGCACCGCCAATTCCCTCCTACAAAATGATGTCCCACCCAACTGCATAGGTTCCTCAGAACAGACCAGGGGAACCTCCATATAAGGGACTTTAGTAGTGGGTGGAGTAATAACAGGGGGCGGAGTTACCTCGCACCTCCCCGAAGCCGTCTATCAATAGGAATAGCAAGGGCCATAGCAGCCTCCAGTGACGGAGGAGAATCATACTGAGCCAAAACATCTTTTAATTTGTCAGATAACCCTTGACAAAACTGGCTCCTAAGAGCTGGGTCATTCCACTGAGTATCTGTGGCCCATCTACGGAACTCAGAAGAAAATTCCTCCGCCGGACGATCTCCCTGCTGTATCCTACGTAACTTCGTTTCAGCAAGGGAGACCCGATCCGGGTCATCATACACCAGCCCCAGGGCAGCAAAAAATCGATCTACTGACTGGAGGGCCGGGGAGCCGGAGGAAGAGAGAACGCCCAGGATTGAGGGTCCCCTTGTAAGAGCGAGATGACAATTCCCACCCTCTGCTCCTCACTCCCCGATGACCGAGGCCGTAGCCGAAAGTACAATTTACATGCCTCCCGGAAGGTAAAAAATTTGTCCCGCCCACCAGTGAACCTGTCCGGGGAGCAACCTTAGGTTCAGATCTGGTTTGCTCCGGGGGGGACAAAACCTTGGACTTAATGTCCGTAAACTCCATGGACAATTTCTGCAACTGCAGGGCAAGCTGGGCAACTGGATCCATGGTAGCTGGGGAGAATCTATAGTTAGGCCGGTGAAAATGTCACGCTGTCTAGCAGATGTATAAATATATAATGTCAGTAATCTATCAAGTGGGACAACATTCTATATAACATATAAATAGGTAACATTAACATGTATATATAGCATAGTATTACCTGACATAATATCCTGTGGGTCAATACTGAATCCTTTTCACGCTGTCTCTGGCTAGAGGTGGACCGGGGTGTAAGGAAAAGGTTGTCGCCATTTTGTATAGGGCCTGTACCAGCCTCCATTTTGTCAGTTCACACAGCCACAGACTTTTAGCTACACAGGGCCTATTAGCATATTCAGTACGGCCAGCTTTGATGTCCACTATGAATCAATAGGCCTTTACATGCTAATTGGTTTAGGCCAGGGTCTGAATAAGATGGTCAGTCGTATGGTAATTAGCTCAAGCTCAAGCCATTGTTTCCTGCTCCATATGAATTGCAGGCCAGTTAATATGCGGGCTTCAAAGCAAATGGGGAAGGGCCTAGCAGGTTCAAAAGCTGTAGCCAAGAAGAGGCTGCTCTCTCATTCCATTTTCACACACAGAAGCACCAGGGACAGACTTGCCAAATGGAGCTGCAGCACATGCATTGGGGGCTGTCCAGCAACTGAAGACTCTCACCTGGGGAACGCAGAGCTCCATGCCTCCTCATGACCATATAACCCGGTAATATTGATCTATAGCTAATACCTTTAAGCCTTGTACATTATTGTTGTATTTTTACTCTGACTGCCATTCCATTGTAATTACGTTGTATAGCTTTACTGTATATTTCTGTAATTATCTAGTGCGCCCTTAAGGCAAATTAAACCATAAAATTAATCTTGGGCTGATGCTTTTACTCTGATCACGAATCTTAGAATACCCAGTGGGTAGCAGGACACCTTCCCCGGCGGCCATTTGCTCTAGGTGCAGTTCTCTTACTGACCTGAGAGACAAAGGGGGGTGCCGGAGAGCTGTACCTGTGGAGTTACGTCCCATTGGTGACGTGGGAGGAAAGGGATCGTCCGTCACATTTGGTAGCGGCGGTGGTATCAGAAGCTGTGATACCCGGGCTACCGTGTGGCGGCCGGCTGAGTTCCTCACAAATTGGTGGCAGCAGTGGGATCAGAGTAATAGTGTGCGTGGGACCCCTACTCCCAGACACTAAAGACTACCAGCGGTACTTTCACTGCTGGGGTCTTAAGGTCAGCCCAGCACTAGACGGTCAGAGTGTAAATATAACAAGTTGTGTGCAAGGTCAGGGTTGCAGCTGTGTTTCAGTAACCAAAGGTTCCCAAGATGGCGGAAGGCACCAGGAGTAGGGCAAAAGGGGGAGGCCAATGCTGTGGCCTATGAGGGGTTCGATACCGATGAGGGGGAGCTCAGCCAGGGCTCCCCAAGGAGCCCGACCCCCGTGCTCAGTCTCACAGTGGACTGTCCACCCCCTGCCCGTCCCAGCCTGTCCAGATCGGAGGCCCTCTTCCAAGCGGCTATGGTACAGCTCGAGGCTGGTAATGACGCCGCCTATGACAGACTCCTGGTGGCGGCAGAGAAAGCAGCAGAGCGTGAGCAAGCAGCAGCAGAGAGGGAGCAAGCAGCGGCAGAGAGGGCAGAGAGAGCAGCGGAGCGTGAGCATACAGAACGCCGTGAAGCTGCGGAGCGCCGGCACCGACTGGAGATGGCTCAGCACGGGCCCCCACTGGACGCACCAGGCCCACCGGAGACAAGGGCTTCCAAGGTCCGGGCGGAGGACTTTCCCTTGCTTGAAAAGGATGGAGACCTGGATTCCTTTTTGCTGGCTTTTGAGAGGACATGCCTCCAACATCATCTGGCCCCGGATCAGTGGGCAAGGTACCTGACCCCCCGTTTGAGGGGTAAGTCCCTGGAAGTTTTGGGGGACTTACCTGCCGGGGAGGAGCAGGACTACAACAGCATCAAGCGGGCCCTGATCCAACACTACAACCTCACCCCGGAGTCGTACTGCAGGAAGTTCAGGAGCCTGCAGCGGGGTTCAAAGGACACCTGGACCGACCACATGCGGGCCCTGCTGAGAGCTGCGGAGCACTGGACCTCGGGTCTAGAGCTCACTACCCGCCAGGAGGTCCAGGAACTGTTTGTCGTGGAGCAATTCTTGTGGAACTGCCCAGAGGACCTCCAGCAGTTCCTCCGTGACCGGAAACCAAAGGGGGCTTCTGCTACAGCCGCCCTGGCAGACGAGTATGCCAACAACAGGGCGCCGGAGCCAAAGAAGCCTGCCAACAGCACCTGGAGAGGGGGTAAGCCCAATCCTGCCCCAGCCCCATATCCAGCCCCCAGAGTGCAAGGGGTGTACCCCCTGCTGCCCTCTCCAGGCCAGGAACAGAACCCAGACGTTGCCATAATTGCAATCAGCCAGGACACTTTAAGGCTGCATGTCCCCAGCGCCAGAAGGCCCCATCCCTGTCCCAGAAACCGTCCACTGTTTTGTGTGTGGGAGGGGGTGGTGGGAGGTCCCTAGACAATTACCAACCCGTCACCATCGGCCGCTCAGCGGTCATGGGACTGCGGGACACAGGCGCTGAACGAACCCTGGTACGCCCTGAGGTGGTGTCCCCTCAAGACTTGGTACCTGGGAAAACCCTTTCCGTCTCCGGAATTGGAGGCGTTGAACCGGCGCTGCCCGTTGCCAAGGTGTATTTGGATTGGGGTGCCGGGAGGGGGATGCGGGAGGTGGGGAGTAACGCCGAATATTCCTGCAAATGTGTTGCTTGGGACCGATTTGGGGCGGCTAGTGTCCCAGTATGTGGCCACTGAACCCCCAAGTCCGGCTCCCCAAGAATGTCATGACTCTACTCTGAATGCTAATGTTAATGTATTGAATGTGCCTCCAACAGTGGAGGAGGGAGTGAAACCTGATGGTAAGCCATGCACTGACACTACACACACAGGGCTCACAGTGAGGACAGGTGAGGAGGCTGTAGGGGAGAGCTCAGAGGTGGAGGGAGGGGCTGCTATGGGCAGTGTAGGGCCCCTAAGTGAATCCAGCCTGCTGAGTCTAGGGCCCCTGCAGGAAGAGGAACAGGCCATGGGGGGAGGGGGCGTCCCGGGAGAGGAGCCACCAGGTAAGACCCCAGGTCAGGAGTTCCCCACATCCGGGATGTCAGGAAGTCAGGGAAGTCT
Source organism: Oophaga sylvatica (assembly GCA_033576555.1). NCBI lineage: Eukaryota > Metazoa > Chordata > Amphibia > Anura > Dendrobatidae > Oophaga > Oophaga sylvatica. The sequence continues at coordinate 140,605,447 of JARQOD010000007.1, read as the reverse complement.
GCCTGACCCGGTGACTTGGTCAGAGGATGAGGGAAAGCAGGCGCTACCCGTGGTCTCAGCGGTCGTGGCCGCTGTTACCAGGAGTGGGAGCGCTGAAGCCCAAGGAGCCTCGCGGAGGTCCGATGGTTTCCCCCTCTCTGACCAAGTGGCTGCCGAGTCAGACAGTAGCCAGGAGACAGATCCCGGGGAACTGACAGAGGACAGGGCAGTTTCATCAATTCTTGCCATATCTAGTCAGGGATTTCAGGCAGCATTGGAAGCTGACCCTAGCCTGAAGACTCTCAAGGAACAGGCGGCACAGCCTCCCCTGGAGTCTGACCGCGAGCGAGTGGTCTGGGACCAGGGACGGCTGTACCGGGTAACGGTCCAGCAGGGTTCACCGGAGGCGTGGCCCAGGGACAGACAGTTAGTGGTGCCCCATCCGTTCAGGGCGGAATTGTTGCGGATCGCACACGAGATTCCAATGGCCGGACACTTAGGGATCACTAAAACCAGGGCCAGGCTAGCTCAGCATTTCTACTGGCCGGGAAATGAGGACCGAGGTGATAGCCTACTGCCGTTCGTGTGACACCTGTCAGAGGGTGGGGAAGGCGGGGCCGCGCCCCAAAGCCCCACTGGTAACTCTGCCCATCATCGAAGAGCCTTTCTCGAGGGTGGCTGTGGATCTCATTGGACCTCTGTCCACTCCCAGCCGCTCCGGGAAATGCTTCATACTAACGGTAGTGGACTATGCCACCCGGTACCCGGAGGCGGTAGCTTTGTCGTCCATTCGGGCCGACAAAGTGGCCACTGCCTTACTGGAGATTTTCTCCAGAGTGGGGTTTCCCAAGGAAATGCTCACCGACCGAGGGACCCAGTTCATGTCGCAGCTGATGGAGTCTCTCTGTAAGCAGGTACAGGTGCAACATCTGGTGGCCAGCCCGTATCACCCACAGACCAATGGCTTGTGTGAGCGGTTCAATGGCACCTTAAAGCAGATGCTGAAGATGTTGGTCGACTCCCACGGGAGAGACTGGGAGCGGTATCTCCCACACCTGCTGTTTGCCTACCGGGAGGTTCCACAGGCCTCAACGGGGTTCTCCCCCTTTGAGCTCCTGTACGGGCGACGTGTACGGGGGCCCCTTGCTCTGGTGAAAGAAGCATGGGAGGGGGATTTAGCCACCCCTGGAGTGTCGGTCATTGAGTATGTTGTGCGCTTCCGGGACCGAATGATGGCCTTGACGCGGCTGGTGCATGACAATATGGCCCAAGCTCAGGCTGACCAGAAGCGATGGTACGACCAGAATGCTTGTGAGCGGACCTACCAGGTGGGTCAAAAGGTGTGGGTACTGGTCCCCGTACCACAAAACAAGCTTCAGGCGGCCTGGGAGGGTCCATACCTGTGCACGAGCAGCTCAACGCCGTCACCTACCTGGTCACTCTGGACCACGCCCGTGGAAGGAGTAAGGCCTTCCATGTGAACATGATGAAGGCCCACCATGAGCGGGAGGCTTATGCCCAACCAGTGTGCAACCTTTCAGAGGACAGAGAGTCAGAAATCCTCGTGGATCTGCCACCCTAGCCAAGGAGAGGGTGCGGTAGGGCGCACGGGGGAACACAGGAATGTGATACCCCCTAGCGCCCTCAAAAGCAGGGAGGTGTAAGGAAAAGGTTGTCGCCATTTTGTATAGGGCCTGTACCAGCCTCCATTTTGTCAGTTCACACAGCCACAGACTTTTAGCTACACAGGGCCTATTAGCATATTCAGTACGGCCAGCTTTGATGTCCACTATGAATCAATAGGCCTTTACATGCTAATTGGTTTAGGCCAGGGTCTGAATAAGATGGTCAGTCGTATGGTAATTAGCTCAAGCTCAAGCCATTGTTTCCTGCTCCATATGAATTGCAGGCCAGTTAATATGCGGGCTTCAAAGCAAATGGGGAAGGGCCTAGCAGGTTCAAAAGCTGTAGCCAAGAAGAGGCTGCTCTCTCATTCCATTTTCACACACAGAAGCACCAGGGACAGACTTGCCAAATGGAGCTGCAGCACATGCATTGGGGGCTGTCCAGCAACTGAAGACTCTCACCTGGGGAACGCAGAGCTCCATGCCTCCTCATGACCATATAACCCGGTAATATTGATCTATAGCTAATACCTTTAAGCCTTGTACATTATTGTTGTATTTTTACTCTGACTGCCATTCCATTGTAGTTACGTTGTATAGCTTTACTGTATATTTCTGTAATTATCTAGTGCGCCCTTAAGGCAAATTAAACCATAAAATTAATCTTGGGCTGATGCTTTTACTCTGATCACGAATCTTAGAATACCCAGTGGGTAGCAGGACACCTTCCCCGGCGGCCATTTGCTCTAGGTGCAGTTCTCTTACTGACCTGAGAGACAAAGGGGGGCGCCGGAGAGCTGTACCTGTGGAGTTACGTCCCATTGGTGACGTGGGAGGAAAGGGATCGTCCGTCACATTTGGTAGCGGCGGTGGTATCAGAAGCTGTGATACCCGGGCTACCGTGTGGCGGCCGGCTGAGTTCCTCACACGGGGTCTATGCTGACCCTAAACTGGGGTCCTGACTAGTCCCTCTACCTGGAGGTACTGTTAATGGTACAGAGGTCCAGGCCACCAGCGTAAACCCTGTCTCCTATAAATCCCTGACCACTGTAATCTAGTCCTTAGAAGGACCCTGATTACCACCACAGGGAATGGACAGGTAACGGTTAACAAACAGTATAGACAAACGAGACAGACAGGGGATAAAGTAAATACTGTCTTGCATACAACTTTAAAACACAGAGGGAACACCAAAGGTCTAGGAGATAAACTATAAGCAAGGTGAGGAGAAACAACAAAAGAGCTCTTAGCTTAAGTCTTCTCAGAACCGATCCTATCTGCAGTCTGTATGAATGCTTTCACCGGCATCTAACCAGCAGACTGGCAGCTATATAAAGGAAGCTAATTAGAACATAATCAAAAGCAGCCGGGCGAGGCTGGACCTAGTCTTAGCAAAGAGCTAGGTAAAATTAACTCCCTCATTACCAAACACAAAGAAACAGCAACTCAGCTGCGAGAAGTCAGAATGTGCAATCGCAACAATCTTCGTGGCGATGCACCCATGACAATGACAGCTGATTTTACAAGTCAGGTATGAGTGGAAAGGGATAAGTGTTCCTTATAGTGATTTTATTCAATTCCAGAAAATCGAGGCATGGGCGTAAACCACCATCCTTTTTCTTAACAAAAAAGGACCCTGCCGCCTCGGGGGAAACAGATGGCCGAATGTGCACTTTACGAAGGCTATCAGAGATATACTCCTTCATAGCAACCCGCTCAGGGCCAGAGAGATTGTACAGATGAGCCTTGGGCAATTTGGCACCAGTAACAAGATCAACAGCATAATCGAATGGGCGGTGTGGTGGTAGAACCTCAGCCTCCTTTTTGGAGAACACATCCTCAAAGTCCTACAGGTACTCTGGAATACGCTCCAAACTGACGGATGACACAGATACAGAAACAAGACATTCCTTAGAACAATTGGGACCCCAGTTCACAATATTCCGAGCTTCCCTGTCAATGACCGGGATATGTACAAGTAACCAGGGGAACCCCAACACCAACCCCGCAGGCAGATTGTCCAGAACATAACATGTAATATGTTCTTGATGACAAGACCCCACCTTGAGGATAAACTCCTCGGAGACAAACTTGACCACTTTCTTAACAAGAGGAGTTTTATCAATGGCTACAATATTAATGTGAGTTTCCAATCTGACTGTCCCTAACTTACATTAGGCCACCAAATCAGTCAATTAAGTTCAGTCTCCCTGAATGTACAAAACTTATTTTTGTCACCAGAAAAGGTGTCAGGAAGCTTAACCGAGGGTTCGGGAGAGTGCAGAGCGACATCTACAGAATCACCAGGTCGACTACCAGCATGAGGGGTGGTTCCCTGCACGGTCTTAACAGTCTCTGTCAACTCTTTCTGTAATTGAGTCTGTGACGTGGCCAGTGCCTGATGTTCCACCGACAAACCCTGCATCATCTGTGTCAAACTAGACACCTGGTCTGCCAAGTTACGAAGCAGATCCATAACCAGAGAAAAAAAATGCAAAGTCCCCTTTAAATGTAATGTCAGTGATAATGTAATGCTGCTGCAGTGCAGTATAGCGCAACCTCCATCAGGGGATGCTGGTGAGGGAAGAGAGGTTGCACACACAGCGTAACACCACGGAGCAGCAGTGAGGGCAGAGCAAAGTACCGCAGTGTGCAGGCGCCGGGAAAGGTCAGAGAGTCCCAGCGCCTGCAGGAATTTGCTCTGCCCTCAACAGGGCAGATAAGTACACCTGCGCAGGAGCACAATGCCGGGGAGCCTGTGAAGCACGAAGAAGGGCGGCATTGCAAGAAGATGGGAGGCGCCGGACCAGGATGTGCGACACCCATGGGACTGGACCGCCCAGCAGGTGAGCATAATAAAAGTTATTTTTCTTCTCTTGCAGGTCAGATCGAGAGCTTACCTACAGCATTCTACAATGCTGTAGATAAGCCCTGAAAGGCGGAGGCCGTAACTCGTATCGGCCAAACCTGGTGACAGGTTCCCTTTAAAGGTTTATTCCTACAACTGCATAATTTTTCACAAAGCATAATAAATACATGCTTATTGTTAAGGTACAGACTAAACCCAACATGAAGGGTTATTTTTTATCTTTCTACCTTTTTTTACAGTTCATCCTTTTTTTACCCCTCTGCATCTATCTTCACACACAATGGATATAAAAAGTTTACAACCACTTGTTAAAATGCCAGGTTTTTACTATTTAAAAAAAATCATACCAACAAGAACCATTTCAGAACTTTTTTCACCATTAATGTCACCCATATTCTGTACAAATAAATTGAGTATTAAACTGAAATCAATAAAAATAACAAAACTAAAATAATTTGATTGCATAACCATGAACACCATCTTATCATTGGGGATGTGGTTGTGCTCAGAATTAGCCAATCAGATTTAAACTCATGGTAAATAATAATTAGTGCACGGCTGCCATCATTTACAGCAATTCTTTTTCTATTCTGAAGCCCATGTAAAGTTCAGCTATTCTAGTAGGATTTTCCTAACATTTTATAAAGTTGCATTTTACAGCAAAAGCCATAAAAAACGTATAACACAGCAAAGGGATCTCATTGTTGAACCCTATCAGAGGAGTGTAAAAAGATTTTTCCAAGGCATTAGATGTAATAACATTGAACACTGTGATGAAAGCCATCAAGAAGTGGCTTAAATTTGATACAGCAGAGACATTTTCTATAACTGGACGTCCCCTAAAAATTGATGAAAGCACAAGAAGAAAGTTGGTCCAGGAGACTGCTAAGAGGCCTGCAACAGCATTAAAGGAGTTGCAGGAATTTCTGGCAAGTACTGGTTGTGTACTGCATGTGACAACAATCTCTGTATTCTTAATATTTCTGGCCTGTGGGGTAAAGTGGCAAGATAAGGAAAGACATTCAAGCCTGGTTATGGTTTGCTATAACTACATCAAGTTTTCCACAAGCATGTGGGATGGACATTCTTTGTCTTATAGGACCAAGATTGAACCTTCTGGTTTTAATTCCTAAAGGTATGTTTGGTGTAAAGTCAACACTGCGCATCACCAAAAGAACACCATATCCAAAGTGAAGCATAGTGGATGCACATATGCATCGGGGCTATTTTTTTGGCATTTGGAACTGGGCGTTTAGTAGAGGTGGAGGAAATTATGAACAGTTCCAAATATCAGTCAATTTTGCAGCAAACCTTCAGGCTTTTGCTAAAAAGCTGAACATGAATTTCACCTTTCAGCACAACTTTAACTCTCACGCCCAGACTGAATGGCACGAGCGAAGAATGTGGCCCTACTGAGCCACAAACCAGACTTACCCTAGAGGGACGTGACTAAGCAGCTACCTAGTTGTTCACTGGAGCCTCTAGTGATGAGGTCAGGCTTAGGCTACTTTCACACATCAGGCTTTTTGAATCAGGCGCGATCCGGCGTGTTTCTAAAAAAACGGATCCGGTACCGGATGCGTTTTTTTTAGCATTGACTTACATTAGCGCCGGATCGCACCTGATGTCACTGCGTTGCATCCGTTTTTGGCCGGATCCGTCGGAATTGTACATTCCGGTGGCCGGACAAGACGGTTTTTGTAACGTTTTTTTTTTTTCCGGAGACGCCTGACAGTGCCTGAGTTGGCACTTCAGGCAGCCGGAAACAATGAAAGTCTTGGTGCCGGACGAGTTTCTTGACAAATCCGTCAGAAAACTGATCCGGAGTCTCTCTCTCTCTCTCTCTGTCTCTCTCTCTCTCTCTCCTCTCTCCTCTCTCCTCTCTCTCCTCGGTCCGGAATTGATGTCTGTATTTTCAACTAGGAAAATGTTATATTTCCGGGTTGAAAAGGTCAGGACGGATCAGGCAAAAAACCTGATCAGTTCCATCAGTTTTTTTAATTCAGCGCCGGATCCGTCCTTTCAGGCATAGGACGGATGGTGCCTGATTCAAAAAGCCTGATGTGTGAAAGTAGCCTTATGCGGCAGGTAGCTGCCAGGTACCACTCCAGGGTGGTGTCTGGCAGTAGCAGAAGACCCCCTAGGGATGGGTAGTTGAGGCGGCATGAGGGAATGTCCAACAGTTGCAAGCAGTCAGAGTAGGAGAACAGGAACCACGGATGTAGACTGGACCGGCTGACGGAGAGATGGGCCCTAGCAAGTGCAACTGGACCAGGTGACATAGGGATGAGCGCTAACAGGTGCAACAGGACCGACTGATGTTGAGATTAGCACTGCTAGGTGTGCGGAAACGGCTGATACACTGGCAGGCAGGCGACAGACACGGTCAAGCATAGGAAACTGCAGATGTGGTCAAGCATAGGATGATAGTAAGGACAAGTACACACTGGACAGACAGGATAGAGTTCCCACTAGACCGCCAGGGAGTGCTTTTTACAAATGCGACATTTGTGTATATTTCTTACTTTTAATTACAGGGTTAGTAATGGGGGTGTCTGAAAGACGCCTCTCCATTACTAACCCCTGAGCTTGATGTCAGTGGACATTACACAGCTGACATCAACCCTAAAACCATTACCCTGATTGCCACTGCACCAGGGCAATCGGGAAGAGCTGAGCATAAGGGCCAGAATTGGCACATCTAATGGATGCACCATTTCTTGGGAGGCTGACGGCTGGCCTAATTAGGCTGTGAAGGGGCCAATATCCATGGACCTTCCAGCCTATTAATATCAGCCTGTAGCAGTCTGCTTAGCGTTTGCTGGTTATTAAAAAGGGGGGTCCTCAAATCAATTTTTTTAGGGTCCCCATTTTTTAATAACCAGTAAGGGCTAAGCTGACACCTTGTGAGTGGACATTAAGAGACTGTAACTCCAGCGTTAATGCTTTAAAAACAAAACCTGAAGAACGTTTTTTAGGTTTTGTTTTTATAGCATTAAGGCTTGGGTTACACTAATGTGTAAAAAAAAGGTCGAGCAAAAAGCAAGCCCAATTATGGCTATGTAAACGAAAAATAAAAGTGTTATGGCTCCTGGAAGAAGGCGGGAAAAAAGCAAAAGCACAAAAGTCAAAAAAATCTACTGGTCCTTAAGGGGTAAAATTAGTTTTGAATGCTGATAGCAATCATGGCAAGTACAGTGGGGGAAATAAATTTATATAATTTATACAATGAGATTTTCTAGATTTTATTTTTGATATTCTATCTCTCAGTGTTAAAATTAGCCTACCCTTAAAATTATAGACTGTTCATGTCTTTGTCAGTGGCCAAACTTACAAAATCAGCAAGGGATCAAATAGTTATTTACCCACTGTAAATCGCATTACTTGAGGTGACAGATTTCCTTTAAGGGTATTTATGTATATGTGTGTCTTATGTACTTGACTAAGAATATTTTTTCCTTGTAGGTTTCATGTGAATATAGCAGTAATGGAATTAGAAAACATTTGCACTATGTGGTTAAGAACCAGACGGCTATCAGCACATGCCTACTTTTCTTTTTTTTTCCAACCACAGCACACCCCACTCGCTGGCATTATCGTAGTATTCATGCCTTTCTTTTGCCACATCAATGTGGGAAAATGTGGCTTAAGAGAAAACATTTTTAAACACAATTGTTTTCACATGGTAAAAAGTAGCTTCAGAGACATTTCTGAGAGCGTCTTCTGAAAAGCTGGCCATAAACTAGAGATAGTTATTAGATGATCAAATATCCATACAACAGTTATCCTCTTGGACCTCGGCAAAAGGCCTGGTTCACATGAGCATATAAAAAAACTTCAGAGTTTTATCCAGAAAACTTGGAAGATTTCTTCTCCCACTTGTCATCCATGTGTAGTCCATATACAATCAATGTTTGTACAGTACCAGCTATTAATCATTTACAGGACCATTTACAGTTACTTATGTTACAGAATTGCAATATAGCCCATAAAAATCGGATGTATGGCGTCCAATTTTTTTGTGCACCCATAGACTTCTTGAATAGGCAAGTCTCATCCAGCTTATGGGAGAAGCTAGTGCATGCTGCAATTTTTTTCACACGCTGATTTGGCCAATAGAATAAAAATCGCTCATCTGCCCTGCCCCATTGATTAACCTTGCTCCGAAAATACGTTTATGTGAACAAGCCCTAAACAACTTACTGCCACACCCATTTAATAGTCTCTTTTCGCTTTCCTTAAGAAAGACTTTTGAGGAGTTTTTTTGGATCAGATCCTTTCCACAATCCTCCTCAGCTTCAAATACTCTTGGAAAACTCTTACACTCATTCCCATGGGAAGGTCACTGATGTTCACATGAGGAGTTTTTTTGAGATTTTTTTTCTAGAGAGGTCTTGAAAAATACCTGGTGAACAAAAGAAAGTGCATCTCACTTCTTTGAAGTGGATCCTGAAGGAAACTTCTTCAAATTAGGTAATGTCCAATCAAAGGAATGCAAAAAAACATGTCATGAAAAAAAACCTTTAAAATCTCTTAAGGAAAATCTTCATGAAAAGAAAAACACCTTTGAATACTTTAAAAAAAAGTAGTTTCCTAAAGCAGTTTCTTGTTGAAAAACTTGTGTGTGAATGCCTAAAGAACCCCATATCTTGTATGTATAAAAACTTATCACGCCACCACAGAGCAAGGCGCGGGAGCGCCGCTCGGACCCCCCAGCCTCCAGGTTCAATATTTGCCTGGCTAACACCTAAGTGTTGCAAAACTCCCTCCTACAACCATAAAAGGTTTAAGTTTCATCTGGGCACTTTTTGTTGGACCATTCACTTCTACACACAGCTGTACAGAAATTTGTTTATTTCTATGCTTCTTCTGAACCATTGTATTCCAGCAACTTATGATTAAGACTCGGACGAGTCGAAACGTCAATGATTTGCCTGTCGCCTGTACTTTTTGTTGTGCTCCCTATTTTGGTTGTATTAATAAATTCTTACCTTTTTGCATATAGGAAAGATGTATATCTTCGTACCGTGTTAGCCAGTAGATAGAAAAATATTTAGAATTGAGAGTCCTCAGTGGTTGATACCTTTTAATGGCTAACTGAAAAGATGGTAACAAATTGCAAGCTTTCCAGACTACTCAGGTCTCTTCATCATTATTTCTGTGCTGTGTTGTGTATAAATATGTGATACTTCAGTTTTTGTTTTAGTCTTTGCCTGATGAAGAGACCTCAGTAGTCTCAAAAGCTTGCAATTTGTTACCATCCTTTCAGTTAGCCATTAAAAGGTATCAACCACTGAGGACCTCAATTCTAAAATATGTTTCTACCTTTTTGCATGAAATTCCCCTAGAGAGTGCAGTATTTTATAAACTCTTACAATTTGTATTATGGCAAGAAAAAAGCAGCTAAGTAAAGAAAAACAAATGGCCATCATTACCTTAAGAAATGAAGGTCAGTCAGTCTGAAAAATTGGGAAAACTTTGAAAGTGTCCCCAAGTGCAGTTGCAAAAATCATCAAGTGCTACAAAGAAACTGGCTCACATGACGACCGCCCCAGAAAAGGAAGACCAAGAGTCACCTCTGCTTCTGAGGATAAGTTTATCCGAGTCACCAGCCTCAGAAATCGCAGGTTTACAGCAGCTCAGATTAGAGACCAGGTCAATGCCACACAGAGTTCTAGCAGCAGATGCATCTCTACAACAACTGTTAAGAGGAGACTTTGTGCAGCAGGCCTTAATGGTAAAATAGCTGCTAGGAAACCACTGGTAAGGACAGACAACAAGCAGAAGAGACTTGTTTGGGCTAAAGAACACAAGGAATGGACATTAGACCAGTGGAAATCTGTGCTTTGGTCTGATAAGTCCAAATTTGACATCTTTGGTTCCAACCACCGTGTCTTTGTGCAACGCAGAAAAGGTGAACGTATGGACTCTACATGCCTGGTTCCCACCGTGAAGCATGGAGGAGGAGGTGTGATGGTGTGGGGGTGCTTTGCTCGTGACACTGTTAGGGATTTATTCAAAATTGAAGGCATACTAACCAGCAAGGCTACCACAGCATCTTGCAGCGGCATGCTATTCCATCCGGTTTGCGTTTAGTTGGACCATCATTTATTTTTCAACAGGACAATGACCCCAAACACACCTCCAGGCTTTGTAAGGGCTATTTGACCAAGAAGGACAATGATGGGGTGCTACGCCAGAAGACCTGGCTTCCACAGTCAGCAGACCTGAACCCAATTGAGATGGTTTGGGGTGAGCTGGACCGCAGAGTGAAGGCTAAAGGGCCAACAAATGCTAAGCATCTCTGGGAACTCCTTCAAGATTGTTGGAAGACCATTTCCGGTGACTACCTCTTAAAGCTCATCAAGATAATGCCAAGAGTGTGCAAAGCACTCATCAAAGCAAAAGGTGGCTACTTTGAAGAACCTAGAATATAAGACATATTTTCAGTTGTTTCACACTTTTTTCTTAAGTATATAATTCCACATGTGTTAATTCATAGTTTTGATGCCTTCAGTGTGAATGAACAATTTTCATAGTCATGAAAATACAGCAATATCTTTGAATGAGGTGTGTCCAAACTTTTGGTCTGTACTGTATATATATTTATATTTATTGTTTTTTGCCTAAAATACAGAGGAAATGTGTCATCTTTAATGTTGTCCTTTTAGAGATCATTTTATCTTCAACTTGATTAACTGTTAGAGAAACCAAGAATCCTAATCAGTGACACAGGGATAAATCTGCTGGGGTAGAGGTCACAACTCCTGGGCTAAATGTAGCTGGCGAATAAATCACCACGTCTATAATGAAGTTTGCTGTATCTTTTGTAACAGATAATGAAATACCAGTAAGCAGTTGTCTTTGCACTTTTGTTCAGTTATATGTTATCATGTAACACAAAGATTATTCTGTATAGTTTATCTACTTCCTCTTCTAAACTTCATGTCACCATCTCTTTCTCCAGTCCAGCATATACATAAGATTGCAACTGACAGTTCATAAAAGTGATCTGACCATTAACATGCCTGACTAAATTGGCAGACCAAGAACATTATTTTTCTATTTAAAGCAGGGGTCTCAAACTGCATTCCTCGAGGGTCGCAAACCCTGCGTGTTTTCAAGATTTCCTTAGCATTGCACTAGGTGCGGGAATCATTATCTGTGCAGGTGATTAAATTATCACCTGTGCAATACAAGGAGATCCTGAAAACATGACCTGTTTGTGGCCCTTGAGGAATCAGTTTGAGACCTCTGATTTAAAGCGTACTATTCTTGGAGAACGATTGTCCGGAATCTGCAGACATACACTTCTGGTGTCACCATGACAGATCACTGATCTCGCAGACAGTAGCAGTCAGTAGTTGGCCATTACAATAATTGTAAAACATGGCACATTATTACATTATTACTATTATCACATTATTAATGATATTTTACTAAATCTGATCCACATAGTGCAAAAAAAAAAGTCTGAGTGGAATCCATGTCGAAATAAAACATTTTTACTTCTGACAGCCTGAGATATAAATACATGATAAGAAAGGTACAACAATAGGACTCTTATTAAAAAAAATTGCAGCTGTATCACAGTCACACCCAGAGAAATGTTTCAAATTTATGGAAATATATCATAATCTACTGAGTTATTTGCAGTTTAAAAAAAATCAATGGATCATTGATAAGTTCCCAGTTTCCATGTCTCGCTATTTGAATATTATACATCTATTTATTTTACATATCAGTCAACTTTCTCTTCCCGGCAAATGAAAAATTGATTACCATACACTGCTTCAAAGGCTGAAAGTTGGTCAAATTTGCTGCTTCTTCCTCTTTTAGTCAAGTGACTGCTATGAATAGCTTTCTGCTGTATGCTATTCAGTTCTTAAAGGGAAGTGATACTCTATTGCTTTTTTTTACCGTAGTGTGTCAGAAAAGAAATCATTGTAAAAGAAAACAATGGAAACATAGATACAGTAGATATAATCATGGATGACACACACACAGAGAAATACCAGACATAGTGGACCATTGGGTGGAAGAAAAGAGATGCTTCAAGACTGTGCCTATAATCTGCCCAGTTTTAAATTTAGTGCAAAAATTATAAAATCCTCTAGATAGTACATCCCCTTTAGCTAGCGGGCCCACGGTCAGAAATAATAGAGTTTTGAAAGCAGCGTCTAAAACCCTGCGTTGTACAGTACAGACAGAAAAAAGAGGGGAGAACCGAAATTGTGGTCATTGATGTGAATAAAAATATTAAAATGCATATAAAAACTGCATATAATGTTAATGTTTATGCAAACAAAATTGAAATATAAACAAATAACAAGGAAATACCATGTGATATAAAGGATTTGTGATATATGCAAATATGACACAAATTGTGTTAAATCACAAAATTCCTAAAAGACAATGAACTGCAACAAAAGTGTTGCGAAATTGCACAATGTTTATTTGCGATGTGATATATGTCTCGATGTCAGAGGTATCAGAATTACACATACAGTATATATACTTGGTACAATCAATATTAGTAAAGTGCATGTTCAACTAAGTATATATAATGCCGATTAAACAAGTACGGTATTAGGTAAACATTCTATAGTTAACATCAGCTGAATTGTATTTCTATAATAAAGTGCATGTGCAAAATAATATGGTTGAGAGACCAAACATAGGCATATATCAAATGAATTGCAGGAATATCTTGATGAATAAATGATGCAGCTTGCAGTAATATGTGCCCACCCCTAAGCGCGTTTTGGCACATTGTACCTGCTGCAGAAGCACAACAAACATGCTCGTCCACGAGACCTATATTCCTGTCCCACTTTTCAAAGGGGCATGGGACACCATTGTTGATGCCAGAACAGTGTGAGCAGATTGTGAGTTAGATGGCAGATAATTCTTCCAGTCTGTTTCCCAGCACCAACCTGTCTTCCACACGGTCCAGTCTCACTAGTCAAGAGTCTGGACCATATAATCCTCACCTTGATCATCCTTCCTCCCATGAGACAAGTAACCTCACACTTGGACACTCCAAGGAGCTCTTTACCTTTCTATTTATGGCTTCTTCTGGCCTCTCACCGAGCAAGTTTCAACAGGGACATGAGGAGATTGTGTGAAGTGATGCCCAAATATTTGAGCAGCCATGATCAAAAGAAGCCGATGGTGATGAACGGCATTTACTGTCTCAAGAGGTGGATGATAATGAGACACACTTGTCAATAAATAATGTTAAGACAACAAGTCAAAAGGAGGACAAGAGTGAGAAAGTGGAAGAAGAGGTGGAGGATGATGAAGTCTCTGACCTCCACGTCACCCCCGGAAGGAGATAGGCAAAACGTGCGTCAGGGTGAGGGATGCAGCTGTTCTCCTTGCTCTTTGGGTCATCATTAGGTAAATCAATGATTGGAATTTATATAATTTTACATTTGGGCACTTTATCTATATAGGTCTCTTATCCTTTCTTGATTATGGTGAATATACGCACAAGTAAAAATAGTAATAGGATAGCAACACAAAGAGCGTCAGTGTGTGCTGCAAATTGTTTGTAACAATGTGGTTTTTGTTCATGGTACTGTGTGATCTTAGGGAAAATTGATTATTTACCTAGTGAAATTTAAATCGATGGTTTAAGATTTTTCATGCATCATTAACTAGCCTGTATTGTATTAATGCTAACCCATTGATTTTATAATACCCACAATACTGCTTGATATAATACACTTGCTGTGTGGGTTATTTAAGTGTTTACTTTGCAAACAATGATTTTGATATTCAGTACCCCAAATCTAGTTTTTATGATATCATGTAGTTATTATAATGAAATACTGATATGATCTATTGGTTTGATCTACACTTATATTTAAATTGTGCTGCGCCCTCTTCTTTGGCACCAGACATCTGCTTTTAATCTGTTTCCTTTTATTAATCAATAAAGAATTGTTAGTTCATTCTTATTATGCACTTATTAACCCTGGACTTTTCCTGGGTTTGATTTGATGATTTAATACGGAGTGTAGCCTTCAGGTGAAAGGCATATGGACTAAAATGTATGTAGAGGGAGAAGGCTGTCTACTGTTCCCCACCCACACAAGGCCAGACCATAGGCCAAAGGTTAGACGTTCCCCGGTCTGGCTCATTTTCACAGACAGTACGGAAGACAAGAGAAGCTCAGCAGGGGCCAGTAGGGGTCAGCAGGGGCCAAAGCTCAGCAGAGGCCAAACTGCTACCAACCTAATCACCACCAGCATGCTCATGCACATGTCATCCAAGCACATGACTAGGTGTGCTGAACACCTGGGTCCACAATCAGTGTCTGCAGGTGACACCACTGCCTCTTCCCTTGTGCTACGCTCTTGCCAATCCCCTGTCCTGGATGCAACCACCTTGCAAGCGAAAATACGCAGCCACCCACAGGTCCAAACAATAAACGGCCACATTTTCAGAGTGTTTGCCCTGGAAATGTTGACATTTCAACATTTTTGAAACTGAGGCTTTCACAACCTCATTGGCTGCGGCCACTATTTCTCCTGTAAAGTCGTCTCCACCTTACACCAGTACGTGTCCCATAACATAACCCATTCTCTGACAAATGCAGTTCTGACCAATGAAGTTACTGAAAAGGTACACCATCACGTGGACAAGTGATTTTGGCCAGGGACGCTATGTTTCCCTGACAGCACACAAGGTGAGTCGGACCCCGAGTCGGCACACGTGCTACCGACACATAGTATTGCGGGCCCAAGTTCCATTAAGGTGCCTCCCTCCTCCTACACCAGTTCCTGTACCCCTTCCTCCTCCTCATCCTCCACCTCAGAATTATGGTCCATATCAGTCACAAACTGCAAGCACTGCAGCACTTCCTCTGCAAAGCGGCAACAGGTTCTGCTTAAAGTCATATTTATTTATTTTACTCATTTATATAGCGCCATTAATTCCACAGCTCTTTACAGACAGTATTGGCACTGTCCCCGATGGGGCTCACAATCTAAATTCCCTATCAGTATGTCTTTGGAATGTGGGAAGAAACCCGAGTACCCAGAGGAAACCCACACAAACACGGGGAGAACATACAAACTCCTGGCAGATGTTGTCCTTGGTGGGATTTGAACCCAGGACCCCAGCGCTGCAAGGCTGCAGTGCTTACGACTGAGCCACCATGCCATATCTTTAGGTGACAAACAGAACACCACGGCAGAGTTGTTGAAAGGACTATAAAGTGGCAGCTGGACAGGTCGTAGATGGGAGGTATGTGAACCCCAGGAGCCAAACCTCGGTGATGTAGGACCCGGAGAAGTATGCTCCAGCACATATAGTGCTGAGAGGCGTATTATGAGCCCAGATTATGGGTCCGGATTTTACGAGCAGCTGAAAGAGCTGGGTGGGATCTGCTTCTCACTTACCTCCAGTCCAGGTCTTGGATGGTCTGATTTAAGACAGCTGGGGCTGTCTCACTTTGTCTGTGTGGTTTGCAAGATGAGGAAGCCTTCAATGTGCTGCTCAGACCCTGCTGGAGTCTGAGAGGAAAAGACCACATTTAAACAGTTGAGCCTGTGTGTTATATGGACTTATTATTTTCTATTTTGTACTGTGATACCTTTGTTTACCTAGAAGAGGCTGTTTTACTTTAAAACCTTGATGGTTTATGAGCTTCTTTTAATAAACCACATGTTTGTTGGAACCAGTGAAATAAGTCCTGTGTTTGAACCAGCGTCTACTGCAAAGGACTAACAGATCAGACAGATCTGTGGCTCTCTCCCTGAACTTACAACCAGGCATGGTCGTGTGTGATAATGGGCATAACTTGGTGGCGGCTATGAAGCTTGGCAAGCTGGCACTTGTACCATACCTGACTTACATGCATAACTTAGTGGTTCAGCACTTTCTGAAAACGTACCCCGATTTGCATGAGCTACTTGTAAGCTGTGTGTGCACCCATTTCAACAAGTCACCTACAGCTGCCACTAGTCTAGCAGTGCTGCAGCAGTGCTTGCAACTGCCACCTCACCAACTGGTTTGCGACCTGCCCATGCGTTGGAACTCCACATTGGATATATTGGCAAGGCTTTGTGAGCAGATGAGGGCAGTAGTTGAATACCAGCTACAACATACCCATTGGTATTCCGCTCAGCCTCCACACATAACAACTGACGAGTCGGCCTGAATGTCTGGCATCTGTGCAGTTCTACAAAACTTTGAGAAATCAGACTAGATGGTGAGCCATGATGAAAACATTATCAGCGTGACCATCCTGCTTCTATGTCTACTCAAACGCTCTCTGCTCATAATGGAAGAGGAAGCTTAGCATGTGGACCAGGTGGCGACGTCGGAAGGAAGTAGACAGGGTGATACTACTCAGCCCTGACTCATCTCATCTTCTCAGAGCGGATTGGGTGATACTGAAAAGATGAAGACTGAGGAGGAAGAGGAACAGGAGAGGGTTACCTGCACTACAGTCTGTACTACCAACACCAGCTTTGTCTCTGTTCAGCCCGGTTGACTGAAGACGAGGAGGAGACCGAGGAGGAGATGGAGTGTCATCCTCCTGGTGGGGACAGGGAAGTCTTGACTGTTGGGAGTCTGGCACGCATGGCAGACTTTATGTCTCACTGTCTTTGACATGATCCTTGTGTTATTGTCACGCTGTATCACAGATATATATATAAAGTCAGTTATCTATACCAAGAGGGACAACATTCTATTTAACATATCAACATGTACATATAGTATAGTATTACCTGACATAATATCCGTTGTACTGTGTGTGAATCCTGAAGACGTTTTACGCTGTCACAGGCTAGAGGTGGACCGGGTCTATGCTGACCCTAAACTGGGGTCCTGACTAGTTCCTCTACCTGGAGGTACTGTTAATGGTACAGAGGTCCAGGCCGCCAACGTAACCCTGTCTCCTATAAGTCCCTGACCACTGTAATCTAGTCCTCAGAAGGACCCTGATTACTAAACAGGGAATAGGCAGGTCACAGCTTAACAAACAGTAAAGACAAACGAGACAGACAGGGGATAAAGTAAATACTGTCTTGCATACAACACTTAAACACAGAAGGAACACAAAAGGTCTAGGAGATAAACTATAAGCGAGGAGAGGAGAAACCACAAAGGAACTCTTAGCTTAAGTCTTCTCATAACCTGATCCAATCTGCTGGTCTGCATGAAAGCTTTCACCGGCAACTCCTAAGCAGACTGGCAGGTATATAAAGGAAGCTAATTAGTGCATAATCAAACTGCAGCCGGGAGAGGCTGGACCTAGTCTTAGCACAGAGCTAGGCAGAATTAACTCTCTCACTGCCAAACACAAAGTAACAGCAACTCAGCTGCGAGAAGTCAGAATGTGTAATCGCGACGATCTTCGTGGCGATACACCCATGACAGTACCCCCCCTTCTACGAGGGGCCTCCGGACCCTCAGGGCCAGGTCTGCCCGGGTGAGTTGTGTGGAAGGTCCGAACCAATCGATCTGCGTTAATATCAGACGCAGGAACCTACGTCCTCTCCTCAGGACCATACCCCTTCCAATGAACCAAGTACTGAAGGACCGGCGATTCAGACGTGAGTCAATGATCTTCGACACCTGAAATTCCAAGTTACCATTGACCACCACTGGAGGAGGAGGGTAGCGGTGACGGTATAACTGGCGCCACGTACCTCTTAAGCAACGATTTGTGGAACACATTGTGGATTTTAAACGTAGGAGGGAGGTCCAGACGAAATGCCACAGGATTAATTATAGAACTGATCCTGTACGGCCCGATGAACCTCGGACCCAGTTTCCAGGAGGGAACCTTGAGTTTTATATTCTTGGTAGACAACCATACCAGATCGTTCACACTAAGGTCCGGACCAGACACTCTCCTCCTATCCGCCATACGTTTGTAACGGTTCCCCATAGCACTCAGATTATTCAGCACTCCTCTCCACACTGAAGCAAGTGACGACGAGAATCGTTCCTCCTCAGGAACCCCAGAAGGGCCCCCCCATTGAAAGTACAAAACTGGGGATGAAAACCATATGCCCCAAAAAACGGGGACTTACCAGTGGACTCGCTCCGCCTGTTGTTAAGAGCGAACTCTGCCAGAGGCAAGAAAGAAGACCAGTCCTCCTGGTTCTCTGAGACAAAACACCGAAGATATGTCTCTAGGCTCTGATTCAGACGCTCTGTCTGACCATTGGTCTGCGGATGAAAAGCCGAGGAAAATGACAATTGCATCCCCTGACGTGAACAAAATGCCCTCCAGAATTTGGACACAAACTGAGACCCCCTATCTGACACCACATGTAAGGTTCTGTGTATCTGTTTCTGAAACTCAGTTTGTTCGTCGGCCATTTTGCTTTCTGTTTTGCTGCAGCTATCTTGCCCTCAGTTAAAATGGAGTTTTCCAGCTTGCATGTTCCCGCCCTGATTCTCTCCGTTTGCTTCTTAAACAGCCACACCTGAGCAATCAGTGCTTCAGAATCTAGCCTGCAGTGAACCTGTGTTCTGACTCCTGAAGCCTTGGACCTTGTACTCCAGCCATTTCTACTGAGAAACTCTGAAGCACTTGTGGACTCTGAACTCTGCTCTTGAAAGCCTCACGTTTGCATGGACTTGCGGTAACATAGAAGAAGATCTGAATCTGTTGTGGAGAGTTATTGATGAACTTAGATTACTCTGGCCTGCTGTGTCTCCTGCTTCTGTGTTTGCAACCTGTGTGTTTATTTTTGCCAATTTGTATGAAGCAATACAAGACTTTCTTTATCAACCTGTGTCTCAAGTATTTTCATCGCACCCAAGCACAAGACGCTATATGAACTGTATCACATACATTACAAGATTCTGAAGCCAAACGTTAGTGTCTGCTGGGTCTGGAAAGGCTTGTCTGCTGTACTGTGGATATCGGATGTCCGGTTGTACTTTCTGTGTTGACAGTGGTTGTGACTTCTCACAACCATTCCAGGTGAGCAATTCCCTTAAGTTTTTTTTTTCTGCAGTGTTATCACAGGTAAACACTATTGTTTTTTTTTTTTTTTTTTCTCTTCTCTTTTTGTCTGCTGAAACTCTGGATATCAGATGTCTGGTTGAAAGCTTTCTGTGATGATAGTGGTTGTGACTTCTCACAACCATTCCAGGTGAGCAGTTCCCTTAAAGTTTTTTCTTTCTTCAGTGTTGCCACAGGTGAACACTATTGTTTTTTTTTCTCTCCTCTTCTTCCAGTATCCTGTCTTAAAAGATCTGGAAAATGGAGGCCCGCATAAAGGAACTTTGTGGAGTGACTGATAATATCCTTGCAGATTTGCAGAATTTAAAGACCCGTTTTACAAATCTTCAGGACCTAAATAATCACAATTTGCAAGTGGTTGGACAGACTACTCAGGATTTGCGAGCCAGGATTGAGGTTCTGGAGGGGCAAGTCCAGGCTCCTGCCGTGGCCCGAGTTCTGGGATTCCCAAGTTGCCCCCTTTTCGTTTTGGTGGTGAACGTGAAAAATTCAGGGGATTTGTTAATCAATGTAATCTTTTTTTTTCTGCACATGCTTCACAATTTCCTACTGAACGATCTAAGGTGCTTACTATAATTATGTTGCTTACCAACAAGGCTTTGATATGGGCAAACCCTCTGATTGAGACTGAGGATGATTGTTTGAATCACCTTGATGATTTTATTTCAGCCATGGGGCAGGTGTTTGATGACCCCAATCGAGGTGCAACAGCTGAAGCAGCCATGTTAGCTTTGCGCCAAGGTAAGCACTCAGTAGCTGAATATGCCTTGGATTTCAGGAGATGGGCCCTTGATACCACCTGGGACAATTCCGCCAAAAAATCTATTTTTCGAAAGGGGTTACCCCCACTAATTAAGGATGAACTTGCTCGTGCCGACCCTCCCACTGCGTTAGGTGACTTTATTAACTACTGCATCCGTATTGATACTCGTTTAACTGAACGCAGGCAAGAGAGATGGTTCGAAAGCAATCGTACTAACCTTTTCCTACCTTCCTCTCCAGCTAAGGAACCTTTGAATAGGATTACACGGGAACCTGAACCTGAACCCATGCAGGTAGACTCTTTACTACGACGGGTTAGTGATGCACGCAAGGAACATCGTTTTAAGGAGAATCTATGTTTTTATTGTGGTAAGTCAGGGCACTTTATTATTAACTGTCCCAGCCGTTCTCGCAAGACTACTGCAGCACTCATTCATTGTGAGTGTTGCGAGAGGGGATCTGTCAGGTCCGAGCCTCAGGCTCCAGAGAGAGCTGCAGCAACAGATCTTGATTTCTCGGACTTAAACTCCGTTACCTCTGAGGACGTTGACTGTGTAAATGCTGCCATCTTTCAAGTTTCCTCAGCGGTGTCCCAGCTGAGTTGTAAGAAAAACAATTCTCACTGTTTTCTTTCCATCAAACTCTGGGTTGACTCAGCCTGGGTGTCTAGCTCTGCCATGATCGACTCAGGTGCAAGTGGAAATTTTATGGATGTCTCCTTTGCTCTAAAACAGGGAATACGTTCAGTGAAGAAGGCTGCTCCAGTACAGATGGAAACTGTGGATGGCTCCCTGCTGACCTCTGGACCAGTGGATCAGGAAACAGAGCCTTTAAAGGTTCTTATGGGTAAAGATCATCAAGAGAAACTGTCCTTTATGCTTATCTCTTCTCCTCACTTTCCCATTATTCTAGGGCTACCATGGCTGCAGGCTCAGAATCCTACCATTAACTGGGAGACCAAGGAATTACACTTTCCAGAGAAACAGATGAGTCAAAAAATTTCAGCTTGCTCTGTTCCTAAAGGAACCATGTCAGTCCCTGAATTACCAGCTGTATACCAGGACTATGTGGATTTATGTGACAAGAAGAACGCTGACCAGCTTCCTCCTCACCGTCCATATGATTGTCCAATTGAATTATTGCCTGGAGCAGAGATACCTTTTGGTAAGATCTACCCCCTGCGGGGCCCGAGCTGAAGGCTTTAAAGAGTACATAGACGAAAATCTAGCCAAGGGCTTCATACGCCCCTCTTCATCTCCTGCAGGGGCACCCATATTCTTTGTAAAGAAGAAAGATGGATCCCTGAGACCATGCGTAGACTATAGGGAACTTAATAAGGTTACTATTAGAAACCGTTATCCATTGCCTTTAATCCCTGAGTTATTGGAGAGAGTGCGACATGCCAAAATTTTTTCTAAACTAGATCTTCGTGGGGCCTATAACTTAGTCCGTATTAGACCTGGGGATGAATGGAAGACTGCATTCAGGTCACGCTATGGACACTTTGAATATCTGGTTATGCCTTTTGGTCTGAGTACCGCCCCAGCCACTTTCCAACACTTGGTGAATGACATCTTCAGGGATCTCCTAGATACATTCGTGGTAATTTATTTGGATGATATTTTAATTTTTTCTAACTCCACAGAGGAACATCATGGACATGTGAGAATGGTCTTGGAACGTCTAAGACAAAATCATCTTTACATCAAGCTTGAAAAGTGTGAATTCCATAAGACCGAAATTCAATTTTTGGGGTATGTACTGTCTACACAAGGAATTAGTATGGATGGAAGTAAAACCCAAGCCATCAATGATTGGCCAAGTCCTAGAAATGTGAAGGAGGTACAGCGCTTCATCGGGTTTGCAAACTTCTATAGACGTTTCATTAGAAATTTCTCTGAGGTAGTGTCACCTATCACCCAACTTACCCGGAAAGAGTCTAAGTTCTCCTGGACTCCCCAAGCCCAGGAAGCATTTTCCCGTCTAAAAGATAAATTTACCACTGCACCTATCCTAGTACATCCCAACCCAGAGCTTGCCTTCATAATAGAGGTGGATGCTTCAGACTGTGCCGTGGGAGCTATACTCTCTCAGAGAACAGGTGAGAAGAATGTCTTGCATCCCTGTGCCTTCTTTTCCCAGCAGTTGTCTTCGGCTGAGAAGAACTACGATGTGGGCAATAGAGAGTTGTTGGCCATTATTGCCGCCTTCAAAGAATGGAGACACCTTCTTCAAGGAGCTGCACAGCAAATAGTCGTTCTGACAGATCATCGTAATCTTGAGTTTATCAGGTCGGCTAAGTGCCTGACTCCTCGCCAGGCTCGCTGGAATCTTTTCTTAAACCAATTTAATTTTATTATTTCTTATAGACCAGGATCGCGCAATGGAAAGGCTGATGCACTCTCTAGGATTTACTCAGCAGAGACACGTCCAATTACTCCTCCTAAGACTATTCTTCCTGACTCTAGATTCCTAGGAGTGATTCATCATCAAGACCTAATTAAAGACATCAAGGAAGCATACCATGCGGATTCTTTTTTGGCTCAACCCCCAAGGGACGTAAGTCTTGTCTTTAAGAATGGTGTGTGGATTCTGGGACAACGTCTGTATATACCTGAAACAGTCAGATTGAGAGTATTGCAACTCATTCACGATTCCAAAATAGCCGGGCATAGAGGAATTCTAAAGACACAGGAATTTCTTTCTCGTTTCTTTTGGTGGCCCACTTGTAGGAAGGATGTTTTGGACTATGTCACTTCGTGTGAGGTTTGTGCAAGATGCAAAACACCTCGCTCTTCACCAACTGGTCTGTTACAGCCTCTTCCCACCCCGTCCCGCCCGTGGGGATCCATTTCTATGGACTTCATTGTGGAATTACCAACCTCTCAAGGGAAGAACACTATTCTAGTGGTGGTTGATCGTTTAACAAAGGCAGCTCATTTTATCCCTTGTGTCGGCTTACCCACTGCAAAACAGACATCAGATTTGATGATTAAAGATGTGTTTCGTTTACATGGAGTACCGGATGAGGTTATTTCGGATCGAGGGGTGCAATTCACTTCTAGGTTTTGGCAAAATTTCTGTGCAGCATTGGACATTAAAGTAAACCTTTCTTCTGCTTTTCATCCCCAGACTAATGGACAAACCGAACGAACCAATCAAACCCTGGAGCAGTATCTCCGCTGCTTTATCTGCCACCTACAGGATGATTGGGTGGATCTACTTCCATTGGCTGAGTTCTCTTACAACAACTCTCAGAGTGCCTCCACTAAACAGTCTCCTTTTTTCTCTAATTTAGGTTATCATCCTAACATTCTACCACGATTTCCCATAGAGACGCCTTTGCCAGCAGTGGCTGAAAGAGTCACGACTTTACAGAAGAATATGGATCTTCTAAAGGAGAATCTGGAATCGGCTCAGGAAAGGTACAAGAAGGCAGCAGATAAATTTCGTAAACCTGCACCAGCTTTTAAGGTAGGAGACCTGGTCTGGCTGTCAACCAGAAATCTTAAGTTAAGGATTCCATCGTCTAAGTTGGGACATAAGTACATTGGACCCTATAAAATCAGTAAGATTATAAGTGCCGTTGCTTGTCGTCTTCAATTGCCCAGAACTATGAGAATCCACCCTGTCTTTCATGTATCCCTACTAAAGGCTGCAACACCCAATACGTTTCCTGGACGTTCTTCTCCTTGCCCTGACCCAGTGCTAGTCGATGGTCAGGAAGAATTTGTGGTGGAAAGGATTTTAGATTCCAGGTTGTATAGAAATCAGTTACAATATCTGATTAAATGGCAGGGCTACCCAGTGGAGGACAACTCATGGGAGCCAGTCAATAACGTTAATGCTCCTCGCTTGCTCCGTCAGTTTCATCAGAGGTACCCACACAAGCCTGGTCTGAGGTCATCCGGAGGTTGCCCCTAAGGGGGGAGTAATGTAAGGTTCTGTGTATCTGTTTCTGAAACTCAGTTTGTTCGTCGGCCATTTTGCTTTCTGTTTTGCTGCAGCTATCTTGCCCTCAGTTAAAATGGAGTTTTCCAGCTTGCATGTTCCCGCCCTGATTCTCTCCGTTTGCTTCTTAAACAGCCACACCTGAGCAATCAGTGCTTCAGAATCTAGCCTGCAGTGAACCTGTGTTCTGACTCCTGAAGCCTTGGACCTTGTACTCCAGCCATTTCTACTGAGAAACTCTGAAGCACTTGTGGACTCTGAACTCTGCTCTTGAAAGCCTCACGTTTGCATGGACTTGCGGTAACATAGAAGAAGATCTGAATCTGTTGTGGAGAGTTATTGATGAACTTAGATTACTCTGGCCTGCTGTGTCTCCTGCTTCTGTGTTTGCAACCTGTGTGTTTATTTTTGCCAATTTGTATGAAGCAATACAAGACTTTCTTTATCAACCTGTGTCTCAAGTATTTTCATCGCACCCAAGCACAAGACGCTATATGAACTGTATCACATACATTACACCACATCAGAAGGCAACCCGTGAAGTCTCACAATCTCCCCAATGAACACCTGCGCCAGAGTTTTAGCATTAGGAAGAGCAGGAAGAGCAATGAAATGTGCCATCTTACTGAACCTGTCAACTACAACTAGTATGACAGTTTTCCCTGACGACGGAGGGAGGTCCGTAATGAAGTCCATAGACAGATGAGTCCATGGACGCTCCGGAATTTTCAAAGGTAAGAGGGTCCCAGACGGACGGGTATGTGGGGTCTTAGAGCGAGCACAAACCCCACAGGACGCGACAAAAGTTACTACCTCTTTATTTAAGTTAGGCCACCAAAACCGGCGAGAAAGGAGATCCATAGTTGCTTTACTCCCTGGGTGTCCTGCTAAAGCAGAATTATGATGTGCCTCGATAACTTTTTGTCTTAACTGATCTGGAACAAACAGTCTCCCTGGAGGTCCTACAGGGGTGTCCCCCTGAGCCTCCAATACCTCCTCCTCAAGCTCAGAGCATACAGCAGACACCACAACTCCCTCCTGAAGGATAGGAACCGCGTCATCCGTCTTCCCGGCCCCTGGGAAACTACGAGATAAGGCATCAGCCTTAACATTTTTTGACCCAGGACGATATGTGACGACAAAATTAAACCTGGTAAAAAACAACGACCATCTAGCTTGTCTGGAATTCAGACGCTTTGTAGATTCTAAATACAGCAGGTTCTTGTGATCAGTAATGACGGTGACCGGGTGGACTGCCCCCTCCAAAAAGTGACGCCATTCCTCAAAAGCCAACTTAATGGCCAAGAGTTCCCTATTGCCGACATCATAATTCCTCTCGGCGGACGACAATTTCTTAGAGAAGAAAGCGCACGGATGCCATTTACCAGGGGATGGACCTTGGGATAATACTGCACCCACCCCTACGTCAGACGCGTCTACCTCCACAATGAACGGTTGTGATGCATCTGGTTGAATGAGTATGGGTGCCGAAGCAAAACATTTTTTCAAGGAGGAAAATGCTTGACAAGCTTTGTCAGACCACCTAGAAAAATCCGTCCCTTTTTTTGTCATGTCAGTGAGGGGTTTGACAACAGATGAGAAATTACGAATAAATTTCCGGTAGTAGTTAGCAAACCCCAGGAAACGCTGCAGTGCCTTAAGATCCTCTGGCTGATCCCATTCAAGCACTGCTCTCACTTTCTCAGGGTCCATACGGAAACCGGAAGCTGACACCAGGAAACCCAAAAACTGAAGTTCCTGTACGGCGAATACACACTTTTCCCATTTGGCATACAGTTTATTGTCTCGCAAGATCTGCAACACCTGTCTCACATGCTCCTGATGAGACACAAGATCTGGCGAGTAAATTAAGATGTCATCTAAATAAACGACCACAAACTGCCCCACAAGGTGGCGAAAGATGTCATTAACAAAATGTTGAAACACCGCCGGGGCAGTAGTCAGACCAAAAGGCATGACAAGGTTCTCATAATGTCCCTCCGGAGTGTTAAACGCCGTCTTCCACTCATCCCCCTCCTTTATCCTAATCAGATTATACGCCCCCCTGAGATCCAACTTAGAGAACCATTTGGCGCCCACAATCTGATTGAAGAGATCAGGAATAAGTGGGAGCGGATACGGATCTCGGACAGTAATCCGATTAAGCTCACGGAAATCCAAGCAAGGGCGTAGGCCTCCATCTTTTTTCTTCACAAAGAAGAACCCCGCGGCCACTGGGGAAGATGAAGGTCTAATATGCCCCTTGGCCAGACTTTCCGAAATATAATCCTTCATAGCCTGCCTCTCAGGACCAGAAAGGTTATATAACCTAGATTTAGGTAACTTAGCATCAGGAAGCAATTTTATTGAGCAGTCATACGCGCGATGAGGAGGTAATTCTTGACACCCCTCCTCTGAGAACACATCCTCAAAGTCCTCCAGAAAAGGAGGCAAGGTTCTAGGCACGACCGCACTGATGACCGTGTTCATGCAGTTACTCTTGCAAAATTCACCCCACTGGCTTATCTTTCTGGATTGCCAATTAATCACTGGGTTATGCTTAGCCAACCAAGGAAGTCCCAACACAATAGGAGTAGGAAGACCCTCCAACACATAACAAGACAATTGTTCTTTATGTATTGCCCCTACTCGAAGGTCTATGTTATGAACAGCTTGTACAAAGCTACCTTGACCGAGAGGCCTGGCGTCAATAGAGAATATAGGGATCGGTTTGGCCAATACACTCAGTTGCATACCTTGCACCTGGGCAAACCGAGCGTCCACCAGATTAGCCCCGGACCCACTATCAAGAAGAACAGAAATCCTCTCAACTCTCGTACCAACCACCACCTCCGCTGGTACGAGAAACTGAGACGGACTTGGGGACGAAATACATACTCCCAGGTTGTCGTCCACCACACAACCTGGGATTAACAGTTTTCCGGCGACTTTTTGCTCAACGAGGCACGGGATGGACACCCCTCAACAAAATGTCCCTCTCTCCCGCAGAAGAAACACCTTCTTGTCTTGCGGCGCACCGCCGATCCCCTCCTACGAAATGATGTCCCTCCCAACTGCATAGGTTCCTCAGAACAGAACAGGGGAACCTCAATATAAGGGACTTTTGTAGTAGGTGGAGTCATAACAGGGGGCGGAGTTACCTCGCACCTCTCCCGAAGCCGTCTATCAATGCAAATAGCAAGGGCCATAGCAGCCTCCAGTGACGGAGGAGAATCATACTGAGCCAAAACATCTTTTAATTTGTCAGATAACCCTTGACAAAACTGGCTCCTAAGAGCTGGGTCATTCCACTGAGTATCTGTGGCCCATCTACGGAACTCAGAAGAAAATTCCTCCGCCGGACGATCTCCCTGCAGTATCTTACGTAACTTCGTTTCAGCAAGGGAGACCCGATCCGGGTCATCATATACCAGACCCAGGGCAGTAAAAAATTGATCTACTGACTGGAGAGCCGGGGAGCCCGGAGGAGAGAGAACGCCCAGGATTGAGGGTCCCCTTGTAAGAGCGAGATGACAATTCCAATCCTCTGCTCTTCACTCCCCGATGACCGAGGCCGAAGCCGAAAATATAATTTACATGCCTCCCGGAAGGTAAAAAATTTGTCCCGCCCACCAGTGAACCTGTCCGGGAGAGCAACTTTAGGTTCAGATCTGGATTGCTCCGGGGGGACAAAACCTTGGACTTAATGTCCGTCAGCCCCATGGATAAACTCTGCAACTGCAGGGCAAGCTGGAGAATCTTTATGGGCTGGTGAAAATGTCACGCTGTATCACAGATATATATATAAAGTCAGTTATCTATACCAAGAGGGACAACATTCTATTTAACATATCAACATGTACATATAGTATAGTATTACCTGACATAATATCCGTTGCACTGTGGGTGAATCCTGAAGACGTTTTACGCTGTCACAGGCTAGAGGTGGACCGGGGTCTATGCTGACCCTAAACTGGGGTCCTGACTAGTCCCTCTACCTGGAGGTACTGTTAATGGTACAGAGGTCCAGGCCGCCAACGTAACCCTGTCTCCTATAAGTCCCTGACCACTGTAATCTAGTCCTCAGAAGGACCCTGATTACTAAACAGGAATAGGCAGGTCACAGCTTAACAAACAGTAAAGACAAACGAGACAGACAGGGGATAAAGTAAATACTGTCTTGCATACAACACTTAAACACAGAAGGAACACAAAAGGTCTAGGAGATAAACTATAAGCGAGGAGAGGAGAAACCACAAAGGAACTCTTAGCTTAAGTCTTCTCATAACCTGATCCAATCTGCTGGTCTGCATGAAAGCTTTCACCGGCAACTCCTAAGCAGACTGGCAGGTATATAAAAGGAAGCTAATTAGTGCATAATCAAACTGCAGCCGGGAGAGGCTGGACCTAGTCTTAGCACAGAGCTAGGCAGAATTAACTCCCTCACTGCCAAACACAAAGTAACAGCAACTCAGCTGCGAGAAGTCAGAATGTGTAATCGCGACGACCTTCGTGGCGATACACCCATGACAGTTATATGCATTTTGGGCACCACCGATTACTGGTTGTTTACCCTTCTCGACCCTCACTACAAGGAGGGATTGTGAGGGCATCATATTGTGTGGAGGCACTGCGGGAGCATCATTGTGTGGAGGGCTGTGGGGACATCATACAGTGTGGGAGGGCTTCATACTGTGTTGGAGGCACTGTGGTGGTACTATGCTGTGTGTGGACAGGACTGTATGACCCCACATCATAGTGTGTTGGGGACATCATATTGTATTGAGGGAAATGATGGCCATCATACTGTGTGTTGGGGGTTGTCAAAGCCATTATAATGTGTTGGTGGCACTGTGGGGGCATCATATTGTGGGGAGAGCTGTAAATCCATCATACATTATGTGTTTGTATGTAGGGGCATCATACTGTACCACATGGGTGCATCATACTGCATGGGTGAGAACCGGGGACTTATCATACTGCATGGAGGGACTGTGGGAGCCAATTAGAAATGTAACATAGTTCTCTGATAAGCTATGTCACTTACCCAATATGCAGGGCATTGCAGTAGCCTAAGTATCCATGGTGATGACCACTGTGAACTAACTGTCACTTACATCCGGAGGAAGTGAGAACTGCTGCTATGTATGAGCTACCTCCAAAGACGGGGAGAGTAAAAAGGCTGCTGATTGACCAAAGGGATCAAATGACACAACAATCTCACGCGATCCCTGGGAGAGACAGTTCCAACACCGCTGGAAGCAGCAGAGGTATAAAGGCACTGTCACACTTAGCGATCACACCAGCGATCACGACAACAACACGACCTGGCGAGATCGTTGGTGCGATCTCTATATGGTCACTAGTTAGCTTCCAAACACAAAGATTTCATCAGAGATCAGCGATCTGTATAACGACCTCTGCGGTCGTTGGGAAAACCTAGTCCCGCCTGCGACGCTGGTAAAGTCGTTCATAAAGGGTGTCACACTCAGCGATTCAGGCTCACCAGCGGGACACCAACGACCAAAAAACGGCTCAGAATGTTCATAAACAATCAGCGACATCACAGCGGGGGCCATATCGCCGCTTCATGTCACACACACTCGTCGCTAACGAGGTCGCTGCTGCATCATAAAATCGGTGACGCTTAAGCGATCTCGCTTAGTGTGACAGTACCTTAACAGTATAAGTGCTAGTTTAGGGGAAAACATATTGATTGAGAATCGGTTGTCTGAGTAGTGGGCAACCACTTTTACGGTGCCAAACATGGAATCAATGGGTTCTACTAAACAATCTCAAAGCTTTCATTAGGAAGCTGATTTTTGTGAATGTTATCCCACTAAATGCTCTATCATAGCCCAGTCACCTTCTATGGGATTCATGGCAGTGGATGACAAGCCCATAGAAGATTCAGGATGCCTTTTTCCCTGCTAAAATTATGCTTTGTTCAGCAACACACCTAGCCAGAATGGAAGAAGACCTGATATCTATTTTGCCATCATCATCCCCCATTCTGACTGTTTATGTTTGTGTGTTGGTGAAACATTAAAGTACTGCACCTAACTATAAAAAGACTGTAAAAGTGCTGAGTACCAGCACGTCCCATGCTTCCTGTCTGCCAACTTTTTTTCTGAATGGAGACAAATACACCTGGGAATTCAGAGACTCATATAATCCATACCAGGCATTACAAATACAAGGACTTCTCAAGCATTCTAGGGTACGAGTTGTTCTTACAGAGTAGCTCTCCATTATGCCCCATTGAGGATGGTGGTGAGTGACGTAAGAGCAAGGGAAAAATGTGTAAGCAAAAATGTACTATTTGTTAGCACTGGCTCCTGGTTTCTTAGGTTGGGTGCTGAATTTTCAGTATGCAAATTCCAAAGTATCAGCATTATTTATAGAGATTTAAAAAAAACTCAATTTATTAACACAAATTATTAAAATCACATGATCTGTTTAAATACAATTTTTTTTTACAGAGAGAACCACCACTTGCAATAGTATAAAGTCTGTATATGAATACATGAGGTTCTTTTACTTTTAAAGGGTCATTCTCACCATTAAACATTATCGCCTAACTTAAAGATAGGCCATAACTTGTCGATCAATGGTGGTCCGATCTCTCCAGAAGTGCCTTAGAAATTGAATGGAAAGCTCTATTCCAACAGAGCACTCCAAAGCTTCATTTAGGATCACTTGTGGTCTCATTGAATCTAGTTGGACCCCCAACAATTTGCTTGTTATATTCTATCATTTGAATAGGTAATTACTTGGAATATTAAGAATAACTCATTATCTATTGTATTTGTAGAGCAATTAGTCTTGCAATTTTTAATGTGGTAAGGAAAAAAGGAAAAATGCAGCAAAATTTGTAGAATAAAAGGTTCAATGACTTGATTTGTTTAAAGTGGCACTTTTCATAGTGGTTTTTTTGCATCCAGTTGTTTGCTGGGAGTCAATAAAGACATAACATGCATAAGACATACATTGCTTTTCTTCTTTTTGTCTATCATTTTTTCACCATATGTCTTTTTTATGGTGTCTCTTTTTTCCTCAAAACTAAGCTTTTAATGGGTTCACTTTGATTTGGTCATTTTTGTAGCATTATTCTCTTCTTAACCTCCATTAGTAGCATTTTTTCCTCTTCAAAAATCATGTTATATTTGTGTGGACAGTGTTTCTGATATTACGAACCATATAATTCTAAGAGAAATCTATATCATTTGTAATATTAGAAACACAGCTAATTAAACTCAATGAAAAATGTAGGTACTAAAACACGTTATTTAGAAAAATACTAGAAAGAATACAGAAATAAACAGTGTTAGCTTATCCAAGTGTTTTAGACAGATTCATGAAATACGACCTTCAGTCCCCGCCTAAGTTTACTGGTGGAGCTATTGATTTGGCACATTTTTAGACAAATGTGTGACTTTTTAAAAGTTAAAAGGTTTGCCACAATATGCAGCAAAAAAAAACAGTTCAATACAAAAAGAAAAATCGTTGATTTTGTGCCAAATTCATGAACTACATTGAAGAACTTGGTGCAAAAAAAATAAGTCAGCGAATGCCACAAGACAAAAAAAAAAAAGAAAAGTGACTTCAAGAAATTGCAAATTATGAATCAGGGCCTCGAGATAATAGAATTTAATTCACGCCATTTATTCACACATGTAACATCTGCAGTCTTAAGTTTTTAGCAAACACAACATAAACAGTCAGTGGAAGCTCAACCTTACTGCAAGTGAATCAACGTGACTTGACAGCTGAGTGGCACGGTTATAAAGTCCATTGAAAGTGGTTAGACATTGCTTCATGTCCACAAAACATTCAGTCAATGAGTCTGCACATATACATATAGACATGTTGCATACAAAACATACACATGATAACTAATGCACCAAGGTTCACCAGTACTAGAATGAGAATGGGGCATTCTGCAACCAGAACTTACAAGTGTAGCCAGAAAGTCAATGTCTGTTATGTCAATATGGATTTACTACTATATAATTAGTGGAGCATCATGTAGTACGTCCGATGTTTGCTGTCTTGACAGAGAAAGTAAAATTAACCTTACCCTTGGCAGATTCTTAATTGATAGGAAATGTATCCAGCAGATGTCCGGCCAGGTGACAGTACATAGACATTGAAGAGCTGCTGCTTGTGTTTGGTTTTCACCTGTGCATGGAGAGATGATGTGTAATTCTCAACCAGCAATCACGACACAGAGGATTATTAACACAGATCTTTGAAACTAAAAGGAGGAGCAATAAAAGGGAAATGAGAAAAGCTTACCGGAAACCAAAGAGTCGTAACCTACAGGAAACCAAACACACACAAAACTTGTCAATGTGACATACTGTACTTGTTCCTGCTCCACCAGTGTGATCTTTGTAACCAGTAAATCCAAACTTTATTGCACAGGATGTCAATTTCTAAGGTATCTTATCTCCCCACAGGTTGTAGAAAATTATGATAAGTCACTTTTTGACTCTGTGCCCATTGCCCATTCCCAATGCTCATTCAGGATATCTCCCATGTCTAGTCAGATAATACACCTTACAATGTAAGTACTGAACACAATGGACAACCTGCTCACTATCCGATTACACATTAGGTTCTACTACCTCGTATCTGCACATTCACTTTCTCTTTCACATTCCCCTCTCGTGATGTTTAGTTTTATTTATTTTTCTTGTTTCTCTTTATTTCTTTATTTCTCCTGCTGTAAACAGGACTGTGTTGAGGAAAGAGTTAAAAATATTTAACACTGAAGATCCATATCTTGTGTTGCTGTAACTGTACTCTACTTTTTTTTATTTTTAGTTGCATAGCATGCACACAAATTGTGCAGCTCCGTGACCACATGCTATTCTGTGTAGCGTACAGTACCACTATTGTATTGTGTCTATCTCACAATATTTCAACTTGTTATGGGGCTTTTCTTTTGCGTCACCATTTTCTAAGACCTGTAATATTTTTATTTTTCTGTTGATAGAGTTGAGTGAAGGCTTTTTTGTGCTGCAAGCTGACATTTTTATTGATACCAATTTGAGGTACACAATATTTTGATTGCTTGTTGGTGCTTTTTTTTTTTAAGGGTGGTGTCACGACTACACCATGCTGTGAGTGACAGCTCAGCTGCCCTATAGGATTAGGGATGTGTTGAACTGTCAGTATTGTGAGCGAAAGCTTATTCTCACAATCTGAGGCAGGGGCTCTGTGGGCCGAAAATTAGAAAAATTATAGCTCTTAAAATATGGTGCTGCAAAAACTAGTTTTTAAAATAAAAAGCATTTTTTAGTGTGTGACAGCAGCCAAACATAAAACAACTATATAAATCGGGAATCGCTGTAATTGCACCGACCCGAGGAATAAAGTTGTCTAATCACTTATACCACACGAAGAACGGCGTAAAAAATAAATATACCCAGAGAAAACAAAAAACAAGAAACAAATATCCTAAAATAAAATAAAATAAAAAATATATTGCAAAAAATGCATGAAGGTAGTAATAATAATAAGAGTATTTGGTAAACATAATTTTGATCAAAAGAATGTACAAGCCATCCCGCCACGTCAAGGCAACCCTTTGTGGGACAGTCCTAACTTTTGTATTAAAAACCTTTCCACTTGTCAAGTGACAAATGTGAACAAGGACAGAAAGACTGAACCCACCAGTAAAAGCATAGGCCAGACAGGATGGATTTCTCAGCTCAGAAGCAGGGCGGTCACACCCTTATATGCACAAGATGCACTAAGAACTAAATGAAAAACTAGGTCTGAGCTGAAAAAGTAAGTTGGCGAGCCTCATTCCAGAATGCCATTCATGGTCTGGACCTTTCTAGTAGTGAGGAGTTAGATCTCCTAGTAAAGTGGCTCAGAAGTGAGTCGGTCGAGCATGCCAAAAGACTAAGAGACATCAATATAAAGCATCCACACACAGGTCTACGTAAAGTGTGGGAAAGACTTGATGAATGCTATGGGACAGTAGAAGTCATAGAGAATGCTTTATATAAAAGAATTCATGATTTCCCTAAGATAGGACCTAAAGGTTATCAAAAGCTTAGAGAATTGAGTGATTTATTGATAGACAAAAAAGAAACAAAGGATGTCAGCTTACCCCAATCTTCACATAGATGTGTGTCTTCACTCCTCGCACGGATATGGCAGAGCAACCAGAGCAGATGAAAACGAAAAGGAGAAAAATCCAGCGTAGAGCAGAAGTATTAAAAAGTTCAATTCTTTAATGAATAAGATAAAAAATAAACAGCAATATATAAGCAGTGCAGGTCCACAAAAATGTAGCAGAGCGATCAACGCGTTTCGACGTAAAGTCTTTCTCAAGATCTTGAGAAAGACTTTACGTCGAAACGCGTTGATCGCTCTGCTACATTTTTGTGGACCTGCACTGCTTATATATTGCTGTTTATTTTTTATCTTATTCATTAAAGAATTGAACTTTTTAATACTTCTGCTCTACGCTGGATTTTTCTCCTTTTCGTTTTCATTTATTGATAGAGTTACAGGTTGCTCAGGAGGAGGGAGATTTGCATTCTTAGACACTGCTAGGGGTGCCAATCCGATAATACAAAAACTTCCTTACAACCTACAAGAAAAGTGGGTTACATGTGGTTCACGGTATAAACAAAATCGTAATGTACCATTCCCTCCTTTCACTGTATTCGTAGATTTTGTCACCCAACAAGCTAAGATCAGAATTGACCCTAGTTTTGACTTCACTTTGTCATGTTCCACTGCCCCTGGTGTCAAACCCAGTAGGACACCCGTGGCAGTCCACAAAACTAACATTGTTTCCACAGGCCCTCCTCACAATGCGAGTAAACCCCTTCCAGAAGAGAACAAACCTCAGGATGTCAGTAAGCAGTGTCCTCTACACAAGAAACCACATCCTCTACTAAAATGCAGAGCCTTCAGGGAGAAGTCTTTGGAGGATCGCAAAGGTTTCCTCAAGGAAAACATCTGCTTCAAATGTTGTGTCACAACCTCTCATCTTTTTCCAGGAACTGTGAAGCTAGCGTGAAATGTGCAGAATGCAGCAGCATGGATCACAATACAGCCTTGCACCCTGAACCACCTCCACGAGTGTTGTCGCAAGCAGAGGAACACGATGGGAATCAGAAGAACACTGACGAAGACACCCCTGTGGTCAGCTCTCAATGTAAGGAGATCTGTAAGGGACTCACAGGAGGAAGGTCCTGTTCAAAAATCTGCCTTGTCCAAGTATATCCAGCAGGCCGCAGGGACAAAGCCCTCAAGATATATGTAATCCTGGATGACCAAAGTAACAGGTCTCTAGTTAGGTCCATCTTCTTTGAAAATTTCAGCATTGTAGGCCCCGGTTCTCCCTACTCCCTGAGGACGTGTTCAGGTACTGTTGAGATGGCGGGGAGGAAAGCAACTGGATACAAGGTGGATAAAAAACTGGGTCTGAACTGAAAAAATAATAAGTTGATGTGTATGCAAAATGTAAATGCATATCAAACACATGACCGTTAAACAGAGAAAACAAAAAACAAGAAACAAATATCCTAAAATAAAACAAAATAAAAAAATATATATTGCAAAAATTGCATGAAGTTGTAATAATAATAATAAGGGTATTTGGTAAACATAATTTTGATCAAAAGAATGTACAAGCCATCCCGCCACGTCAAGGCAACCCTTTGTGGGACAGTCCTACTCTAATATTAAAAACCTTTCCACTTGTCAAGTGACACAAATGTGAACAAGGCAGAGGGACTGATCCTACCAGTTGAAGCTCAGGCCAGACAGGATGGATTTTCTCAACTCAGAAACAGGGCGGTCACACCCTTATATGCACAGAATGCACTAAGAACTAAATAAAAAACTGGGTCTGAACTGAAAAAATAATAAGTTGATGTGTATGCAAAATGTAAATGCATATCAAACACATGACCGTTAAACAGAGAAAACAAAAAACAAGAAACAAATATCCTAAAATAAAACAAAATAAAAAATATATATTGCAAAAATTGCATGAAGTTGTAATAATAATAATAAGGGTATTTGGTAAACATAATTTTGATCAAAAGAATGTACAAGCCATCCCCCCACGTCAAGTCAACCCTTTTTATTACAACTTCATGCAATTTTTGCAATACATATTTTTTATTTTGTTTTATTTTAGGATATTTGTTTCTTGTTTTTTGTTTTCTTTGGATACAAGGTGGAGTCCATAGATGACCAAACCTGCCTGTCACTACCGACCATCCTGGTGTGCAACCACATTCCTGACAACAAGTCAGAGATACTTTCATCGGAGTTGGAGACACATCGCCCCCATCTGAAGCGTATAGCCCACCTGATACCTGAGTTGGATCCAGAAGCACCAATAGCTTTACTCCTGGGAAGGGATGTGTGGCCCAGCTATGTCAGGCACACATATCCAGGAAAATGCACAGGAAGGTAACCGCAACGCTTGATATCCATTCACGTCACTCACACTTTCAGACACACCCATCAGGGGTATAAGAGGTAGTGACACGTAGCAGTTAGTCAGTCAGAGTTTCAAGTTTCCTGTCTTCGGACAGAGGAGTTCAGTAATTCAAGCTTCCTGTCTTAGGACAGTGTAGTTCAGTGTCAGTCCAGTCTGGACTTGTAGGATACTGAGAGCTGCTCAGTGAGCTCTAGAAGAAAGCTGACATTACCATCAAAAGCTACAAGTGCTTATGTTAAGAGCGGGAAGCAGGGCGAAGGGCACAGTGGAGAAGACAGAGAGAAGTGCATCAGGTATTGGATTACCTGCACTAATTCACCGGACACCGGGGTCCGAAGCGTTGCTAGTGTTTCAAGCATAGTAACAAGAAAACCGGAGGCT
Organism: Oophaga sylvatica; assembly: GCA_033576555.1. Classification (NCBI taxonomy): domain Eukaryota; kingdom Metazoa; phylum Chordata; class Amphibia; order Anura; family Dendrobatidae; genus Oophaga; species Oophaga sylvatica. The sequence continues at coordinate 140,568,395 of JARQOD010000007.1, read as the reverse complement.
TTCTGGACCACAGGTCGCAGAAGGTAGCCCTAAGCGTCGATACATAACCGGAGTCAGGGAGAACGGGGACTTTGAGTCAAGTGCACGACAAAAGTAAGGACTTAGTTCTCTCAACATCTGATAGTCAGAGACATAGAAGGCTCCACCACAATGTCGGCCGGGCTTTGCAGCTATTGAGAAAGCTGGAGATTGCAGAGTTAACTTCGCTTCATGCAAGTTTGGACTCAGATATATATGAAGTAAAGGAGGCCTCTAACCTGCTCAGCGGTTACCCGAATGTGTATTCTCCACCCCGACCAGCTCCCCGGGACCTGCCTGAACCATCTACCAGTAAAGGTATGAAAAGAAGCTGCATTGTGTGTGACTGAATTCTTAACTACACCCTGCATCATCACCATAGACTTCCAGGGACCCGTCTCACCTGTGGGAGACTTACCACCCAGCTGCCCCATAACATCCCCTGTGAAGATCCTTATAGCAGCGCTGGTCCAATTGATCAGATACCACAGGTGGCGTCACAAACTACCTACAAATCCCCTGTAAATATCCCCCATCGCAGGATTGCCAGGGCCACGGACCGAGTCCCGCTGCCAGTGACAACTCCCATAGAAATCAATGGGCTCGGCTCCGAGTACCCCATAGCCCTGGTATCCACAATTGTGGAGCGAGTCATCTAAAAACTTGGCGTCACGAACAGGATGCGAAGCTTGCAATTGTGAGTCCTGTGTGCCTATATTGAACTGTTTGGTGAAAAAGACTGTTTGCTACATTTGGCGCCAAATACCGCCATTTTACCGCCATATTGGCGCCCTGAGGCGCTGGAGAAGAAGGTGGGCGTGCATTCGTGGGCGTGTACCTCCCCTGTGGCGCGAAAGTTATGGCCGCCCTCTCAAAATGCTACTATAATGTGCGGTCCTGCCCCACTGCTAAGGAAATCCGCCTCCTCTTCGTCTTCTATGCAAAGAGGAGGAGACGCAAAGCCCGCCTCCACGGAAGAGACCGGACTGTTCCTGATGGAAACTACAGTCTGGCCTGGGACGAGATGGCGGAAGGACAGGAGAATCTGTGCAGAGGACCGGAGGCATACAAACCCTGCTTACCGGAAGATTTACTACCTGTGCCGGAGCTGTCCCCAGATCGGGACACTGACCCCGCTATGCTGGAGCTGCAGAAAGAGAATGCGGTGCTCAGAGGATTAATCCAGCGTCATGCAGACATGCAGGAGACGGAGAGACGCTGGCGTGCCCAGACACAGCGGCTGCTGTGGGACGCAGTGCTCTCTCCCACAAGCATCACGCCGTCACCTGATTTCCCAAGTTCCCTGCTGAGGAAGGCTAAAGAGAAACCGGAGGCTGCCCCCAAAAGTGCTGTACCTGATCCCACCGATGCGGAGGTGGAGGAGAAGGAGGCTGAGGAGGCCATGCCTGTTCCGGAGTGCCAACCAGGCCAGGAGGCCGCAGCAGATTACGGTTCCCCGGTAGGAACACCGGAGGGGTCCCAGCCATCATTGCCGGAAATTGACTGGGACGAGATGGAGCGTCTGGATGATGTGACTTACGATCTCCAAACCGGAAATGCCTGGCAACACTGCGAGAAAGTGAGACAACGGCAGGAGGAAGAGAGAAAGATACAGCGAGACCGACAGGAATGGCATGAAAAGTTCTTCGCTGATAAAGAAACCGTCCGCCGAGATAAAGGTACCCGACGGGAACCGCGGCGGCAGGGGTGCGTCACCGAATTTCAAATCCGCAAGGGCTGGGGCTTTATCCGCGAGCCGGGCCTCTATCCGGGGGTCTTTGTGAGCCGCCGGGACGTAGAGTCCCACTTGCCCATCGGTCATCCTGGGAGGGATCTGATAAATGGGGATCTAGTAAGCTACACGCGACACTGGGGTTTAAAGGGATGGTATGCCCTAAATGTCTCTATCATCAGTGACCCCGTCCCCGACGTCGGTACCGTACACAATACTGAAGCGTCCCAGTCCCGAGCTCTCACCGCACCAGGCCGTGCCCCGGCATCGCCCCCTGCATACTCATCTCGACCTACGTCGCCCCCTAAATCGCAATCTGTGACCCATCCTGCATCGCAATCTGTGACCGATCCTGCATCGCAAGCTAGATCTTATTCTGTGGCACCTACTGCATCGCAACCTGCATTATATTCCGGAGAGGTCCCAGTGAGGTCCCTACCAGCACAAACAAAAGATGTTGCGACACAGACTTATATCGCAGGACATGATCTCTTTGTAATGCGTTCAAAAGAACACCGCATCGTTCCAGCCCCAGGAGTGGAAGACGTTAATGAAGTTTGCAAGAAAATGAAAGCCAGTAGGACCCAGACAGGGGTTTACTGCACCTGAAAATTGTATACAGTTTGACGAAGAAGTTTTATGAAAAGTTGCACTTTAGAGATATGTATAGAAATGTTTACATAATGTGCATAGTATGCTTAGAATACCCCAGTTGGGTAAAGTGAATACTTGAAATATATAAATATATGTGTTTAACCATTCCAATGGACTGCGTGGCTGTGGACTGTGCCAGCCCAAGAACTTATATTGTAAATAGTTTGCACTACGGTGCTACATCTTGGTTTTACACAAAACCATTACTATCTGCCTCTGAAGAAAAACCCGTATGGTGTGGCCTAGAGTGAGGTCTGCAGTCAGAAGTCCTGCAGCCCACCCAGGACCCACGTGGGAGGTTTTTGGTGCGGGTCCTCCACAAGAATTTGTCTTGTATAATGAGAATGTTTTGATACTTTTGATACTTTTGTATTTTTCTAATGTACAAATTGTAACGTTCAAGAAGTCTTACCTCCCGGATGGGATGAGTTAAAATGTTGATGTTAATGCAAAACAAAAATGTTTTCTTTTTCTCTTTTACAGCCCGGGAGTGCTGTGTTTAAACAAGGGGGGATGTGTGGCCCAGCTATGTCAGGCACACATATCCAGGAAAATGCACAGGAAGGTAACCGCAACGCTTGATATCCATTCACGTCACTCACACTTTCAGACACACCCATCAGGGGTATAAGAGGTAGTGACACGTAGCAGTTAGTCAGTCAGAGTTTCAAGTTTCCTGTCTTCGGACAGAGGAGTTCAGTAATTCAAGCTTCCTGTCTTAGGACAGTGTAGTTCAGTGTCAGTCCAGTCTGGACTTGTAGGATACTGAGAGCTGCTCAGTGAGCTCTAGAAGAAAGCTGACATTACCATCAAAAGCTACAAGTGCTTATGTTAAGAGCGGGAAGCAGGGCGAAGGGCACAGTGGAGAAGACAGAGAAGTGCATCAGGTATTGGATTACCTGCACTAATTCACCGGACACCGGGGTCCGAAGCGTTGCTAGTGTTTCAAGCATAGTAACAAGAAAACCGGAGGCTTTCTGGACCACAGGTCGCAGAAGGTAGCCCTAAGCGTCGATACGTAACCGGAGTCAGGGAGAACGGGGACTTTGAGTCAAGTGCACGACAAAAGTAAGGACTTAGTTCTCTCAACATCTGATAGTCAGAGACATAGAAGGCTCCACCACAATGTCGGCCGGGCTTTGCAGCTATTGAGAAAGCTGGAGATTGCAGAGTTGACTTCGCTTCATGCAAGTTTGGACTCAGATATATATGAAGTAAAGGAGGCCTCTAACCTGCTCAGCGGTTACCCGAATGTGTATTCTCCACCCCGACCAGCTCCCCGGGACCTGCCTGAACCATCTACCAGTAAAGGTATGAAAAGAAGCTGCATTGTGTGTGACTGAATTCTTAACTACACCCTGCATCATCACCATAGACTTCCAGGGACCCGTCTCACCTGTGGGAGACTTACCACCCAGCTGCCCCCATAACATCCCCTGTGAAGATCCTTATAGCAGCGCTGGTCCAATTGATCAGATACCACAGGTGGCGTCACAAACTACCTACAAATCCCCTGTAAATATCCCCCATCGCATGACTGCCAGGGCCACGGACCGAGTCCCGCTGCCAGTGACAACTCCCATAGAAATCAATGGGCTCGGCTCCGAGTACCCCATAGCCCTGGTATCCACAATTGTGGAGCGAGTCAGATATACTACGAGTCCACAAGGCCAGAGAATATATCAAAGGCTTCCAGAATGCTCCATACACTCAGAGACTCGACCTTGGATGGGTCATTATAGGACACGTCTGTCTAGGAGGAACACACAAGCTGGTCTCAGTCAACAGTATGCTTACCAGCACAATAGAAAATGGACGTCCGTCTCTCTTCCAGCCATGTCACAATAGTCTGCTGGTAAATGAATTACCGAGCAGCACTCCCCTACCTTGCCCTTTCACAGTTCCTACCAACGAAGACCACGCCTGTGAAGGTGAACAAGACCACATAGGGTGTATGGTCTTCCACAGTACAAAGGAAGACAACAAGGTAGCAATGTCTATAGAAGACAGAATGTTCTTGGACATCATGGATAGACAAATAGTCAAAGACAAATCGAACAGCTAGGTCGCACCTCTACCATTTCGACCTCAGAGAAGGCACCCGCCCAACAACAGGGAACTGGTCTACAGCCGATTCATCTCCCTCAGGCCAAACTTCAGATGTCACCTGAGATGAAGGAACACTTCTTTACCTTCATGGGGAAGATATTCCAGAACAACCACGCAGAGATTGCACCTGCACTTCGGGCTTCAGAGGAGTGTTGGTACTTGCCCATCTTCTGAGTGTACCATCCTAAGAAGCCAGGTCAAATAAGAGTGGTATTCAACTCAAGCACCAAATGTGAAGACTTTTCATTGAATGATGTCCTACTGTCTGGCCCAGACCTCAACAACAGACTTCTGGAAGTACTACTCTTTTTTCCGCAGAGATACGGTGGCATTTATGGCTGACATACAACAGATGTTCCACTGTTTTCTCATCAAAGAGGAACACAGAAACTACTTGAGGTTCTTCTGGTACCATGACAACAATAAAGATAAAGACATCGCAGAGTACCGGATGAGGGTACAAATCTTCGGGAACAGCCCTTCCCCAGCAGTCGCTATCTACGGCCTCCAAAATTCTGCCAAAGAGAGCGAAGAAGAGTACGGTGTTGTGAATGTGTTTGAGATGAGTTCTGAGCAGAGGCTCCCTCTGGTGGTTACAAGCGGTACTAGTGAGGATTGGGAATCAGGTGTTACTGATTGGTCTTATTTAAGGGAATCATTTTCCCATCAGGGTTGCCGGTGATCAATTGTTCTGGTCTGAATCCTTCTTTCCAGTTTCCCTTGTAGCCTGCTGTGTCGTGTCTGCATCTCCTGCTATCAGATAAGACAATTTCTTATTTTGTGTTTTTGCTATATTTTTGCATTTTGTCCTGCACTTCTGTGGGGGCCTTCTGGGTCCCCTCCGGGGGCTTTTGCCCTCTCAGTTTAGTCCAGCCACTGTGTTTTGTACTTTTGCTTTTTGCAGTTTTTTCAGTGGCTGCTGTTTTTGTTACACCAGAGAACTAATTTAGGTGGTAGAGGTCGTGTGATCTCAGGTGATTTTGAAATTAGTAGAGTTGGTGTTTTTTCAGGGTTTTCTGAGATTGCAGTAAGTACCCTTCCTGTCCTTTTCTATTTAGATAGTTTGGGCCCCAGCGTTTGCTCATACTATTTTCTTTCTGTGTCAGTATTTCCTCTTGTCTAACCGCCATTACATGTTTGGGGGCTTTCTATTATCTTTGGGGTTCTGCTCCGGGGCAGATAGCTTTCCTATTTCTATCTTTAGGTGTAGTTAGTTTCTCAGGCTGTGACGAGGCGTCTAGGACCATCGTAGGAACGCTCCACGGCTGCCTCTAGTTGTGGTGGTTAGTCAGGGTACTGCAATCTCATAGATTCCAACTGCTCTGGTGTATTTCCTTTTTTACCTGCACTCCTCAGCTACCGTAACATAACAGTATCACCGGCCATAAAAATTGTATGGTACTCACAGAAGGGAAAAAATATTTTGAAGGAAGAAAAGTTGTCAGAGATATTTTTCTGTTTGTTGCATTTTTTTTCCCTCTGTATCTCTGGGTGCTGGGGAGGATCTTTTCTCCCAATGGAGTTTGCACAGTTGTCTGGCCGTGTGGATCAGCTTGCCACTGAGGTTCGGAGTATTGCTGCATATCTTGCTAGGTTGCCTGTTGTGGAACCTAGGATCCCCATGCCAGATTTGTTTTCAGGGGATCGAGCTAAGTTTCAGAATTTCAAAAATAATTGTAAATTGTTTCTTGCCTTAAAATCTAAGTCCTCAGGAAACGCAGCGCAGCAGGTTCAAATTGTCATCTGTCTCCTGCGCGGCGATCCTCAGGATTGGGCTTTTTCCCTCACACCTGGGGATCCTGTTTTGAGTGATGTTGATGCATTTTTTCAGGCTTTGGGGTTATTGTACGATGAGCCTAATGTCACTGATCAAGCTGAAAAAGCCTTGTTGGCATTAAATCAGGGGCTTGATGACGCTGAGTTATACTGTCAGAGATTCCGTAGGTGGGCAGTCCTGACCAAATGGAATGACGACGCTTTGGCGGCCCTTTTCCGGAAGGGTCTGTCGGATAATGTAAAGGATGTTATGGTGGGATTCCCTGTCCCCTCTGGTCTCAATGATTCTATGTCATTAGCGATTCAAATTGACAGACGTTTGCGTGAGCGGAGAAGTATGCGTGGAGTGGTGTTGCCTTGTGAGCCAGCTGCTGAGCCCATGCAGTGTGATGGAGTGGTGTCTGGGGCACAGCGTCATGAGTTTCGAAAGCGCAATGGGTTATGTTTCTACTGTGGTGATGCCTCTCATGCTATTTCAGTCTGCCCTAAGCGGGGAAGACGTTTTGCATGCTCAGTTGTCTTGGGTAGTGTTCAGACTAAGTTTTTATTAACTGTCACTCTGATATGCTCTCTGTCCTCATTTTCTGCTCAGGCTTTCGTTGATTCTGGAGCAGCTATTAACCTGATGGATTATGATTTTGCTAAACGTTGTGGATTTCCCTTGATACCCCTACAGAAGTCTATTCCCCTACTGGGGATCGATTCTACCCCTTTGGCTGAGAATAAACCCAGTTTTCTACTCAGGTGATAATGAGGGTTGAACCTGATCACCAGGAGTGCTGCAAATTTTTGGTTCTATATAATCTGCATGACATTATCGTGCTGGGTTTCCCTTGGTTACAGTCTCATAATCCTGTTTTGGATTGGAAATCTGTGTCTGTAACCAGTTGGGGCTGCCAATGTGTTAATACCAACACTCCTGTTTTTTCTGCCTCCCCCCAGGCTGAGGATGTTCCTGATTTTTTGTTTGATTTTTCTGATGTGTTTAGCGAAAGTAAATCTGCATCCTTACCTCCCCATAGGAGCTATGACTGCGCTATTGAATTAGTGCCAGGTAGTAAATTCCCTAAGGGTCGCCTTTTTAACTTGTCTGTACCTGAACATGACGCTATGCGGTCTTATATCAAGGAATCATTGGAGAAGGGTCATATCAGACCATCCTCTTCACCCTTAGGTGCCGGTTTTTTCTTTGTGGCCAAAAAAGATGGTTCATTAAGGCCGTGTATTGATTATCGTCTCTTGAACAATATTACTGTGAAATATCAATACCCGTTACCCTTGATTTCTGACCTGTTTTCCAGGGTGAAAAACGCTACTTGGTTTACCAAGCTTGACCTCAGGGGGGCGTATAACCTTATTCGCATTAAGCACGGGGATGAATGGAAGACGGCATTTAACACCCCTGAAGGGCATTTTGAGTACCTTGTGATGCCCTTTGGGCTCACTAATGCTCCTTCCGTCTTCCAGTCCTTCATGAATGACATTTTCAGGGATTTTGTGGACAAGTTTCTGATTGTTTATTTGGATGATATCTTGATTTTTTCTAATGACTGGGACTCTCATGTGAAACATGTTCGAACTGTATTCCAGATTTTGAGAGAGAATGCTCTGTATGTGAAGGGATCAAAGTGTCTTTTTGGCGTACAGAAGATCTCATTTCTGGGATTCATTTTGTCCCCATCTGTTATTGAAATGGACCCGGTCAAGGTTCAGGCCATCTGTGATTGGGTCCAACCTACTTCATTAAAGGCTCTTCAGAGATTTTTGGGTTTTGCCAATTTTTATCGTAAATTTATTGGTAATTTCTCTGTTATTGTTAAACCATTAACTGATTTGACCAGAAAGGGTTCTGATGTGGTGAATTGGCCTCCTGAGGCAGTCTCTGCGTTTCAGGAACTTAAGCAGAGATTCACTTCTGCTCCTGTTCTACGGCAGCCTGATGTTTCTCTGCCATTTCAGGTGGAGGTTGATGCCTCTGAAATTGGGGCAGGTGCCGTTTTGTCCCAAAAAGATCCAGAGACCTCTAAAAGTAACCCTTGTGCCTTTTTCTCTCGAAAATTTTCTCCTACTGAACGTAATTATGACGTGGGTAATCGGGAGTTATTGGCCATGAAGTGGGCTTTTGAAGAGTGGAGACATTGGCTGGAGGGAGCCAAACATCAGGTGGTGGTCCTTACGGACCATAAGAATCTGGTCTATCTGGAATCTGCCAAGCGACTCAATCCTAGACAGGCCAGGTGGGCCTTGTTTTTCACACGTTTTAATTTTGTGGTTTCCTTTCTTCCTGGCACTAAGAATGTTAAGGCGGATGCCCTCTCGAGGAGTTTCCTTGCGGACTCTCCTGAGCTATCTGATCCCTCTGTTATTTTGAAGGAGGGTGTAGTTCTTTCCGCCATCTCGCCTAATTTGAGACTTGCTCTGGAGGGGTGTCAGGAGGATAGGCCCGAGCGCTGCCCTGTTGGAAAATTGTTTGTCCCGGACCAATGGAAAAAGAGTGTGATGTCTGAGATTCATTGTTCCGCATTGGCTGGGCATCCGGAATTTTTGGTACCAGAGACTTGGTTAGTCGGTCCTTTTGGTGGCCTACCTTGTCTCGCGATGTCAGGGAATTTGTGCAGTCCTGCGGGACTTGCTCTCGCTCCAAGCCTTGCTCTCGCTCTAGTGGTTTGTTGATGCCATTGCCTGTGCCCAAGAGACCATGGACCCATATCTCTATGGATTTCATTTCCGATCTTCCTGTTTCTCAGAGAATGACCACCATCTGGGTAATTTGTGATAGGTTTTCCAAAATGATACATCTTGTGCCATTACCTAAGTTGCCTTCCTCCTCTGAATTGGTGCCGTTGTTCCTTCAGCACGTGGTTCGTTTACACGGCATTCCTGAGAACATTGTGTCTGACAGAGGAGTCCAGTTTGTTTCCAGATTTTGGAGGACTTTTTGTTCTAAACTGGGTGTTCAATTGTCTTTCTCCTCGGCATTTCATCCTCAGACCAATGGTCAAACTGAGAGAACAAACCAGACATTGGAGACTTATCTAAGATGCTTTGTGTCTGCTGATCAGGATGACTGGGTCTCTTTTTTGCCTTTGGCTGAGTTTGCTCTTAATAATAGGGCTAGCTCTGCCACTTTGATGTCTCCGTTTTTCTGTAATTCTGGGTTTCACCCTCGATTTTCTTCAGGACAGACGGAGGCTTCTGTCTGTCCAGGTGTTGACTCTGTTGTTGAGCGTATGCAGCATATTTGGGACCAGGTAGTGGAGAGGTTGTCCCTCTCTCAGGAGAAGGCCCAGCGGTTTGCTAACCGGCATAGGACTGATGGTCCTCGGTTTAAAGTGGGGGACTTGGTCTGGTTGTCCTCAAAGAATATTCCTATGAGAGTAGCATCTCCTAAATTTAAGCCTAGGTTCATTGGACCTTATAAGATCATGGAGATTATTAATCCTGTTTCTTTTCGTTTGCTTCTTCCAGGGACATTTAAGATCCATAACGTGTTCCACAAGTCCTTGTTGAAGAGGTTTGTTGAGCCAGTGGTTCCTGCTGCTGTGCCTCCTGACCCTGTTTTGGTTGAGGGCAATCTGGAGTATGTGGTTGAGAAAATATTGGATTCTCGTTTTTCTAGACGAAGACTCCAGTATTTGGTTAAATGGAGAGGTTATGGTCAGGAAGATAATTCTTGGGTGTTTGCTTCGGACATCCATGCTAGGAGACTTATCCGTGCGTATCATAGAACTCATCCTGACCGACCTGGTTGCTCAAATGAGGGTTCGGTGACCCCTCCTCAAGGGGGGGGGTACTGTTGTGAATGGTTTGAGATGAGTTCTGAGCAGAGGCTCCCTCTGGTGGTTACAAGCGGTACTAGTGAGGATTGGGAATCAGGTGTTACTGATTGGTCTTATTTAAGGGAATCATTTTCCCATCAGGGTTGCCGGTGATCAATTGTTCTGGTCTGAATCCTTCTTTCCAGTTTCCCTTGTAGCCTGCTGTGTCGTGTCTGCATCTCCTGCTATCAGATAAGACAATTTCTTATTTTGTGTTTTTGCTATATTTTTGCATTTTGTCCTGCACTTCTGTGGGGGCCTTCTGGGTCCCCTCCGGGGGCTTTTGCCCTCTCAGTTTAGTCCAGCCACTGTGTTTTGTACTTTTGCTTTTTGCAGTTTTTTCAGTGGCTGCTGTTTTTGTTACACCAGAGAACTAATTTAGGTGGTAGAGGTCGTGTGATCTCAGGTGATTTTGAAATTAGTAGAGTTGGTGTTTTTTCAGGGTTTTCTGAGATTGCAGTAAGTACCCTTCCTGTCCTTTTCTATTTAGATAGTTTGGGCCCCAGCGTTTGCTCATACTATTTTCTTTCTGTGTCAGTATTTCCTCTTGTCTAACCGCCATTACATGTTTGGGGGCTTTCTATTATCTTTGGGGTTCTGCTCCGGGGCAGATAGCTTTCCTATTTCTATCTTTAGGTGTAGTTAGTTTCTCAGGCTGTGACGAGGCGTCTAGGACCATCGTAGGAACGCTCCACGGCTGCCTCTAGTTGTGGTGGTTAGTCAGGGTACTGCAATCTCATAGATTCCAACTGCTCTGGTGTATTTCCTTTTTTACCTGCACTCCTCAGCTACCGTAACATAACAGTACGGGTCAGATGTCAGATCCTTCGTAGAAAAGGACTTCTACGTAGACTACTGTTTGAAGTCCACACCGACAAATGAGGCTGCAATCACTATACTAAAAAGGGTTCAAGAAATGCTTGATCAGTCTAACCTAAGGTTACACAAGATTTCCTCCAACAGCCGAGAATTGATGGAAGCCTTTCCCTCTCAATACTATTCCGGCGATCTAAAGGACCTAGACCTAAGCATCGACTTTGTTCCCATGCAGCGGAGCCTTGGATTGCTTTGGGACCTGAAGACGGATGCCTTCACCTTTCAGATCAGCAAAGACAAGAAACCCTTCACGCGCAGAGGAGTTCTTTCTTTTGTCAATAGACTATACGACCCCCTGGGATTCGTAGCCGTAGTAACCATCCAAGGAAAAATGATGCTAAGAGACTTCACCCAAGACACGTCTGATTGAGACAATCCACTTCCAGCAGAAAGAGCAGACCTGTGGACAGAGTGGGGGAAATCTCTCGAGGCCTTGACCGACCTTCATGTTAAACGACCATATGCTCCTGTGCCATCCACAGAAGTCAGGACACAAAGACTTTGTATCTTCTTTGATGCATTAGTCAAAGTGATCGCAGCAGTAGCGTACCTCAAAACCATAGACGTAAACGAACAGAGCCACATCGGGTTTGTGATGAGAGGGACTAAACTGGCACCACTCTGCGAACACACGATACCCAGACTGGAACTCTGTGCTACTGTCCTCACAGTTGAGTTGGCCGAGCTTATCTCAGATGCGATGAATCTGGAGATCAAAGATGCAGAGTTCTACACCGATAGCAAGGTGGTACTGGGATACATCTGCAACGAAATGCGACTCTTCTATGTTTACATCAGCAACTGGGTACTGAGGATAAGAAGATCCACCTGCCCTAATCAGTGGCACTTCGTACCTACTCACCACAATCCTGCAGACCGTGCGACTAGATCCGTTGCTCCAAGTCATCTTAAGGACACTACATGGTTCACAGGCCCTGCCTCCTTGAACCGTTTGATACCCCACATCAGCAGGCCTGATACATTCGAACTAGTGAATCCAGATACCGACGAAGAGCTCTGTCCTTGAGTGTCTGCTCTACATACAGTGATTTCAAGCCATCACCTCGAATCTCATAGGTTCAGCGGGTTCTCAACCTGGAAGTCATTTATTCGAGCTAACGCTTGTCTACTTCATGTGGCCCAGTCCTACAAGTCAGCACTACCTGCAAACCAGAGACCTTGTACAGGTTGGCATCACCACAAGCATGCGTTTACCGCTCCCAACCTGGAAAGAGCCAAGGTTACAATACTTCGTGTTGTACAAAGGCAAACCTACACCAGAGAAACAGAGAAATAGACAACCTCATCAAAAGACAACCCATTCCTAGAGACAGAGTGCTGAAGAAGCTCGATCCAATTGTCGACCAAAACGGGCTGCTGAAAGTAGGTGGCCGTCTGCAAGAAGCCTAGGTAGAAGTTTCAGAGAAACACCCGGTAATAATCCCTGGACGTCACCACGTCACAACCCGGCTCATTCAACATCATTATGACTTAGTGAGACACCAAGGCCATTTGTTTACTGAAGGAAATCTACGGGCGGCTGGACTATGGATAGTCGATGCAAAGAGAAGCATGAGAAAACTCATCTTCAACTGTGTTACATGTCGCAAACTCCGTGGCATGTTTCAAAATCCAAAGATGGCCAATTTTCCACCTGACAGACTGTAAGGTTCTTTGTCTCTGTTGACATGTTCCTTGAAACTCAGTTTTCCGTCGGCCATTTTGCTTTCTGTCTTTCTGCAGCTCTTGCCCTCAGTTAATATGGAGTTTCCAGTTTTCATGTTCCCACCCTGATTCTTCCCTCTTGCTTCTTAAGCAGCCTCAGCTGAACAATCAGTGCTCCTGAACCAAGCCTCAGTCAGTCTGTGACCTGACTCCTGGAAGCCTTGGACTTGTACTCCAGCTATTCCCTACTGAGGAACCTTGGAACACTTTTGGACTCTGGAAACCTGCTGTTTGGTGAATCCATGTTTGCAGAGGAATGACGGTACAGAGAAGAGATCCTGAACCTGCTTTGGAGATTTATTGTAGTGCTTGAAGTTACTCTGGCCTGCTGTGTCTCCTGTCGCTGTTCCTGCAAACTGTCACGCGGTCTTATGATATGTGTACGATGTCAGTAAACTATTCTTAAAAGAACAACACTCTATACAACATATAGATTAGCAACATCAGCATGTAAATATAGAATAGATTTACCTGACACGATATCCGTTGAACTCAGGGTTAATCTTGAGGACTTGATACACTGTCACAGGAAAGAGGAGGACCGGGGGTCTAACCTGACCCTAAACTGGGGTCCTAACTAATCCCTCACCTTGGAGGTACTGATAATGGTTCAGAGGTCCAAGTCTCCAGCCTAACCCTGTCTCCTATCAGTCCCTGAACCCTGTAATCAGTCCTAAGAAGGATTCTGATTACCACCAAAGGGATATGGGCTGATCTCTGCTAAATACACAGATTAGACATATAAGACAGACTGGAGAAAACACAGACTTGCATACACACTCAAACACAGAAGGAACATAAATGATCTGGGATATTAAACTCTAAGCAAGGTGAGCTTAAAACAACTAAGGAGCTCTTTAACTTAAGTCTATACAGATACAATCCTATCTGTGGTCTGCATGAAGAATTTCACTGGCAACTCCCAACACAGACAACCAGAGATTTAAAGGAAACCAATCAACAAATAATTAATTGCAGCCGGGAGAAACTGCACCCAGTCCCAGAACTGAGCACAGACAGAATTAACTCCCTAACTGCCAAACACAAAGAAACAGCAACTCAGCTGTGAGAAGTCAGAATGTGCAACCGCGACGATCTTCGTGGCGATGCACACATGACACAAACTGTGTGAACTTTTCAGCATGCTTGTATGAAGTAATACAAGTCATTTCATTTCAACCTATGTCTCCTGTGTTTTCCTCGCACCCAAGCACAAGACGCTATAGGAACTGTACACTATACATGACAAGATTCAGGAGCCAATGTTTAGTGTCTGCTGGGTCTGGGAAAGCCGTGTCTGCTGTGACTGTGGATATCAGATGTCCGTTTAATACCTTATGTGATGACAGTGGTTGTGACTTCTCACAACCATTCCAGGTGAGCGCATTCCCTTAAAATTTTACTCTGGAGTGTTACCACAGGTAAACACTATTGTTTTTTTTTTTTTCCTTTCCTCTTCTCCTTCCAGCACTTCTGCCTTAAAAGATCTGGAAGATGGAGGCCCGCATAAAGGAACTTTGCGGAGTGACTGATACAATCCTTTCAGATGTACAGACTTTAAAGACCCGTTTTGCAAGCCTACAGGACCTCACTAATCATAATTTGCAAGTGTTTGGACAGACTACCCAGGAATTGCGAGCCAGGATTGAGGCTCTAGAGGAACGAGCCCAGGCTCCTGCCATAACCCCGAGTTCTGGGATCCCCAAATTACCTCCTTTTCGTTTTGGCGGTGAACGTGAGAAATTCAGGGGATTTATTAATCAATGCAATTTATTTTTCTCTGCACATGCTTCACAATTTCCCACTGAACGATCCAAAGTGCTTACTATAATCATGTTGCTTACCAATAAGGCTTTGATGTGGGCAAACCCTCTGATTGAGACTGAGGATGATTGTTTGAATCACCTTGATGCTTTTATTTCAGCCATGGGGCAGGTGTTTGATGACCCCAATCGAGGTGCAACAGCTGAAGCAGCCATGTTAACTTTGCGCCAAGGTAAGCGTTCAGTAGCCGAATATGCCCTGGATTTCAGGAGATGGGCTCTTGATACCACTTGGGACACTTCCGCTAAAAAATCTATTTTTCGGAAAGGGTTGTCTCCACTGATTAAGGATGAACTTGCTCGTGCCGACCCTCCCACTGCGTTAGGTGACTTTATTAACTATTGTATCCGTATTGATGCTCGTCTGACTGAACGCAGACAAGAGAGATGGTTCGAAAATAATCGCACTAACCTTTTACTACCTCCCTCCTCAGCTAAGGAACCTTTGAGTAGGATCACAAGGGAACCAGAACCTGAACCCATGCAGGTGGACTCTTTACAAAGACGGGTTAGTGATGCACGCAAAGAACATCGTATAAAGGAAAATCTATGTTTCTACTGTGGTAAGTCAGGGCACTTCATTATAAACTGCCCCAGCCGTTCTCGTAAGACTACTGCAGCAGTCATTCACTGTGAGTGTTGCGAGAGGAGCTCTGTCATGTCCGAGCCTCAGGCTCCAGAGAGATCTGCTGCAAGAGATCTTGATTTCTCGGACTTAAACTCTGTTAGTTCTGGGGACGATGACGGTATAAACGCTGCAATTTTTCAAGTTTCCTCAGCGGTGTCCCAGCTGAGTTGTAAAAGAAACAATTCTCATTGCTTCCTTTCCATCAAACTCTGGGTTGACTCAGCCTGGGTGTCTAGCTCTGCTATGATCGACTCAGGAGCAAGTGGAAATTTTATGGATATCTCCTTTGCTCTGAAACAGGGGATACGTTCAGTGAAGAAGGCTACTCCAGTACAGATGGAGACTGTGGATGGCTCTCTACTGACTTCTGGACCAGTGGATCAAGAAACAGAGCCTTTGAGGGTCCTTATGGGTAAAGATCATCAGGAGAAAATGTCTTTTTTGCTTATCTCTTCTCCCCACTTTCCCATTATTCTAGGGCTACCATGGCTGCAGGCGCAGAATCCTACGATTAACTGGGAGACCAAGGAATTACACTTTCCGGAGAAACAGATGAGTCAAGGAGTTTCAGCTTGCTCTGTTCCTAAAGGAACCATGTCAGTCCCTGAACTACCAGCTGTATACCAGGACTATGTGGATTTATGTGACAAGAAGAATGCTGATCAGCTTCCTCCTCACCGTCCATATGATTGTCCAATTGAATTATTGCCTGGAGCCGAGATACCTTTTGGTAAGATCTACCCCCTAGCGGGGCCCGAGCTAAAAGCTTTGAAGGATTATATAGACGAAAATTTAGCCAAGGGCTTCATACGCCCCTCTTCATCTCCCGCAGGTGCACCCATCTTCTTTGTGAAGAAGAAAGATGGATCTCTGAGACCCTGCATAGACTATAGGGAACTCAATAAGGTTACTATTAGAAACCGTTATCCATTGCCTTTAATCCCTGAGTTGTTGGAGAGAGTGCGGCATGCCAAAATTTTCTCTAAACTGGATCTCCGTGGGGCCTATAACTTGGTCCGTATTAGACCTGGGGATGAATGGAAGACTGCTTTCAGGTCACGCTATGGACACTTTGAATATCTAGTTATGCCTTTTGGTCTGAGTACCGCCCCAGCCACTTTCCAACACTTCGTGAATGATATCTTCAGGGATCTCCTAGATACATTTGTGGTGATTTATCTGGATGATATTCTAATTTTTTCTAACTCCACAGAGGAACATCATGGACATGTGAGAATGGTCTTAGAACGCCTAAGACAAAACCATCTCTACATCAAACTTGAAAATGTG
>JARQOD010000007.1:140519854-140551846 GCA_033576555.1 Oophaga sylvatica | reverse complement strand
TGTTTTGTAAAAGGGGTCATTTTTTTTTTTTTTGGGGTTTTGATTGGGGCTTCCCCCCCTTTCCAATGTTAAACCCTTTTTTAAAAACAGGAATCCCCCAAACCAAAATATTTCTTGGTTAGGTCCCCATATTTTTTTAGGAGGGTTCCCTCTTTTTGCCCCCCCCTTTTCCCCTTTTCCCATTTCGGAATGGAAACGGGGGGGGTTTTTCCTGTGTTTTTGTTGGGGGAAAAACCCGGGGGGGAGTGGGTTAAAAAGGAAATGGGGTTTTAGGGTTTCCAAAACCCAAAAAATAACATTTCTTAAATCCCCCACTTTTAAAAATTATTTTTCCCCCACCCACCCCAAACCCATTTCCACCTAAATCCCCCAATCCCCCAAAATTATCTATTCCTTTTTTTCCCAAATTTTTTTTATTCCTAAAACTTCCATAATTTCCTCTTACTTCCATTTAAAACAAATCTTTTTTCCTTCTTTTTAATATTTTTAAAAGGGCCCATCCTTAAAAATTTGACCCCAAATTTTAATAAATCTAATACTTTTAAAAATTTTTTGGGTTTTTTTTCCCCATTCAAATGTTTTCCCCCATAAATTTCCCCCCCTGATTTTTCCCCCAAAAATATGTTTTGGGTTAAGGACCTTACCCATAGGCTCCCTTTTTGTGGTTTTTAAAAAAATTTTTTATGAAATTGGTTTTAATTCAACTTTTTTTTTTTTTTTAAAAAACCCCCCCCCCCCGGGGGGGGCCCCCCCGGGGCTTCCCAAAAAAAAAATTTTCCCACCAAAAACCCCCTTTTTAAAGTAAAATAAAGGGAAAAAAGGATCTTTTGGTTTGGAAAAGGCAACCCCGGGGGGGGAAAAATTAGATATTTCTGAAAACAAAAGCGTGATCATGTAAGTTAAGGTTTTTGTGGCTGATTCTGAGCACAGGTGTTCGTGCTGATAAAGGGAATGAGGAAGGTTTTTTGCCAGGAGTTTATCGGATTAGAAAGCAGCTGCTTTAAAAACCATTTTAAAAAAAGCAAAACAGATATTTGAAGCTGGGTGTCGGAGTCCCCTTTAAAAACCCCAAAGGGGTGGGATCCTTCAAAGGGTTTTGTGGTGCATAACCCCGTTTGGCCACCCTAAAAAAGTGCTCAAAAACAGAAAACGGTTGCAGGGGCCCCCGATTTTCATGAAAAATAATTTTAAAAAAAGTTTGTTTTTTTTTGGTGTTGAGAACCCCGGGTTTGGTTTCCCGATGGATGGGTGTGGTTGGGGTTTGTGGGGCCCCATGCCCCCAAAAGGGAAAGCACGTAATAAGGGGGGAGGGGTCGGGTTTTGGGGCCCCGGGTCCCAGGGAAAAAAAGGGGTTTAGGCCCCCGAAGGTGTGAAAATGACCTCTGCAAGTATTTTTGGTTTCGACGAAAATTTTTTTTTGGGTTTTAAAAAAGCGAAACGTGCCTTCGGAGCAAAACCCATCTTCATTTTTGACAATCCACCTTCAGCTGCAAAAAACCCCCCCCAACCTCTGAGTCATTGGCTGCTTTTTTAATTTAAAAAGGAGATAAACTCAGGGGGTTTGGCAAAATTTTCCCCCTTGACCTAAACCCCCATGGGAAACCCTTTGGGGGAAAATTTATCAAGAAAAAAATTATGAGGGTGGGGGGGAGTTTTTTTTAAAACAAAAGTCTGGGAGGCTTTTGCAAAAAAAAACAAGAAAAAACTCCCCAAAAAACCCCCCAATTTTAATGGTGAAAAAATTTGGGTCAAGGTGATAAAAAGGGGTTTCCCCATTTTTAAAATGAATTTGGGCCCTGTTAGGTTTTTTTGGATTTTGGTAGCTTTTTTGTTCAGGGGAAAATGTGACCTCCAAAAGCTGAAAACCCCCAAAAAATGAAAATTTCCGTTCTTTTAAAAAAAAAAAAAATTTTAAAAATTTTTTACGGCCTAATAATTTGGAACAGTGCATTTTGTTTTTTTTTTTCCATTTTGGGTTTAATATGTTATAAATTGGGGGGTTTTTAAAATAAATTCGATGTTATCAAAAACCCCCCTTCCAAGCGATCTCGCTAGCGAGATTTGGTGTGGTAAATAGTTTTGTGACGCGCAGTGTTTTTCCCCCCCCCGATATCGCTGGGGTGTGACATTAGAAAAGATCACCCCCCTGCTGGGTATCGTGATGTCGCTGAAAGTCCTGGACTTTTTTTTTCCTGGTCCCCCCTGGGGAGGCACGTCCCTGCGTTTTGAAGGGGGGGGACCAGCGCCCCCGGGGGAACCCCAAAGGGAAAAAGGGGTTTCCAGGCGCGGGGCGTGCCTAAAAACCCCCCTGTGTAACCCTTTGGGTACAGCCCCCCCGATGCGGGGGTGGAAACCAAGGTCAAAAGGGGGGTTTCCCCGGCACAGCGCAGCCCCTGGAAAACCCCATGAGTACCTTGGTTCCCCCCGCTAGGGCGGGTTTTCCAATTTTCACTGCGGGTAACTAAGCGATGTTTCCGCAGTGGCTGTGTGGGTTGCTGCCCCGAGTGCCTGGGTTTGGCAGCTCCGCAGCGATCTTTTGCGATACACCAGGGGATCCTGCAAGTGTTTTGTTTTTGGGGGGTGTGGTGTATGAAAGTGGGACCCAGGCTTTACGGGTTTTATTTACTTTTTTTTAGATTTACTGTCTTTGCAAAGGAAACCCCTTGGTAAATCAGAGAAAAAAATCATTTGAAAAAATTTGGAAATTTTGTATTGAAAAATTCCAGAGGGAAAACCCCCCTTTTGCCCCCCTTTTTTCCAAACGTCCCCTGTTTTTTTGGCTGTGGGGACTTTTCAAAGCCAAAAGGTTTTTTTTTTTTTCCTTTGTTTTTTTCTGGTTTTGGGCAGGGAAAGAATGGAGGCCATTTAAGACAGAATTTTTTCAAATGCTCTAGTTGACACAGGGACTTGGGGGGCCCCCCCTTTGGGCCCCTGCTGCAGGGAAGAGGGGCTTTTCTTTGGTTTTCAACAAACAAAAGTTCCCTGAGCAGTTTTTTTGCGGGGTCTGCCCGGGAATGGGCTTGTTTAAACCCCCTCCGTCTCTTCAAAATTTTTTTTAAAAATTTTTTTTATTTCGCTGAGCCACCAAAGGGGTTGGGAAACCCCCTGCCCGGGATTGGTCTTCAGCCCCCTTTTTAAAAAAAGGGTTTGGTGAAAGGGTGGATTTTTGGGATGTTGTCAGAGCTCAAGTTTTAGTTCAAAAAAAAGGTTGGGGTGCTGGGTTTCTTTTTATACCAACCCCCAATTAACCCCAAACATTTATGAGCACTGGTGGAATGTAAATAGGATTGGGTGCTTATATGACCGGTGCAAAACTTTTGTCTTGCCAAAATTGCATTCTGTGTTCTTTTAAAAGAAAAATATTTCAGCTTGATCCCAAAATTTTTTTTCTTACCTTTAAAAAAAAAATTTTGGGGGGGTTTTAGCTTTAAAAAGGGAATTTATAAAAAAGGATAAAATTTAAAAATCAGTTTATAAGTTTGTTTTTAAAAAACTTTTGGAAAAAGCGACCCTAATTCTGTCCCGGGGGCTGTATGTGTATTACCTATTATCTTTCTGTTCAAACCCCGTCGGGGTTTATTTTACTGTATGCGGCACATAAATTTTCTTTTTTAAAAAGGGAAAAGGTGGTAAAAATCGGCCAAACACTGCTGGTCGATCTGTGCGATTTTTTTTTTTTTCTCTGCACCCCCGGTTTTCCCTTGGGGAAGTTCAAACCAAGGGTTTGGTTGGGCAATTGTAGCCTGCTGCGATTTTCACCCCGTTTAATTTCGCCCCCCAAAAAAATAAACGGTTATGTGCGTGCCTATAGATTAAAAATGGGCAAAATGCTATGATTTTTTCTCGCTTGCATCGGCCGCATTTTTCGGTAGGGGTAAAACGGCCTTACGGGGTTTTGCAGAAGTTTCCCCAAAATTTTAAAATCAAATATAAAAACGTCGGTGTAAAAAAAGTTTCTCTGTGGGGCGGAAAAAATGGTTTTGGGTTAAAAAATTAACGCCTCGGAAATAAGGATTTAAAACCAACCGAATTAAAATTTTTTGGTTTTAGTATGTTGTGGTTTTTGCCTTCATCAGTAAAAAGGGCACTTTGGCTGGCTCTTTTTATTTTAATTTTTCAAAAAAAACCTCAATATTAAACTAAAAATGAAAAAAAAATTTTATGAAAAAAAACAAAATTTAAAAATTTTATATTTTTAAATTTTGGGGTTTTTTGGGGTTTGGGTTGTGCAGGAGAGTTTTGAACGGCTGCAGTACAGCCCCCGGTGCTGGGGATGAAAAACCCTTTTTTTCCCCTAAAATAGGAGGCAAAGACTCCTTTGGGTAAATTATTTTTCAGTTCCGTTTATTTCACTTGTTGTATTTTATTTCTAAAAGTGGACAAAGGAAGTATTTCAGAAGAAACAGAGAACAAAAACAATATCTTTTCCAGAAAAAACCCAAACTCATTGAGGGTTTATCCTGCAATATTGAGTCTGTTTTTCCCCAAGGGGTATGCCCAAAAAAAACCCCAAGTTTTTTAAATTAAAAAATGTGTTGTTTAAAAATTCTAGTGAAGTTTTGTTTTTTAGTCAGTACAACCTTTTTGTATTGTCGTCAAAACAGATTTTTATCTTCTAAAATGAAATCAGGGTCTCAAAGTCACATTGGTGGGGGTTTTGGGTGATGCCCTGAAATAATCTTGGCCTGCCCCTTTTTGGCATGGTGTTAGTTGTACCCTGTGTGGCTTCACAAAGCCAAATAAGCCATAATTTGATTTTTACTTAGTCCCGGGACCCATACTCACCCACCTTTCCACCCCCCTTTCTGCAAAAAGGAAGTCCTTTTCCAAGTGGGAATGATGTAAAAAAAACCCCTCAATGGGGCCCAATCATCGTTGCCCCCCCTTTTGGAGTTGCTAGTAGAGAGTTTCAAAAAAAACCCCCTTGTGTAAATTTTTAAAAAGGAAGGGCCCCAAAGAGTCAATTTTTTATTAGGATTAAAGTTAAAAAATCCCAACCCTTGTCCCCCCACCCCCTTTAAAAAACCCATTGAGACTTTTATGTTCGGGGGGGGTAATTTAAACGTTTTCCTTTGAAAATTCCCCCACTTCATAATATGTGCTATCTGCCCGTCTCCCGCAGCAGTTTGTTACTGTAAAAAATCGGGGGCCCCCACGGTCAGTGTTCCGGGGGGAAAAAAGATCATGAAAGTAGTTTTTTAAAACCTTGTATTTTAGCACTTGGCAAGAAAAAGGTGGGGGCATTGTTACTCCCAAAGGGGTGCAAGTAGTTTTTTTAACCCCTGTCCCAGGGTGGGGCTGCCAGGAAAAGGGGAACAAGTATTACTGGTGTTCACTAGCCCTGAGGTCAAGAACCTGGGGTGCAGGCAGCCCAATCCACCCCAGGGACCCAGTACTGCAGCGTGATCCAGGGGTCGGTTTGTGACAATGACAGGCTATGTTAAAAAAAGGGTTTTTAAAAAAATGGATTAGAAAGGCACAAAGGAAAAGGGGGACATTGTTAGGCACTGGGACATGGGCCAGTGCGGGCGGGTCAGCATGGGGTACCCCGGGGAAGTGCGGGGCCTGGAGGCGGGGGGGGGCCTCGCCGCCGGGCATCGGGCCCTTTTTCGGAGGAAGCGGTGCCAGCCGCCCTTGGGGCCCCCCCTTGCTCGGGCCCCGGGACCCCGGGACGTTTTACCTCCCCCTGTCCTCCGCGGTCCCCCCTTTTTGCTGTGTGTGTGTGTAAAAGGTGGGGGGGGGGCAATGATGGGGAAAGGCCATTTGGACGTGGGGGAGAAGGAATGATGGGGTTTGGGGAGAAGGGTTGATAGAGGTGAGGGGAAAGGAAGGGGGGGGGAAAAAAATTGGGGGGTGGGGGGGGAAAGGAGATGGGGTGAGGGGGGAAAAAAGGATTGATGGGGTGATGGGGAAGGGTTGATGGGGTGGGGGGGGAGGGGATTGTGGGGTGATGGGGAAGGAGTTTGGGGGTATGGGGAGAAGGCATTTTGAGGTAAGGGGGGAAGGAAAAGATGGGGGTGGGGAAAAGGGTTGATGGGGGTGAGGGGGGAAGGGGTTGTGGATGATGGGGAAAAAGGAATGAAAGGGGTGATGGGGGAAGGGAATGATGGGGGGGGATGGGGGAAGGCAAGAGGGGGTGAGGGGAGAAGGATTGAGGGGTGGGGGAAAAGGCCCCGTGGGGGGATGGGAAAGGCATGTTGGGTGGGGGAGGGCAATGATGGGGGGGAGGGGAGGGGGATTGTGGGGTGAGGGGGGAAAGTTGAGGAGGTGATGGGGGAAAGGGCCCTGATGGAGGGGGGGGGGAAAAGGGGGTGTGGGGGGGTGGGGGAAGGCATTTATGGGGTGATGGGGAAGGCTTTTGGGGGAGGGGGAAAGGGATTGTGGGGTGAGGGGGGAAGGCTTGATGGGGTGTGGGGGAACCATGATGGGGTGATGGGGGGGGCAAAGATGGAGGGGATGGGGAGAAAGGATGGGGGGAGGTGGGGGAGAAAGGGTTGATGGGGGGAGGGGGAAAAAGGCCCGAGGAGGTAAGGGGAGAAGGATTGATGGAGGTGATGGGGAAAGGCCATGGGGGGTGGGGGGAAGGCCATGATGGGGAAATGGGGAAAGGCAATGTGGGGGTTGGGGGAAGCTTGGGGGTGGGGAAAGGTTTTGATGGAGGGTGGGGGGGCCCCCCGGGAAAAGGGGGGGGAAGGGAAATGAGGGGTGGGGGGAAAAAGGAATGGGGTGGAGGGGGGGGGGGGGAAAGGCTTGGGAGGTGAGGGGAAAAAAGGCCATGGGGAAGGTGATGGGGAGGTGATACGGCCTCTCCTGTCAGAACAGTGCAGGCAGTGCAGGGAGAACTCCATATTTTTTTTTGGAATTATATGGGGCCAGTCCCCGTTGGGAATTTAGGGCCGTATTTCTTTTTGGAGATTATTTTGGGGTCCAGTATTGTTGGGATTTTTTGGGGGGAGGGGTGGTGAATCCTGAGGGGGTTTTTTGGGGATGGGGGGAGACTATGTGGTGCCCATAAATTGTAGGGGGGTACTGTGGGGTTGTATGTGCGCTGGAGAATTCGGCGGTTTGAGATTGTATTTTAAAAAGATATCATCATGAATAAAAAGAAGTAAATTTTTGGCAGACTACCCCATATTTTCTGCAGTATTGCGCTGGGGATTGTGGTCTGTTTTAAAAGGGGCCCTGAGACCTTTCCCCCGGGGCTAAAAACCGGGGGCCCCGGCCCTGGCCCGGGGGGAAAAAGGTTCAGGAATGGGCGCACCAGGACCAGGGATTCGGGTTCGGACGTGGCCTCCCGGGCCTGAAACAGGTGAGGGGTTTGAAAATGGATTCCCCTTTTTTAAAACGGGGAGAGAATAGGCGCACCCCGGGAGCTCCGCCATAACCAAGCCCCCAGGAAAATAAACCACATTAGAAAAACATCCCCCACTATAAAATTGCTATTCCTACGAGTTTAAAGGGGGTTAATAGGAATGTTTATTAGATGTCTGGATGCTGGGCCTGTTGGGTCAAAACCTTTGATGAGAAGGGGCATTAGAGAGGAAACTGTGGGGAACAGGCCGCGGGGGGAGCGGCAGTGTGGGAGAAGAAAAGGGGTAGGTGAAAAAACAGGTGAGAAGGGAGGACTGACTGTGTTAATTTGGGGGAAGGGACAGTGGGGGAGAAAAAAGAACTGAGGAGGCGGGGGGTTGGTGGCAGAGGGAACCAAAAGGGAAGAAGGAGAACGGGGGGCGCTTGAGCAGCAGGGTGAGATGGGGAGAGGGAGGGGTGTGGCAGAAAAAGGAGTGAAGGGCTGTGACACTGTGGGCTGAGAAAAAAAAAAAAGGGGGGTTTTTGGGGCGGTGGGGGAGGGGGGCAGGGAGGTTTATCAAAAAACTGGGCCATCCAAACATGATTCAGTGTGAACAGGGGCTAAACCTAGAGCCCCCAATCATTTACAACAAGAGAAAAAGGTAGAACCTGTAGCGTATGCTTAAAACCGAAATATAAAAATAGAAAATAAATTTCATCATTCCCTTTGAAATATGAAAAATTGAAAGTTTAGGGATAAGAGGGCCCAAAATTATGTGAGGTGCCCCTCAAGGTTTTTCTCGATTTGGTCTAATAATGTTCCTCGTTAGAAAAAGCTGTCTGCTGGGAACGTATGAATCCTTTTAGACTAAAATTACATCCGTGGGGGGGATGAACCTGTTGAAATTTAAAAACCCTGGGGGCCCACCGGGTGGGTGTCAGGTAAAAGGGGAAAAAAATACAATCAAAAAACTCCCGGCAAAAAAAAAAAGATTCATGTGAAAGGTGCTAAACCTGAGTCCCCCAATCTTAATACAAGAAAAAAGGGGAGCACACTGAGCGCTTGTTGAAAAAAAAATTGAAAAAAATAAAAAAAATTTGCTCTTTAAACCTTTTTAAAAATTTAAAAAATTAGAGTCTTAGGCAAAGATGGCCAAATTTTGTGACCTGACCAGTAAAGGGGTCTTCGTATATCAGGCCCTTAATAATGCCACCCCGCTTAGAAAATCTGTCTGCATGGGAACGTAGAATCCCTCTTCGACTAAAATCTACTCTTTGTGGAGGGGGATAAAACTTTTTAAATTTAAAAAACCTGGCCCCCCAGGGGAGTGCCAGGGGGGAAAAAAGAATAATTCAAAAAACTGCCGCCCCCCAAAACATAGTTTTATGTGAAAGGTTAAACCTGAGTAAAAATCATACTACAAAAGAAAAAGGGCAACGTAGCGCTATAGCTTGCAAACACGAAATTTGAAAAAAATGAAAAAGAATTGCATCTTACCTTAGAATTTTAAAAAATTGAGATTTTGCGCATAAGAGGGCCCAAATTTGTGGCCGTGCCTGTCAAGGCCCTTTCGTTATCAGGTCCTTAGGACCCTTTGCGTGGCATCGGTCCTAATTTGGCCTCTTATGCGCTAAGTTTTCCAATTTTTTTTTTTAAAGGGTTTTGATCAATTTTTTTTTTATTTTTTTTAATTTCGTGTTTGCAAGCTATAGCGTACGTGGCTACCTTTTTCTTGTATGTTTTTGAGTTGGTGACCTTTTTTGCACCTTTAACTAAATTTTATTTTGGTTGGGTAGTTTTTTGTATGTATTCATTTACCTTTACTGGCCTCATGTGGTCACGGGCTTTTTAATTACAAAAAGGTTATCCCCTCCCGAGAGGGTTTTAGTTGAAGGAGGATTATACGTTCCATGCAGACAGATTTTTCTAAGGGGGGGGGATAGGCATTTTAGGCCCGATAAAAGAAGACCCTTTTACGTGGCTATCAGGCTCCAAAATT
The DNA here is from genome assembly GCA_033576555.1 of Oophaga sylvatica. Lineage (NCBI taxonomy): Eukaryota > Metazoa > Chordata > Amphibia > Anura > Dendrobatidae > Oophaga > Oophaga sylvatica. Next base: position 140,542,556 of record JARQOD010000007.1, on the reverse strand, counting down.
TTGGCCATCTTTTGCGCTAAATTCCAATTTTTCTATTTCTGGGGAAGAGCTTCATTTTTTTTTTTTTAATTTTTGTGTTTGCAAAGCTATGGCTCAGTGTGCTACCTTTTTTTTGTATGTATTATTTTGGGGACTCTAGGTTTAGCCCTTTTAAAATGAATTAGTTTGGTGTGCCGGCAGTTTTTTGATATGTATTCATTTACCTTCTACCTGAGCACTCCACCTGGTGGTCACAGGCTTTTTAATTACAACAGGTTCATCACCCCTCCACAGAGATGTAGATTTTAGTCTGAAGAGAGGATTCATACGTTCCCATGCAGACAGACTTTTCTAAGCGAGGATAGGCATTAGTTAGGACTGATATAGAAGAAGAGCCTTGACGTGGCTATCAGGCTCACATAATTTGGCCATCTTATGCGCTAAGACTTCTCAATTTTTCATATTTCTAAGGTAATGATGCAATTCATTTTTCATATTTTTCATATTTCGTGTTTGCAAGCTATAGCGCTACAGTGTGCTACCTTTTTCTCTTGTATGTATATGAGTTGGTGACTCTAGGTTTAGCACCTGTTCACACTGAATCTATGTTTGGATGTGCCGGTCAGTTTTTTGATATGTATTCATTTACCTTCTACCTGAGCACTCCACCTGGTGGTCACAGGCTTTTTAATTACAACAGGTTCATCACCCCTCCACAGAGATGTAGATTTTAGTCTGAAGAGAGGATTCATACGTTCCCATGCAGACAGACTTTTCTAAGCGAGGATAGGCATTAGTTAGGACCTGATATACGAGAAGAGCCTTGACGTGGCTATCAGGCTCACATAATTTGGCCATCTTATGCGCTAAGACTTCTCAATTTTTCATATTTCTAAGGTAATGATGCAATTCATTTTTCATATTTTTCATATTTCGTGTTTGCAAGCTATAGCGCTACAGTGTGCTACCTTTTTCTCTTGTATGTATATGAGTTGGTGACTCTAGGTTTAGCACCTGTTCACACTGAATCTATGTTTGGATGTGCCGGTCAGTTTTTTGATATGTATTCATTTACCTTCTACCTGAGCACTCCACCTGGTGGTCACAGGCTTTTTAATTACAACAGGTTCATCACCCCTCCACAGAGATGTAGATTTTAGTCTGAAGAGAGGATTCATACGTTCCCATGCAGACAGACTTTTCTAAGCGAGGATAGGCATTAGTTAGGACCTGATATACGAGAAGAGCCTTGACGTGGCTATCAGGCTCACATAATTTGGCCATCTTATGCGCTAAGACTTCTCAATTTTTCATATTTCTAAGGTAATGATGCAATTCATTTTTCATATTTTTCATATTTCGTGTTTGCAAGCTATAGCGCTACAGTGTGCTACCTTTTTCTCTTGTATGTATATGAGTTGGTGACTCTAGGTTTAGCACCTGTTCACACTGAATCTATGTTTGGATGTGCCGGTCAGTTTTTTGATATGTATTCATTTACCTTCTACCTGAGCACTCCACCTGGTGGTCACAGGCTTTTTAATTACAACAGGTTCATCACCCCTCCACAGAGATGTAGATTTTAGTCTGAAGAGAGGATTCATACGTTCCATGCAGACAGACTTTTCTAAGCGAGGATAGGCATTAGTTAGGACCTGATATACGAGAAGAGCCTTGACGTGGCTATCAGGCTCACATAATTTGGCCATCTTATGCGCTAAGACTTCTCAATTTTTCATATTTCTAAGGTAATGATGCAATTCATTTTTCATATTTTTCATATTTCGTGTTTGCAAGCTATAGCGCTACAGTGTGCTACCTTTTTCTCTTGTATGTATATGAGTTGGTGACTCTAGGTTTAGCACCTGTTCACACTGAATCTATGTTTGGATGTGCCGGTCAGTTTTTTGATATGTATTCATTTACCTTCTACCTGAGCACTCCACCTGGTGGTCACAGGCTTTTTAATTACAACAGGTTCATCACCCCTCCACAGAGATGTAGATTTTAGTCTGAAGAGAGGATTCATACGTTCCATGCAGACAGACTTTTCTAAGCGAGGATAGGCATTAGTTAGGACCTGATATACGAGAAGAGCCTTGACGTGGCTATCAGGCTCACATAATTTGGCCATCTTATGCGCTAAGACTTCTCAATTTTTCATATTTCTAAGGTAATGATGCAATTCATTTTTCATATTTTTCATATTTCGTGTTTGCAAGCTATAGCGCTACAGTGTGCTACCTTTTTCTCTTGTATGTATATGAGTTGGTGACTCTAGGTTTAGCACCTGTTCACACTGAATCTATGTTTGGATGTGCCGGTCAGTTTTTTGATATGTATTCATTTACCTTCTACCTGAGCACTCCACCTGGTGGTCACAGGCTTTTTAATTACAACAGGTTCATCACCCCTCCACAGAGATGTAGATTTTAGTCTGAAGAGAGGATTCATACGTTCCATGCAGACAGACTTTTCTAAGCGAGGATAGGCATTAGTTAGGACCTGATATACGAGAAGAGCCTTGACGTGGCTATCAGGCTCACATAATTTGGCCATCTTATGCGCTGACTTCTCAATTTTTCATATTTCTAAGGTAATGATGCAATTCATTTTTCATATTTTTCATATTTCGTGTTTGCAAGCTATAGCGCTACAGTGTGCTACCTTTTTCTCTTGTATGTATATGAGTTGGTGACTCTAGGTTTAGCACCTGTTCACACTGAATCTATGTTTGGATGTGCCGGTCAGTTTTTTGATATGTATTAATTTACCTTCTACCTGAGCACTCCACCTGGTGGTCACAGGCTTTTTAATTACAACAGGTTCATCACCCCTCCACAGAGATGTAGATTTTAGTCTGAAGAGAGGATTCATACGTTCTCATGCAGACAGACTTTTCTAAGCGAGGATAGGCATTAGTTAGGACCTGATATACGAGAAGAGCCTTGACGTGGCTATCAGGCTCACATAATTTGGCCATCTTATGCGCTAAGACTTCTCAATTTTTCATATTTCTAAGGTAATGATGCAATTCATTTTTCATATTTTTCATATTTCGTGTTTGCAAGCTATAGCGCTACAGTGTGCTACCTTTTTCTCTTGTGGGCAGAGAGAGAGCACTGCTCCCACTGGATATTTGAATAGGCAGGCACATTCCCGTGCGTTCCTGCCTCCTGCATGTGTGCTCGCAGCGCACGAGTACCAGTGCAGTTAACTGATGTCAAAACCCTCGCACAGAAGCACAGCACTTTGAAGTGCCAGGTACCTTTACTGATATAATCATATCAGTGTTGGCATCCAGATCCCTGCAGGAAGTGGATCCCTAGCAGTCAGTGGCTATCTCCTGACATGTTAATTAACCATGTCAGCATATAGCCACAGACAATAGATGGACAATTGTCCATCTTCTCTTGATATGCCCAGACTGGTCAGTCTTATCCTGCGCATATCTCAACAGTGGGGGCAATATACTGTATATATATATATAGTGGGTTCGGAAAGTATTCTGACCCTTTGTTTCATTGTAGCCATTTGGTAAATGCAAAAAAGTTCATTTTTTTCTCATTAATGTACACTCTGCACCACATCTTTTCTGAAAAAAACTGAAATGTAGAAATTTTTGCAAATTTATTAAAAAAGAAAACCTGAAATATCACATGGTCATAAGTATTCAGACCCTTTTCTCAGTATTGAGTAGAAGCACCATTTTGAGCTAGTACAGCCATGAGTCTTCTTGGGAATGATGCAACAAGTTTTTCGCACCTGGATTTGGGGATCCTCTGCCATTCTTCCTTGCAGATCCTCTCCAGTTCCGTCAGGTTGGATGGTGAATGTTCGTGAACAGCCATTTTCAGGTCTCTCTAGAAATGCTCAATTGGGTTTAGGTCAGGGCTTTGGCTTGGCCAGTCAAGAATGGTCACAGAGTTGTTCTGAAGTCACGCCTTAGTTGTTTTAGCTGAATGTCACTGTCTTGTTGGAAGGTGAACCTTTGGCCAAGTCTGATGTCCAGAGCACTCTGGAAGAGGTTTTTATCCAAGATATCTCTGTACTTGGCCGCATGTTTACTTAATTTGCAACCAGTCGTCCTATCCCTGCAGATGAAATACACCCCAATAGCATGATGCTGCCACCACGTTTCACTGTTGAGATTGTATTGGGCGGGTGATGAGCAGTGCCTGATTTTCTCCACACATACTGCTTAGAATTATCACTAAAAAGTTCTATCTTCGTCTGATCAGATCAGAGAATCTTATTTCTCATAGTATGGGTGTACTTCATGTTACTTTAGCAAACTCTATGCTGACTTTCATATGTCTGACACTGAGGAGCGGCTTTCGTTGGGCCACTCTGCCACAAAGGCCCGACTGGTGGAGGGCTGCAGTGTTAGTTGACTTTGTGGAACTTTCTCCCATCTCCCTATTGCATTTGTGGCGCTCAACCACTGTGATATTGGGGTTCTTCTTTACCTCTCTCACCAAGGCTCTTCTCCCACGATTGCACAGTTTGGCTGGACAAACAGGTCTAGGAAGATTTCTGGTGGTCCCAAACTTCTTCTATTTAAGGATTATGAAGGCCACTGTGATCTTAGGAACCTTGAGTACTGCATAAATTCTTTTGTAACCTTGGTCAGATCAGTGCCCTGCCACAATTCTGTCTCTGAGCTCCTTGGCCAGTTCCTTTGACCTCATGCTTCTCATTTGGTCTGACATGCACTGTGAGCTGTGAGGTCTTATATAGACAGGTGTGTGCCTTTACAAATCAAGTTCTATCAGTTTAATTAAACACAGCTGGACTCCAATGAAGGAGTAGAAGCATCTCAAGGAGGATCACAAGGAAACGGACAGCATGTGACGTAAATGTGTGTCTGAGCACAGGGTCTGAATACTTATGACCGTGTGATATTTCAGTTTTTCTTTTGTAATAAATGTGCAAAAATGTCTACATTTCTGGTTTTTATCAGTCAAGATGGGGTGCAGAGTGTACATTAATGAGAAAAAAATGAACTTTATTGCACTTACCAAATGGCTGCAATGAAACAAAGAGTGAAAAATTTAAGGGGGTCTGAATACTTTCCAAACCCACTGTATATACTGTAAATTCAAAAAAGCTCATTTTTTTTCTCATTAATGTACACTCTCCACCCTATATTGACTGAAAAAAAAACAGGTCACTGGTGGGCGGATTTCCGGCCCGATGGCCGGAAGCACGAGTTAAATGCTGCTGTCAGCGTTTGACAGCGGCATTTAACAGGTTAATAGCCGCGGGTGGATCGCGATTCCACCTGCGGCTATTCCGGGCACATGTCAGCTGTTCAAAACAGCTGACATGTCCCGGGAAAGATGTGGGCTTACCGCCAAAGCTCACATCAAAGGTAGGGAATCCGACGTCAGAAAGGGGTTAAAGATAGAAAGGCCATACTAGACTTGGACAAAAAAAAAATCTAAAGAAGCCACACAGTTCTGGGAAAGCATTCTTTGGATAGATGAAACTAAGATCAACCTGTACCAGAATAATGGGAACAAGAAAGTATGGAGAAGGCTTGTAATGACTTATGATCCAAAGCACACCGTATGCTCTGTAAAACATGGTGGTGGCAGTGTTGACATGTGTATGCATGGCTTCCAATGGCACTGGGTCACTAGTGTTTATTGATGATTTGATGATGTGACTGAAGACAGAAGCAACCGGATGGATTCTGAAATGTTCAGGGCAAAACTTTCTGCTCAGATTCAACCAAATGCAGTAAGGTTGATTGGACGGCGCTTCACAGGACAGATGGATAGTGACTCAAAATTGTGAAATGTTTGCCCCCAGGAAAATAAAAACACTTATACTCTCCTACAATGCCAGCGTCGTTCTAGCAGGGTCGGCACTCGTGTTCCGGAGGCTCACGTGGAACAGCGCCGGCATGGGAGAGGGGTGTAAGTGTTTTTTTAACTTCATGGGAGAAAACATTCAGACCGAGAAGGGGTTGTCCTAGTAGTGGACAACCCCTTTAAGGCAGAAAGATCCACAAACAAGCAACAACTGAAGTCAGCTGCAGTAAAGGCCTGACAAATCATCACAAAGGAGGAAACGCAGCATTTGGTGACGCCCATAGCTTCTAGACTTTGGGCAGTCATTGCCTGCAAAGCATTTGCCATAAAGAATTAAAAATTATCATTTTATATTGTAAAGTTAAAATTTGTCCAATTACTTTAGAGCCCCTGAAATGAGGAGGCTTTGTAGAAAAATAAATGCAATTCCCAATCGTTTCACAGGATGTTTGTTTAACCCCTTTAATTAAACCTGAAGGTCTACACTTCAATTGCATCTTGTTTTATTTTAAATAAAAAAGAGTGGCATGCAGAGCGCAAATCACAAAGATTTGGTCTCTGTCCAAAAAGTTCTGGACCCTTAGTAATTTCAACATTAATTGAAATGTTGTTTGCAGAGGTCCTGGAGGCCATTGATGGATGGTTCTCATCACTTATCCCCTATTTGTGACCATGTTCTAGACCAGAGACCTTTAGTGTTGGAGCAGGACTTCTGCAAAGAGAACATTCGTGCTGCTCTTTAAGCATTTTCATCAACCAGTACATATAATGTGAGTCATTATCATTGTGTTCTTTTTTAGAATATGCACTGTTTGCTTGATATTGGATTGCAATGTACAAAGGACTTAATTAAAGCAAGAATGTTCCCCATCATTCTTTTCATCAAAATGCCAGAGAAAAACATGAAAAAGTTCAGGTATTGTTATTCATAATGAATTTTATTGAAATATTGGTAATGTCTTATGCTGCGCCTTTGTCTCACATATACAGTCAGTATGTCTTACTCATAAAATAAGACTTTGAACACCGATTAATGCCTACGTAAAGCAAAGCTTTATTCTAACTGTAAAATTGCTATTCATAGCTGTAATAAGTGAACACTATGTTCATTTCCTGCAGAAGGCTGTTGTCAAAGCAGGAGAATGAAGAGGAGTTTCTACGCGCTTGTCGCCAAAAAGAGAAGGAGCTGGAGGCCCTTCCATGTCTCTACGCAACAATAGAGGCCGACACATGGAACACCATTGATGATCTCATCCGTGTTGTCAAGGACAGAATTGCTGAGGAGCAAAGGAAGACAATTTGGATAGATGATTAAATTTTTTTAAAGGCAAATTCCCTTACCATAGTGATAATTAGCTGCCAGTGTATATCCATGTGTCAAACTCCGATTTGAAATATTTCCATTGTACATGGTTTTGGTTATTTTGGTCTGTATGGGTAATAGATGCTGGATTTCCGAGTTGAGAACCACTAATGTCAGCTATACAAGGTCTCTAAACACCTGCTTACCACAGAGCTCCTGTTCTCTTATTAGCCAGTGTGTGACTAGTTTGGCAGATCTGTCGTTCTCGCACAGTATTCACAATGAACAGTGCTCAACTTCCTGCCTTAACAATGACATAGTAATGGATGACACTGTGGGTGTCCACAGAAGAAAATAAGTTTCATTCCAAGAAGGTTTTTTTTTTAAAAAAAAGAAACAAAAAACAAACTAGAACATGGTTATTACTAGTAAATAATGCTTACTAGAAGAAGCCATGTACGAGTTATAGTGTCCTCTTTGAAGAGTCACTCCATCTCCATTTGTTTTCGCTCACCTTCAGCCAAATTTGTGTTTTTTTATTGTTTATATCCTATACATCCTGTCAGCCGATCTATTTCACCTACAGAGCCCCATCTAGAGACTCTTTTACAGTCTCAAGATGGTTAAATCGCTGCACAGTTTCTCATTCCTAATATTTTTCACACTTCACACTGTATGCACTATCCTGAGATCCTCCTGTAGACAAAAATGTTACATCATGTGCTGACACTGGCCCGGCACAGGATCAGTGTACTGCAGGAGAGCAATAGGTCATATTATGTAGTCATTTATTCTAGTATTCTGGAAATCCCAACTCCTTCTCCTCAGGCTAATTTTACAAGTCAATCAGATTACTGGTTCTGTGTGGAGCCTGTAATGCGTGCTCCCTGCTGTCTCTCCCTGTGCACATCTCAAGTCACTGCACACTTGCCATGAATCACAGGCCACATCCCCATAACATCATCATTCAGCACACACTTCTCCGCTACTGGCGGAGTCCTGTAAAGCACAGACAGGAAATCTCTGCACTCTGTGCGGACTATAGTAGGAGGTAATGCGCTGGAGGTCACATCACCACATGGAACAGAGCAGAATTTTAACAGCAAGTAAATTATAAAGTTTATTCCTTTCTGATAAGCTTTACAATACTTTAAAGGGGTTGTCCACTACTAAGACAACTCCTTCTTGATCAAAATGTTTGGCCCTCATAAAATAATAGTCTATGCTCACCTCCAATGCCGGCGCCGTTCCCGAGGTGGCGGCACTCATTCTCCCAGGGCTTTCGTGCGGTTGTTGTGACACGTGAATCCAGGGTCCAATCAGCGCTGTCCTCACCTTCGGACAAATCAAACATGAAGAGGAAGTCTGAGCTGCAACTAAACTCGGACTTCCTCTTCCTGCTCAATTTGACAGGAAGCGGGGACAGTGATGCCAGAGCTGATTCGGTGCCGGCGTCACTTGTCACAACAACAGCACGGGAGGCCCAGGAGACCGAGTGCCAACACCGTGGAAACAGCACCAGCACGGGAGGGGAGTATAAGCTTTATTATTTTATGGCGGTCAAGCGAGGGGTATGAGAAGAAGTGGTCCAAATAGTGGACAACTTCTTTAATTGTTTTTTGTTTTTAATTTTTACGTCTATGTAGCTATATAAAGCATTGTTTTTTTGAGAGTCAAAATGTACATTTTTAGGCCTGATTTTGGGGTATAAGTTATCATTTTATTTATAATGTGCACGGGAATCAGACTTTATCACTGGACAGCCCTGGAAGTTTTTTGTTATAAGCTTAGGCTTCCCTTGGTCTGCTCCATGACAAAAGAATGGTTTCAGCAGTTTCACAAAGTAGATATTTTTGTACGGTTTGCACTTAGTTGTCCATATGGCTAGAGAATGTATCCTGTTAATAAAAGCATATGAGATATATATTAATATAAAAACATACATTAATATAAAAAGTCACAAGATGAAATGTTGTAGAAATATTTTTTTGTGAATTTAATGGAAATGGATTTAAAATGGGTGTTTTGACTGTGCTGCTTAGGTGGAGGAGCACTACCCTGCAGTCCAGTAGAGCAGGGTGGTCTTGGTCTGCTGCAAACTCATTTTGTGCAATAATAAACAAGATTTCATTGTTCTCTCAAGGTAAAAAATCATACAAAGCCTAATGTATAAAGGCCACATATGACCTTCCTAGATGTATTCCATATACAGTGGGTTGCAAAAGTATTCATTCCCTTGCAGAAGCTTTACTAGGGGTTCAGGGAGGGCAAAACATCTGAGTAGGCCCCTAACCCCTGATTAACTATGGTTGCGCACTTTAATCGTGGGTATAGGGAAACCTCAATAGATGACCCTACTATAACTGAAAAAAAATCTCCACAAAGACCAACATTGATAGTACCGCCATTCGGTAGATACCAGTCCTGCAGAACATATAAGTGATTACACTACAGCTCCTTCTTATGGAGTAGTTCACTTTTCCTGTATTGTCCATCTGACCCAGACCGACATGACAATTTCTTCCAGCCAGGACTCAGCTGCAGAGATTACAACAAAGACACATTTGACTTCTCACATTTCCAGCCCGTTCCCATATTTTCCAATCTGCACAAACGCCTCAATCTGCTGATTCCCCAATACTTTGCCGCTGATGCTGTATATATCCCTATTACTGCCCCTACTGTGTGGTACAAAAGCAATCCTCCTCATACTGCCACACATAATAATGCCACCACTGTGCCTCTTACATATTAATAGTTCACCCTTTGTGCCCTCACAGTATCCCCCACACTGTATAAATGCCCCCACAGTTTGACAGTCACCAACATTAGCTCCCACACTGTATATAGGTCCCTACACAGTATGATGGACTCCACAGTAGCCTTCAAACTGTATAATGGCCCTTGCATTAGTTCCAACATGGTATAAAGGTCCCCACATTAGTTCCCACGCTGTATAACGGTCCTTCGATTCCCATGCTGTATAATGACCCCCACATTAGCTTCCACGTTTAGATTCTGGCTGTTGTCTGTTTCTTTCTGTAGGATGCAACTTGCACAGCACTGATGTATATGACAAAGAGCTAAATCGAAGAAAATAGAAACAGCCAGTAGGTGCGTATAGAGGCCAACATATTGGTATAGCTCCTTGAATGTATTCAGAATATTCTTGTCTGGACAAGACCCAAAAATGGTAAACGGAAAGGAGGGAATCATAAGAAAGATGGGGAGGTAGGTTACAAATGTAAAGAAGAAAGTTCACCCTCTGGTACGTCTTCTCTATTTTTCCCTTCTCCCCCTTTGGAGGTCTTGTTGGCCAGATTGAGTAACTGTCCACAGAGGTGGCCTTATAGAAGAGTGGGCAGAAAATTTTTTTTCCTTACACACAAAAATTTAAAGGCTCATTTTGAGTTTGCCAACAGAAATGTGGGAGGCTCCCCAAATGTATGGAGGAAGGTGCTGTGGTCAAATAAGACCAAAATTGAACTTTTTGACCACCAAGGTAAACGCTAGGTCTAAAGCCAAACCAACACAGCTCATCGCTCCAAGAACTCCATCCCCCCAGTGAAACATGGTGGCAGCATTACACTGTGGGGATGTTTTTTTGGCAACAGGGAAAATGCTACGAGTCAAGGGGAACATGGATATTGCAAAAAACAGTGCTATTTTTGAGCAAAACCTGTTTGTCAGTGATTCAAGACTGGGATGGAGGTTTTAGTGGTTTAAGAGGAAACGTGTAAATGTGGAGTAGCCTAGTCAAAGGCCAGACCTTAATCCTATTGAGAATCTGTGGTCAGACTTAAAGATTGCTGTTCATCAGAGGAAACCATCAAACTTGAAGGAGCTGGAGCAGTTTTGCCTTGCGGAAAAGGCAAAAATCCCAAAGGCAAGCTCAGAGACTCATCCAAAGCGACCTGCAGATGTAATTGCCGCAAAAGGAGGCTCCACAAAGTACTGACTTTAGGGGGAGTTAAGTTATGCACACTGAAGTTTGCAGTTATTAATGATAATACCAAATGTTCACAGTTGTAAGTGTGTGCTCTACATGAACTGACTTAAACCCTAAAAAAAAACAAAACATGAAATTCCAGGTTATGAGGTAGCAAAACACAAAAACTGCCAAGGGGTGAATACTTTCGTAAGCCACGCCATTTACCATATTTGATACTAGCAATTGTTATATGGCATACAATGGGATATGTAATGCAAAATTAACAATTTAACTGAAATAAAGAACATTTTTGTTTTGTGGAGTTAGGATTTTTTTCATTTTTGTATTGGTTCTATGAATTTCATTTAATAATTTTTATTCATATAGCGCCAACATAATCCGCAGCACTTTAGAATTTAGCAGTGACATATACAGACAGTAAATTCAATACAAGGTAAGACAATTACAGTAGGAATGAAGGCCCTGCTCGTGAGTTTACAAAGGGGACACAATAGGTGAAAAGTGCTTATTATTTCAGGTCCAGTAATTATAATAAATAGGGATTTTCCTATAAAGCTGCATTTACATATGCACCCTGCTGTCACACTTGGCACTTTATACTCTAGAGCTGCTCTTCACACTCGTAAGAGAAGTGTTAGTAGAGCCTATGGAGATTTCTATTTGTGCATCCAGTCTTAGAGCACGTACAAATATGTTGGTGCATACAAAAATTCAAAACTATACACTAGGTTAAGCTTTTAGTTTTGGCTCTACATGTTTAATATCTTGGAGCAGCACGACAAGCATTTTCTTTGACGAGTAGAATAAAGCATCTGGCCGACCATGCGCACTGTAGCTCCAATGAAAGTCCATGGCACTGATGAAAATAGTGAATTTCATAGCCAAAACATAAAATGACTAAAGCTGCATTAAACTCCTCTTGGCTGTGGTCTGGTAGCCAGGGGAGTTCTAGGGATACAAAACCTCTAATTTGGAGATCAATAGGGGTGCAACATAGGTCAATCAATTATCACCTTTGCCAGGGATGTGGAACCTTCCTTTTCTGTGCTGGAGCCAGTGGCCGTGTGCCTTTAATTACTCCTGACACTCCAAGCATACATATGAAGAAATTCAATACACAAACACTGCAGTGCGTGCACTGAAGACGCTGACGTACCTTGGATTCAGCACGCTCTGTGCTCCAGTCCCATAGACAAGGACAGCCTCCAGTGATGTATATATGCACCCCACCCATCCTGTGATGTATATATGCCCCCAGCTCCTCCAGTGATGTATATATGCACCCCACCCGTCCGGTGATGTATACATGCCCCCAGCTCCTCCAGTGATGTATATATGCACCCCACCCGTCCGGTGATGTATATATGCCCCAGCTCCTCCAGTGATGTATATATGCACCCCACCCATCCTGTGATATGATCCCCCAACACCTCCTGTGATATGATCCCCCAGTGATGTATATATGCCCCCACCCATCTTGTGATGTATATATGCCCCCAGCCCCTCCTGTTATGTATATTATGACCCCAGCGTCTCCTGTATTCAGAACTTACTGCTGCGAGTTCTTTTCAAAATTCATCAAAAAGAATTGACCCCAGACCAACGCAAACGTGGAAAAGCAGTAACATCATCACTACCATCTACCATTACGATGGCAGAGCGGTGGGATTATAGAGCATTAGTGATCTGGTCTGAGCAATCATTCCGCTCACTATAAAACTTGCACGGTTCTTCCAGGGACCCTGCAGCAAAAGTTTTGGAGAACGAACTCAGTGTTTACTAGTCCTGAGACAATTGTGTGTACTTGCGGTTACCCCCTCCCTCCTCTTTGTTTTCTATCCTATCTTTTATTTGGCAACCATGGCTACGAGGGGAGTAGACTGGTATAATCTGTGTAACAAGGAAGCTCTTCTTGCCATGTGCGAGTGGAGGCAGATTGACCCCACGGACCAAACCAAGGCCCAAATGATCCGGGCCCTGATGACACGGGACCACGCTGAGAGAGAGGAGGGCGCAGGAGCAGACCCAAGCCAAGGTGGTGCTGCAGCAGAGGCCCAACCCCTGAATGCTTACAACCAGGGCGGGTTGGACCCTTACATCCTAGCGGCCCATCTGGCGACTAATTATCCCAGGTGCAGTTCCCTGACTGACCTGAGGATAAAAGGGGGTGCCAGAGAGCTGCAAGTTCCTACGTGGAGCTGGAAGTGGGATAAATATAATTCCCTGCAATTCGTGGTATATTGTAGCAGCAGTGGGATAATTCAAATAAGCCCCTGCAGATTATTCCTGACACATTGGGTCGGGCGGCAGCAGCCGTCGTGTTTTCATCACATTGGTACCATCATAACATCACACCAAAGAGAAGCAGCTCCAGACATCACATTAGGGGAATTCTGCCATATTTGATCAAAGTGATAATTCTTTACGGCCTGCGAATGATGGTATAAATATCCAAATGGGCCCCGGCAGAAAAAAAAGGTACCCACTGCTGCCCTATGGGGCAGAAGGGAAAAGATGGTCATATCTGTACATTGGAATACTCCTTGGGCATGTTTACATGTCGAAGCAGTTTAAAATCTGCAGCATGTCAATTCTTTCAGAGTTTTCACCCATTCTAATGAATGAGAAAAAAAAATGCAACAAAACAAACAAAAAACAAAACATCAAAAGCACACTATGCAGCGTTTTTCCTGCCTTTTGACGCAGAAACGTCTGCAGCAAATACTTAATGTGTGCACATACTATAAGGGTACTTGCACACGTTAGGTATTTGTGGTGTTTTTCCCTCGCAGTTTTGTCACAAAAACGGAAGGATGTTGTAGTGGCAGCAATGTGAATGAGATTTTGGAAGTCTCATGAAAATTGCTTATTTTTTTTTCTAGGCAAATTTGAAGCAGTTTCAGATCTGCAGCAAGTAAATTCCTTCAGCATTTTTCACCAATTCTAATGGATGGGGTACAAAAAACATACAAAAACACTTGCATTTTATGCTGTTTTTCCTGCTAACATATCAGTGTTTATAATCAGATATATCTGCAAATAATATAACGTGTGTACATACTGTACCCGTCAGCAAGAAAATGGATTGTAAATATATTTAAGAAAAAGTCACATTTGTCAAAAGATGTTTTGTTGATTTCTTTAAATTAAACATATATCAATAAGATTAAAAAAAAAAAAAAAAAAGGAAAACCAGCCTGAGGCTTCATGGTCAGTTGACTACTTTATTAGTTGTAGTTAGTGCTGGGATTATATTAAGCAATACGATCATAGGAGACTTCTAAACATAAAACAGAATGGATGATATAAACCACACTTCTGTATATAGATGTTTATGGAAGTGCTCAGCACTGGAAACATGTCCCACAGTGGTGATCATGCTGGGCAGACCTTGTTGTGAACTTCCCAAGGGGTTTTCCAGTCTAAAATGTCTCTATTAAAAAAATAATTATAATGATAACTTGAAGGCAAAGTTCAGGTTTAGTGACCCCCATTAATAGATTTTTAGGATTTGATGTGTGGGTCTGCTTTATCTTCTAGTTTCTGAGCTGTAAGTTTGTGGATAAGCTCTTCTACAGCAATTTTAAATACAGGAGTTGGGTCCTAATAGACGAAAAAAAAAAGAAGTGAATATTAACACCAATGTAAAAGCGTTTGTAGATTACCAGTTATACCATATTTAATTGCAGGCACTTCTGCACAGATCCATATGAACGTGGCCTTATTTTCTTTTTTAGAATTGTATCTGGTGTGTAGAACGGAAATCCTAAGCAAATCTACAAAGTGATAAAAAATATCTGTGCCAAAATTCTAGAGACCACTGGCCAGAAGTCGAGGAGGGCATGCCTTTTGCAGATATACAGTACACACCCAATTTTTTGTGATTACGCACCTTCTTTTCTAAGAGCCTTTGTTTTTCCACAGCTTCTTCTAAGGTTAAACCAACCCACTCAGCTTCCTCCAGTGGGATCTCAAATTCCTGGTAGAAGAACAGATTTAATAATGAAAGTGCTGACTCCAATGGTATATTTACATTTAACTTTAGGTTATAGAACAACATACCATTGAGGAGATTTATAAGAAATGCAGAAAAGTGCTCGTATCCCCCAAAACAACCAATTATGAGTGAATTGTCACTTTTTCCGCACTGGTTATACATCTCCCTCATTATATGCCCTTTCATTTACCCAACAGTGCTTTTTATGCTACAGTCAAACCCAATCAGGCCAAGTAGCTCCAAGCGGAACCCCTGAAGAGCAGACACAAAAACTGTGTATGATCAGTCTCATCATTTCAAGAAGTAGAATGCCTACCTTGTACTTGTTATAAATCTGCTCCCTCTTTACTGGGTCATCGGAGTGGAGACTTGGATCTTTCTTCGCCAGGCGCATCAGCATTGCCCTTTTAAATTCCATTCCCAGTTTTGAGTGTAGATCCCTCTGTGGGGTCTATAATAGGTGGATATTAATCGTAGTACATTTACCGTGAATACATCAGGTTTACGTTATCGAACCCAATTCTAGGTTTAAAATCTGTTAATTTGGTCAATGCTAAAAATCCAGATAGACTGCTGTAATAATTCACTAGGGGAATGAAACACGTCACAACTTTCCAATTCAGTACCAGTTATGTGTAATGGATCTTGAATTTCCATTATGATTATTACTTGGTATCCCCGAGCATGACATAGGAGAAAACTGCAGGTTATATATCTTACTGATCGCAACATTTAGGAGGCAAGGAGACAGAAAGAACTCCTTCTCATCCAGGGCCCAATGGTCATCATGGCATCCAGAGGCCATCATGACAACCTCCAGGTCTGCCAGTAAATGTAGCCCTTTTAGACCATGCCACGACCATGGTCTAAAAGGCTTCTCTCACTAACACTGACAGGTATAATGTATTGCAGTGCATTATACCAGCGATCAGAGTAATACAAATTTAACTCCCATAGAGGGACTAAGTTAAAATAATAAAATTATTAAAAAGAAACACAATAAAAATAAATTATACCAATAAATCGGTACATTTATGTAAAAAAACAAAAAAGTACACATATTTGGTATTTCCTCACCAGGAACGACCTGATCTATAGAACTGTCACACTTGTTAACCCCTTCAGTGAATACTGTAAAAAAAAAATAAAAAAGTGGTAAAAATTTCTATCACAACAAACGAAAGGTTGAATGCAAATAAAAATGGCATCTCTGAAAACATCGTCTTGTCCCACAAAAAAAAAAAAAAAAAAAAAAAAAAAAAAAAGAACAGCCATACAGCTCCATCAGTGGAAAAATAAAAGTTGTAGCTCACATTTTTGCTTTGCTTTAATTCTATTTTTTTTCTTCTATAGAATGTGTAAAATGACTGTCAGCAAAAATATAGAAAAAGTATAGCTCTCAAAACATGGCAATGCCAAAGCTTGTTTGCAAAAAAAAAAAAAAAAAAAAAAAAAGTGTCTTTTAGTGTGAGAGCAGCCAATCTAAAAAAAAACAATATAACTCTGGTATCACAGCGACCCAGAGACTAAAAGTTGTCTAATCAATTATACTTTAAGAGGAACGGTGTAATAAATAAAAGCAATTCCTGACCTGCTGTTGATGTGTTCATTGTGCCTCCAAAAGATTGCAGTAAGGCTTGATGCACATTTATCCTGAGCTCTATGCTGAGCACTTACACCGGTGTTTCTGTTTAAATCTCTGAAATACACGTTTCAGACAGAATCCCTGGTGGAAGATTCAAGTATAATGATGCAGATGGAGACACTGGACACAGTCTGACCTGTTATCCGGCGGTGTCCCATCTTTTTAGGCGTGCATAAAAGTGATGTCAGCCAGCTGAAAAGAAGGAAATAGCTGAACAGAAGCCAGACGGAGTCCAGAATAACTCTGCTGCCTCATTATAGTGAATGGATCCCTCTGGGTTTTATCTGAGTCACATAATTTGGAGATTTAGATGAAAACCCCGAATTAAGTGATCAGCGTAGAGAACGGGATAAATGTGATCCAAAATTTTATGTAAAATGTTACCAATTATTATTATTTATTATGCATTGCTTATATAGCGGTATCATATTCCGCAGCGCTTTACATACATTATCATCGCTGTCCCCATTGGGTCTCACAATCTAGATTCCTTATCAGTAGGTCTTTGGAGTGTAGGAGGAAACCTGGAAACCCACGCAAACACAAGGAGAACATATAAACTCCTTGAAGATGTTGTCCTTGTTGGGATTTGAACGCAGGACCCCAGCGCTGCAAAGCAACAGTGCTACCTACTGAGCCACCCTAATAAAAGATGCAACTCAATCCACAAAAAAGCAACGTCTGTCATCTGTTAATGGAAATATAGTAGGGGGAGGCTTCCAACTTATTGGTCGTACAAGGGCTCTAGATAAGCGAAATGGCTCCTTAATACCCAAAAGAAATCCAGTGAATCCTGCGCTCCGAAATCCAAATGCCCCCTCTTTTCTGAGCCTCGTGTGCCTACACCACATTTCGCATCCAGGCGTTTGGCATTTCTGTAGCGATGAGACCCTGCCTACATTACGGGGGTGTGTGTCTCCAGAAGCCCGAGCTGTTCACTACAACGTACTGGTGACTACAACAGCAGATTTGCAATTTTCACTTTGCAACCTTCACTGTTGCTCGTTTATGGAAAACACACATGGAATCAAGATTGCCACTACACCCGAAGATAAATTCTGAGAGGAGAATAATTTTCATAAAGGACTCACTTCAGGAGGGATTCTGCTCTTCTAGAACTTAGGGGCTCTGTATATGGAGCCGGTAAACTATTCTAGGAAAATCTGCGCTCCAGGAGGCAAATAGTACTCCGTCCCTACCGAGTCTCGCCATATGGCTTAGCATTACTGTACAGCCACACATGGGGTATTTACATGTTCAGCAAAAATTGTGTGACAAATTTTGGTGGCATTTTTACTAATTTCCCTGTGTGAAAATGTAAAATATCGGGTTAAAACTAATTTTTTGTCTTAAAAATGCAATTATTTTTTCTTCACTGCCCAATGGTATAAAATTCTGTGACACACTTGTAGTGTCAATATGATCACTACAGGGGGGTCACTTATTTGGGAATTCTGCTGTTATGGCACCTCAGGGGCGCCCAGTGGGTCATGGTACTTGTACACAACAACAGCAAAATCTGCACTATAATATGGCGCTTCTTCCCTTTTGAGCTTTCCACTGTGCCTTAAAAGTCGTTCCAGATTATATGTAGGGTATTGGCGCACTCAGAAGAAATTGCAAAAACTGAGTTCCATTTTTCTATTTTTCTCAGTAGCCCTTATAAAAAATAATAAAAAATAGTTGTAAAAATGTCATTATTTTTTCTTCACCGCCCAATTGTATCAAATTCTGTGAGCCACCTGAGGTGTCAAGGTGCTCACTGCACTCATGAATTCTTTGGGTGTGAGGTGGGTTGTAATTTGTAAAATGGGGGTCATTTATGGGGTGAGGGTTCTCCTCTTCTGGCACCTCAGGGGCACTACCAATGTGACATGGCCCCCTTAAAGCAGTCCAGAAAAAGCTGAACCCCAATATGGCGCTTCTTCCCTCCTGCACTGTGCCTCAAAAGTAGTTTTCAACCACATATGGGTGTATTGGGGGTACTGAGGAGGAATTGCACAGTTACATTTCTCTTTTTACCCATTTTGAAAAGTAAAAACTTGGGGCCAAAGCAACATTTTAGTGGAAAATAATATATTAAAAAAAAAAAGTTTCCATTGACTCAGCACAATGTTATACAATCCTATGAATCGCCTGATGGTTAAAAATGCTCACTACACCCCTAGATAAATTCCTCAAGAAGTGCAGTTTCCAAAATGGACTCACTTATGGTGGTTTCCTGCTGTTTTGGCATGTCAGAGGCTTTTCAAATGTGACATGGCATCTGCAATCTATTCCAGCTAAAATTACGCTCCAGAATTCAATTGGTGCTGCTTCCATTCCGAGCCCTGCCGTGTGCCCAAACAGTAGATTTCCACCACATATGGGGTATTGGCATACTCAGGAAAAATTGCCCAATAAATTATACAGTCCATTTTCTTCTGTTACCCTTGTGAAAATAAAAAAAATTGGGGCTGAAGTAAAATTTTTTTTCATTTTCACAGCTCAAAATTCAGTTAAGCACCTGCGAGTTCAAGGTGCTCACTACACCTATAAGTTCCTTTAGGAGTGTAACGTCCAAAATGGTGTCATTTATGGGGGATTTCCACTGTTAAGGCACATCAGGGGCTCTGCAAACATGAAATGGTGTCAACTATTGATTTCAACCAATTTTGCATTTCCAAAGTAAATTGGCGCCCTATCCCTTCCAAGCCCTGCCGTGTGCCCAAACAGTAGTATTCCACCACAAATGGAGTATTGGCATACTCAGGAGAAATTGCACAACAAAATGTGCGGTCCATTTTCTACTGTTACCTTTGTAAAAATGAAAACTTTGTTGCTAAAGCAACATTTTTGTGGGAAAAAATTTTAATTTACATTTTTTTCTTCCATATCACTTTAATTCATGTGAAGCACATTATTTATTATGCTTTGCCTATATAGAGCTATCTTATTCCGCAGTGCGTTACATACATTATCATTGCTGTCCCCAATGGGGCCACCATGCTGCCCATAAAGAGTTACTAAACTTCATAAATTTGGTTCTGAGCACTTTGAGGGGTGCAGTTTTCAAAATTGTGTCAGTTTCGGTATTTTCTGTCATATAAGCCTCAAAGTCACTTTAAATGTGATATGGTCCCAAAAATACAAAAAAAAATTGATTTTGTCCATTTTTTTGGGAAAAATTAGAAATTGCTGATACAGATTTAACCCTTCTGACTTCCTAACAAGCAAAATTAGGTTTTAAAAATAATGCTGATGTAAAGTAGACATGTGTAAATGTTATTAACTATTTTGTGTGATAACTCTCTGGTTTAAGGGTATAAAAATTAAAGGTTTGAAGACTGCAGTATTTTAAAAATATTTGTCAAAATTCAATATTTTCAAGAATAATGCATAAAATATTGACCTAAATATACCACTAACAAAGTACAATCTGAGAATCGAAGAGATATGTTGAAGCGTTCCAGAATTACTACCAAATAAAGTGACAGGTCAGAAATATAAAATTTGGCCTGGTCAGGAAGGTGAGAAAAGGCTCAGGGTGAAGGGGTTAAAGTAGCACTGCAGAGCGATTTTTCTTTATTATCTCCTTAGCCATGTATTAAAATGCTTATCCTCTTCTGTTCCCAGTGTCATTTGAGTACTCTTCTAAACCACGTGACCACAGATTTGACTAGCCAGCTCCTTTTAATGTGGATCTCAAGTCCCACTTACAATAAGAGAGTAACTTCTGGTCCACACAAGACACAGTGTGAGCCGGCTAGTCAGAACTGTGGTCACGTGGTGCAGAAGAGGACCAGAACAGTGCTGAGAATGGAAGAAGAATGATCAGTATTTTAATACATGAGCTGTGCACATAATAACTACTGATAGATTATATAATATTATAAGACAAAAAAAGCCTCCAGCTTGCTATTTTAAATAAGGTGCTGATATCAATGCTGTTTTATAAATAAGACTGCATTCATGGCTCTCTGTGAATGGTTTCTGCAAGAACTGTGTGAGACTTACTGAAAAATCTGGATCTTGGGGAAATTAGTTTTTTTTTTTTTGACAAATCCTCACATAGAAGTGTGAACAAAGGATGAATGGTTCATCAGCTTATCAAGAATGAACTCCCCTATAAGTGCCCATATCTCACCAAATATTAGAAGGTTATGCATTTGTTACGTAGAACTTCCATTATCATCGTGTATAATGTATGGGCAGTCACTCAGCATTGTTACTTACCTTCAGGATATAAAAATCAAAACCATAAGCCGCATCGATAAGATCCAGGGTCCTCATTGTAACAGTAACGGGAAACGTTTTGTCCAGAATCTCACTGTACAGCAGCCTGGAGAAGAGCTGAGGCCTCCAAAGTCTCTTCACTCTTGTAGAAAGCTATAAAATAAGGAACCAAAATGGGAGAAAGGGAAACTTTACTATTGTGCCACACGTCCTCTCCTCACTCTAGACTTTACATGGAGCAGGCTAATCTTCTGAACCAAGTACACCCAACTCATGATGTTCATACAAATCACGTCTAGAAGGGATTAAAGATGTTGTCTCACCACAACATAAAACAATTTACCCCAGCGATTAGATGATCGTACAGGTCCCTCTCAATGTTATAAGGTTAATGCAGGATTACCTGGCAGACATTTACAGGAATTTGGAACCATGTAACAATGATCAACATGAGAACACCTCCTCTTTCTAAAGTGGATCTAAATGGACGATTTAATCCAAAACAATCGTTTGATGATAATAAAAAACAGGGATTTTTGTGTGTACTCACCGTAAAATCCTTTTCTCCAAGCCAATAATTGGGGGACACAGGACCATGGGTGTTATGCTGCTGCCACTAGGACGACACTAAGCAATACACAAAAAAAGGTTAACTCCTCCTCCTGCAGTATACACCCTCTGCTGGCTCAATCCTGAACCAGTTCGGTGCCAAAGCAGTAGGAGCTCATAATAGAAATGCAATATGTCAAAACCAAACAAGTACGAGGCCTCTGGCTAACAGGGTGGGTGCTGTGTCCTCCAATGATTGGCTCGGAGAAAAGGATTTTACGGTGAGTACACACAAAAATCCCTGTTTCTCCGTCGCCTCATTGGGGGACACAGGACCATGGGAAGTCCCAAAGCAGTCCCTGGATGGGAAACCATGACAACAGTTGAAGCCTAGTAAACCAAATGCATAAACGCCTAAACGGGTAAAAGAAGACTACAGATGCGAAACGACCGATTGCAGAATCTGTCTGCCAAGTGCCGCATCTGAAGAAGCTTGAGCCGAATGGTCCAGGAAGCCCCCACTGACCGAGTGGAGGGTGCCTTAATCCCCGCCGGAATAGGCCGACCCTTGACACGGTAGGCTTCTTGGATCGCAGAGTGGATCCATCTAGCTAACGTGGCCTTGGAAGCAGGCAGGCCCTTTCTGTGTCCCTCCGGAAGCACGAAAAGGGCGTCTGATTTGCAAAAAGACGCAGTCCTGGAAATGTACCTGCGGAGAGCCCTCACCAAATCCAAAGTGTGAAGAGCTTTCTCAGTACGGTGAACCGGCGCCGGACAGAACGAGGGCAGGACTATATCCTCGTTTAGATGAAAAGCCAAAACGACTTTAGGCAAAATGGAAGGAGATGTCCTAAGCACCACCTTGTCCTGGTGGAAAATCAGGAAGGGAGGTTTACAAGACAAGGCTGCCAAATCCGAGACCCGTCTGATGGAGGTTATTGTGACAAGGAAAACAACCTTCCACGACAGAAGAAAAAGAGCAACATCTTGTAATGGCTCGAAGGGGGTCTCTTGTAAGGCACTGAGGACCAGATTAAGGTCCCAGGGTTCCAAAGGCCTCTTGTAGGGTAGTACAAGACGCGACACTCCCTGAATAAACGTCTTGACCTGGGGCTTAGACGCTATCCGTCGTTGGAAAAGCACGGATAGAGCGGAAATTTGTCCCTTGAGGGAAGACAGCGCTAATCCTGAATCCAGCCCTGCTTGGAGAAACTCCAGAATGGAAGGGGTGGAAAACACCAAC
>JARQOD010000007.1:140406511-140519754 GCA_033576555.1 Oophaga sylvatica | reverse complement strand
GCCATGCTTATTTGTTATGAGACCAAAGAAATCGCGTCGTTCCAGCCCAGGGGGGGAAAGGGACGTCATTGAAAGTTTGAAAAATTTGGAAGACCGGTAGGACCCGAAGGGGTTTCCCGCAACCAAAATGAATAAAGTTTAAAAGAGAATTTTGAAAAATTGCACTTTATTGTCTTTTAGTACGAAATTTTAAAAGTTTACTATTGAATACCCGGGTTGGGAAAAGTAAAATTTAAAAGTAAAAGGAAAAATTAAAATGTGGATTTCTAAAAGTATGTGATTAACCTCCCCAAGGGATGAGAGGCTTGGGCTGGCCAGCCAAGAACTTGTCTTGTAAATAGTTGCGTACGGTGCCTTATTTTGGGTTTTTACACAAACCATACTTCGCCTCTGAAGAAAAAACCCTATGGTGGGCCTGGGTGAGGTCTGCAGTCAAAAGCCCTGCACCCCACCCAGGACCCCGTGGAGGTTTTTGGGGGTCCTCCACAAAAATATTGTCTTGTAAAAAGAGAATTTTGTATTTTGTATTTTTCCATTGTAAAAAATTGAAACGTTAAAAGAAGTCTACCTCCGGAGGGAAGAGTTATAATGTTTATTTTTAATGCAAAAAAATGTTTTTATAATATATGGGGGGGGAGTGACCGGGGCAGTCATTTTGTTAAGCTACGGGTGGCCAGGAGTGGGTCATCCCCAGATGTTTCCTGTCTGAGATTAGAAGATCAATCTGAGGAAGTAGTGTTCAGTCGAACTTCGTCTGTTAGCTTCTGCCCCTAAAGGACGAGAGCCTTTCGTCTCGGTCCAGTCGGGATTTTGGGAGGAAATGGAGCTGTCAGCAAAGCTCGGGGGAAATGAATTTTCCCAACTGCCAAAAGTGTTTTATTTTAAGAGGGGGAACTGGGCGAAGGGCGCGGGGAGAAGTAGAGAATGCTTTAGGTATTGGATTGCCTGCACTAAATTGCGGACACCGGGGTCCGAAGCGTTGTAAGTTTAAAGCTTTAACAAGAAACCGGAGGCATCTGGACTACAGTCGAGGAGCCCCTAAGTGTCATACGTAACCGGAGTCAGGTGGAACGGGGCTTGAGCGGGCCAAGCAAAAGAAAAGGATTAGTTTCATCCTTGGAAGGCCCACCCAATTTTGGCCGGGGCAGTACAGCTATTGAGAAAGTGGAGATTCAGAGTTAACTTCGCTTCAGGCAAGTTGGACTCACATACAAGTTGAAGTAAAGGAGGCCTCTAACCTGCTCAGCGGTTACCCGAATGTGCACTCTCCACCCCGACCAGCTCCCCGGGATCTGCTTGAACCATCTACCAGTAAAAGGTATGAAAAGAAGCTGCATTGTGTGCGACTGAATTATTATCTACACCCTGTTTCATCACCATAGACTTCCAGGGACCAGTCTCACCTGTGGGAGACTTACCACCCAGCTGCCCCCATAACATCCCCTGTGAAGATCCTTACTGCAGCGCTGGTACAATTTACCAGAAACACAGGTGGCGTCACGAACTATTCCAAATCCCCTGTAAATATCCCCCCATTGTATGAGTGCCCAGGGCCACGGACCGAGTCCCGCTGCCAGTGACATCTCCCATAGAAATCTATGGGCTCGGTGCCGAGTACCCCATTGCCCTGGTACTAAGTGCGACTCACATGTGTCACCCTGGGCTCACAAATCAGAAGGGGCAGGGAGGAAGAGGTCTGCAGGGCCCTGTCCAGTGGTATCTCTTCTGATTAGTAGGCCAGGCATACCATAATTCATGTGTCACCCTGGGCTCACTAATCAGAAGGGGCAGGGAGGAGGAGGCTTGCACGGCCCTGTCTGTGGTATCTCTTCTGATTAGTAGGCCCGGTGTACCATAATTCATGTGTCAATCTGGGCTCACTAATCAGAAAGCACAGGTAGGAGGTGATCTGCAGGACCACTTGTCCAGCAGTATCTCTTCTGATTAGTAGGCCCGGGGTACCATAATTCATGTGTCACCCTGGGCTCACTAATCAGAAGGAGGGGGGAGGAGGAGGCTTGCACGGCCCTGCTCTGGTGGCCAAATGCAACTGATATGACCGTGGGACCAGGATCTTGAGAATCATGTTGCTTAACTCTAACTGGGACCTCTTTGGCTGTCTCCATGGAATTCAGTGCCATCACAATGACATTATAGACATTGATTACTTTCAGGAAGAGAAACAAAAAAATAATTTTGCCGATGCGATATCTATTAATGGCTAACCAATAAAATAAGTGATGTTACAAAGTGAGCTTTTGAGACAACTTGGGTCTTTTCATCATTTATTGTTTTTAACCATTAAAAGATATCATATCAACTAGATTATTTTTCTTCTTCTCTTCCTGAGGATAGCCAATCTGTTTTCAACTATCCATCAAGGTAACAAAACCTTTTAATTCTGTTGACTATCACAGACTTTAGCACAGAATAAGGCCTCATTCACACGTCCGTGTTTATCATCGTGTCCATTTTCCTTATCAGTGTGTCATCAGTGTTTTCATGAATGAATAAAAAATGCAATAAATGACAAAGCTTCTCCTATAATTTGCAATGTTGAACACTGACAGCACATGGATTTATCCATTCACTGCACGTGTTTTTCACTGATCCATAGACTTGTATTAGCACTCATCATCGGTGCTGCCTGAAAGAATAGGACGTCTCCGTATTTATTTGCATGGATACACGGTTCTTGTAAAAACATGAATAGCACTGTACGTTATAACAGGTACATGTGATTTCCTAAAAAAAAAAAGGATTCCACACATATTCGGACATGTGCCTTCTTGAGCTGGGGGACCTTGCGGGCACTGCAGGATTTTAAACCTTTACGGCGTAATGTGTTACAATGGTTTTCTTGGTGACTGTGGTCCCAGCTGACTTGAGATGCTTAACAAGTTCCCCTCGTGTAGTTTTAGGCTGATCTCTCACCTTCCTCATGACAAGGATACCCCACAAGGTGAGATTTTGCATGGTGCCCCAGATCGATGTGGATTGACAATCATTTTGTATTTCTTCTATTTTTTTACTATTGCACCAACAATTGTCTCCTTCTAACCTAGCGTCTTACTTATGTGTTGTGAATGGGTTTGAGATGAGTTCTGAGCAGAGGCTCCCTCTGGTGGTTACAAGCGGTGCTAGTGAAGATTGTGAGGACTGGGAATCAGGTGTTACTGACTGGTCTTATATAAGGGAGTCATTTTCCCATCAGGGTTGCCGGTGATCAATTGTTCTGGTCTGAATCCTTCATTCCAGTTTCCTTGTAGCCTGCTGTGTCGTGTCTGCATCTCCTGCTTACAGATAAGACTTTTGCTTCTTTTGTGTTTGTGCTATATTTTTGCATTTTGTCCTGCACTTCTTTGGGGGCCTTCAGGGTCCCCTCCGGGGGCTTCTGCCCTCTCAGTTTAGTTCAGCCACTGAGTTTTGTTCTTTTGCTTTTTCCAGTTTTTTCAGTGGCTGCTGTTTTTATTTTGTTACACCAGAGAACTAATTTAGGTGGGAGAGGTCGTGTGATCTCAGGTGATTTTGAAATTAGTAGAGTTGGTGTTTTTTCAGGGTTTTTCTGGGATTGCAGTAAGTACCCTTCCTATCCTTTTCTATTTAGATAGTTTGGGCCCCAGCGTTTGCTCATACTATTTTCTTTCTGTGTCAGTATTTCCTCTTGTCTAACCGCCATTACATGTTTGGGGGCTTTCTGTTATCTTTGGGGTTCTGCTCCGGGGCAGATAGCTTTCCTATTTCTATCTTTAGGTGTAGTTAGTTTCTCAGGCTGTGACGAGGCGTCTAGGACCAACGTAGGAACGCTCCATGGCTGCCTCTAGTTGTGGTGGTTAGTCAGGGTACTGCAATCTCATAGATTCCAACTGCTCGGGTGTATTGCCTTTTTTACCTGCACTCCTCAGCTACCGAAACATAACAGTATCACCGGCCTAAAAATTGAAATTGTATGGTACTCACAGAAGGAAAAAAAATATTGTAAAAGAAAAAAAGTTGTCAGAGTTGTCAGAGATATTTTTCTGTTTGTTGCATTTTTTTTTTTTTGTCCTCTGTATCTCTGGGTGCTGGGGAGGATCTTTTCTCCCAATGGAGTTTGCACAGTTGTCTGGCCGTGTGGATCAGCTTGCCACTGAGGTTCAGAGTATTGCTGCCTATACTTGCTAGGTTGCCTGTTGTGGAACCTAGGATCCCCATGCCAGATTTGTTTTTTAGGGGATCGAGCTAAGTTTCAGAATTTCAAAAATAATTGTAAATTGTTTTTTGCCTTAAATCTAAGTCCTCAGGAAACGCAGCGCAGCAGGTTCAAATTATCATCTCTCTCCTGCGCGGCGTTTCCTCAGGATTGGGCTTTTTCCTGATACCTGGGGATCCTGTTTTGAGTGATGTTGATGCGTTTTTTTAGGCTTTGGGGTTATTGTACGATGAGCCTAATGTCACTGATCAAGCTGAAAAAACCTTGTTGGCATTAAATCAGGGGCTTGATGACGCTGAGTTATACTGTCAGAGATTCCGTAGGTGGCAGTCCTGACCAAATGGAATGACGACGCTTTGGCGGCCCTTTTCGGAAGGGTCTGTCAGATAATGTAAAGGATGTTATGGTGGGATTCCCTGTCCCTCTGGTCTCAATGATTCTATGTCATTAGCGATTCAAATTGACAGACGTTTGCGTGAGCGGAGAAGTATGCGTGGAATGGTGTTGCCTTGTGAACCAGCTTCTGAACCCATGCAGTGTGATAGAGTGGTGTCTGGGGCACAGCGTCATGAGTTTCGAATGCGCAATGGGTTTATGTTTCTACTGTGGTGATGCCTCTCATGCTATTTCAGTCTGCCTAAGCGGGGGAAGACGTTTTGCACGCTCAGTTGTCTTGGGTAGTGTTCAGACTAAGTTTTTATTAACTGTCACTCTGATATGCTCTCTGTCCTCATTTTCTGCTCAGGCTTTCGTTGATTCTGGAGCAGCTATTAACCTGATGGATTATGATTTTGCTAAACGTTGTGGGTTTCCCTTGATACCCCTACAGAAGTCTATTCCCCTACTGGGGATCGATTCTACCCCTTTGGCTGAGAATAAACCCCAGTTTTCTACTCAGGTGATAATGAGGGTTGAACCTGATCACCAGGAGTGCTGCAAATTTTTGGTTCTATATAATCTGCATGACATTATCGTGCTGGTTTCCCTTGGTTACAGTCTCATAATCCTGTTTTGGATTGGAAATCTGTGTCTGTAACCAGTTGGGGCTGCCAATGTGTTAATACCAACACTCCTGTTTTTTCTGCCTCCCCCAGGCTCAGGATGTTCCTGACTTTTTGTTTGATTTTTCTGATGTGTTTAGCGAAAGTAAATCTGCATCCTTGCCTCCCATAGGAGCTATGACTGCGCTATTGAATTTTAGTGCCGGGTAGTAAATTCCCTAAAGGTCGCTTTTTTAACTTGTCTGTACCTGAACATGACGCTATGCGGTCTTATATCAAGGAATCATTGGAGAAGGGTCATATCAGACCATCTCTTCACCCTTAGGTGCCGGTTTTTTCTTTGTGGCCAAAAAAGATGGTTCATTAAGGCGTGTATTGATTATCGTCTCTTGAACAATATTACTGTGAAATATCAATACCCGTTACCCTTGATTTCTGACCTGTTTTCCAGGGTGAAAAACGCTACTTGGTTTACCAAGCTTGACCTCAGGGGGGCGTAATAACCTTATTCGCATTAAGCACGGGGATGAATGGAAGACGGCATTCAATACCCCTGAAGGGCATTTTGAGTACCTAGTGATGCCCTTTGGGCTCACTAATGCTCCTTCCGTCTTCCAGTCCTTCATGAATGACATTTTCAGGGATTTTGTGGACAAATTTCTGATTGTTTATTTGGATGATATCTTGATTTTTTCTAATGACTGGGACTCTCATGTGAAACATGTTCGAACTGTATTCCAGATTTTGAGAGAGAATGCTCTGTATGTGAAGGGATCAAAGTGTCTTTTTGGCGTACAGAGGATCTCATTTCTGGGATTCATTTTGTCCTCATCTGTTATTGAAATGGAACCCGGTCAAGGTTCAGGCCATCTGTGATTGGGTCCAACCTACTTCATTAAAGGCTCTTCAGAGATTTTTGGGTTTTGCAATTTTTATCGTAAATTTATTGGTAATTTCTCGGTTATTGTTAAACCATTAACTGATTTGACCAGAAAGGGTTCTGATGTGGTGATTGGCCTCCTGAGGCAGTCTCTGCATTTCAGGAACTTAAGCAGAGATTCACTTCTGCTCCTGTTCTTACGGCAGCCTGATGTTTCTCTGCCATTTCAGGTGGAGGTTGATGCCTCTGAAATTGGGGCAGGTGCCGTTTTGTCCCAAAAGATCCAGAGACCTCTAAAAGTAACCCTTGTGCCTTTTTCTCTCGAAAATTTTCTCCTACTGAAAGTAATTATGACGTAGGTAATCGGGAGTTATTGGCCATGAAGTGGGCTTTTGAAGAGTGGAGACATTGGCTGGAGGGAGCCAAACATCAGGTGGTGGTCCTTACGGACCATAAGAATCTGGTCTATCTGGAATCTGCCAAGCGACTCAATCCTAGACAGGCCAGGTGGGCCTTGTTTTTCACACGTTTTAATTTTGTGGTTTCCTTTCTTCCTGGCACTAAGAATGTTAAGGCGGATGCCCTCTCGAGGAGTTTCCTTGCGGACTCTCCTGAGTTATCTGATCCTTCTGTTATTTTGAAAGAGGGTGTAGTTCTTTCCGCCATCTCGCCCAATTTGAGACTTGCTCTGGAGGGGTGTCAGGAGGATAGCCCGAGCGCTGCCCTGTTGGAAAATTGTTTGTCCGGACCAATGGAAAAAGAGTGTGATGTCTGAGATTCATTGTTCCGCATTGGCTGGGCATCCGGAATTTTTGGTACTAGAGACTTGGTTAGTCGGTCCTTTTGGTGGCCTACCTTGTCTCGTGATGTCAGGGAATTTGTGCAGTCCTGCGGGACTTGCTCTTGCTCCAAGCCTTGCTCTCGCTCTAGTGGTTTGTTGATGCCATTGCCTGTGCCCAAGAGACCATGGACCCATATCTCTATGGATTTCATTTCCGATCTTCCTGTTTCTCAGAGAATGACCACCATCTGGGTAATTTGTGATAGGTTTTCCAAAATGATACATCTTGTGCCATTACCTAAGTTGCCTTCCTCCTCTGAATTGGTGCCGTTGTTCCTTCAGCACGTGGTTCGTTTACACGGCATTCCTGAGAACATTGTGTCTGACAGAGGAGTCCAGTTTGTTTCCAGATTTTGGAGGACTTTTTGTTCTAAACTGGGTGTTCAATTGTCTTTCTCCTCGGCATTTCATCCTCAGACCAATGGTCAAACTGAGAGAACAAACAGACATTGGAGACTTATCTAAGATGCTTTGTGTCTGCTGAACAGGATGACTGGGTCTCTTTTTTGCCTTTGGCTGAGTTTGCTCTTAATAATAGGGCTAGCTCTGCCACTTTGATGTCTCCGTTTTTCTGTAATTCTGGGTTTCACCCTCGATTTTCTTCAGGACAGACGGAGGCTTCTGTCTGTCCAGGTGTTGACTCTGTTGTGGAGCGTATGCAACAGATTTGGGACCAGGTAGTGGAGAGGTTGTCCCTCTCTCAGGGAAGGCCCAGCGGTTTGCTAACCGGCATAGGACTGATGGTCCTCGGTTTTAAAGTGGGGGACTTGGTCTGGTTGTCCTCAAAGAATATTCCTATGAGAGTAGCATCTCCTAAATTTAAGCCTAGGTTCATTGGACCTTATAAGATCATGGAGATTATTAATCCTGTTTCTTTTCGTTTGCTTCTTCCAGGGACATTTAAGATCCATAACGTGTTCCACAAGTCCTTGTTGAAGAGGTTTGTTGAGCCAGTGGTTCCTGCTGCTGTGCCTCCTGACCCTGTTTTGGTTGAGGGCAATCTGGAGTATGTGGTTGAGAAAATATTGGATTCTCGTTTTTCTAGACGGAAACTCCAGTATTTGGTTAAATGGAGAGGTTATGGTCAGGAAGACAATTCTTGGGTGTTTGCTTCGGACATCCATGCTAGGAGACTTATCCGTGCGTATCATAGAACTCATCCTGACCGACCTGGTTGCTCAAATGAGAGTTCGGTGACCCCTCCTCAAGGGGGGGGTACTGTTGTGAATGGGTTTGAGATGAGTTCTGAGCAGAGGCTCCCTCTGGTGGTTACAAGCGGTGCTAGTGAAGATTGTGAGGACTGGGAATCAGGTGTTACTGACTGGTCTTATATAAGGGAGTCATTTTCCCATCAGGGTTGCCGGTGATCAATTGTTCTGGTCTGAATCCTTCATTCCAGTTTCCCTTGTAGCCTGCTGTGTCGTGTCTGCATCTCCTGCTTACAGATAAGACTTTTGCTTCTTTTGTGTTTGTGCTATATTTTTGCATTTTGTCCTGCACTTCTTTGGGGGCCTTCAGGGTCCCCTCCGGGGGCTTCTGCCCTCTCAGTTTAGTTCAGCCACTGAGTTTTGTTCTTTTGCTTTTTCCAGTTTTTTCAGTGGCTGCTGTTTTTATTTTGTTACACCAGAGAACTAATTTAGGTGGTAGAGGTCGTGTGATCTCAGGTGATTTTGAAATTAGTAGAGTTGGTGTTTTTCAGGGTTTTCTGGGATTGCAGTAAGTACCCTTCCTATCCTTTTCTATTTAGATAGTTTGGGCCCCAGCGTTTGCTCATACTATTTTCTTTCTGTGTCAGTATTTCCTCTTGTCTAACCGCCATTACATGTTTGGGGGCTTTCTGTTATCTTTGGGGTTCTGCTCCGGGGCAGATAGCTTTCCTATTTCTATCTTTAGGTGTAGTTAGTTTCTCAGGCTATGACGAGGCGTCTAGGACCAACGTAGGAACGCTCCACGGCTGCCTCTAGTTGTGGTGGTTAGTCAGGGTACTGCAATCTCATAGATTCCAACTGCTCTGGTGTATTGCCTTTTTTACCTGCACTCCTCAGCTACCGAAACATAACACTTATGGTTTTGTAGCCCATTCCAGCTTTGTGCAGGTCTATGATCTTGTCCCTGACAGCCTTATAAAGCTCTTTGGTCTTGCCCATGTTGTAGAGGTTAGAGTCTGACTGATTATTTGAGTCTGTGGACAGGAATCTTTTATAAAGGTGACTATGTAAGACAGCTGTCCTTAATGCAGGTAATGAGTTGATTAGGAGCGTCTAACTGGTCTGTAGGAGCCAGAACTCTTAATGGTTGGTTAGGGGATCAAATACTTATTTCCCACTGCAAAATGCAAATAAATTGATATAATTTATGCAATGTGATTTTCTGTATTTTATTTTTGATATTTTATCTCTCAATGTAAAAATTAGCCTACCCTTAAAATTATAGACTGTTCATATCTTTGTCAGTGGGTAAACTTACAAAATCAGCAAGGGATCAAATACTTATTCCCTTCACTGTATAAGGATCGCTAGTAAAATATTGTTTCATTCACTGCAATTTTTGAGTGCAAAGTTCCTCATTTGCTTTGAGTAAGATTTCTGACATGAGCTATACCACAGATGGTCATAAATTAGACAAGCTGCGGAGTCCCACCCATCTCGCCCAGCTGGGCGAAAATTATGGAAAAGGTCAAAAGTAGCAAAATTGTTACGCTAGAGTTGCCTAAAACTCCTATTCACTGTTCTGATTATACCCACGCAGTCATGTCAGATCTTTGGATTGTCTGCCATGCTTTCCTGTTTTCCATGGCTTCTTTCTGTTGCTGGATGGTATCCAGCCAACAGGCCTTTTGTACTCCCAATGATAACACTATTATTTTCAAAACTAATAAAACCAACACCATGCACTGCTCCAAATTATGCTCAACAGAGTTCACAAATATTTTATAGGTTACAAAGAACTTAAAATGGTAATATGATGAATTTACAGCATTGTCACATTTAGAGGAATCAAAAGCTTTTTAAATCAAAATATACTGAAGCATCATATGGGGCCATCATATACTGGAGCATCATATATGGAGCATCATATAGGGCCCATTATATATGGAGTATCATATAGGGCCCATCAGATACCAGAAATCATTTGGGGCCATCATATACTGGAGGATCATATTGAGCCATCATATGAGGCCCATCATATACTGGAGCATCATACATGGGCCCATTATATATGGAGCATCATATGGGACCCATAATATATGGAGCATCATGAGGCCCATCATAAACTGGAGCATCATATATGGGGTCCATCATATACTGGAGCATCATATTGAGTATCATATGGGGCCCATCATATACTGGAGCATCATACATGGGCCCATTATATATGGAGCATCATATGGGACCCATAATATATGGAGCATCATGAGGCCCATCATAAACTGGAGCATCATATATGGGGTCCATCATATACTGGAGCATCATATGGAGTATCATATGGGGCCCATCATATACTGGAGCATCATATGGGGCCCATCATACACTTTAGCATTATATGGGGCCCATCATATACTGTATGGAGCGTTATAATGGGCTCATTTTGCATGTAATATATGGGGCTCATTATGTATGGAGCAATATATGGGGCCCATCATATACTGTATGAAGGCTTATATGGGGCCCATTATGTATAGATCAATATATGGGGCCCATTCTTCTGTATTGAGCATTATATGGGGTTTATTATACTGTATTGAGCATTATATGGTGCCCATTATTCTGTATGGAGCATTATATGGGGTCCATTAAACTGAATGGAGCACTATATGGGGCTCATTATAATGTTTGGCGCAGTATATGGGGCTCATTATATTGTATGGAGCTCATTATATTGTATGGAGGATTATATTGGGTCCATTATTCTGTGTTAAGCAATATATGGGGCTCATTATACTGTATGGAGGACTATACTGTCCAGTTTCTGAGCTATTGATATCACTCATCTAATGTAAGCAGTAAGTGAAATCTTTGGCATTGTACTATACCTATATTTCTCTGGGTATCTGTGCATCATGAGTTGTGGTATGTGTTAAAGGGGCCCACTTAGACTCTTTCACCCCCAGGGCCCACGAAAACCTGGAGCCAGCCCTGCTCACAGGCACATACTGCCTACCAAAATCGGAAGAAGGCTTGGCTCACATATATCCTGAGCTCTTTGCTGAATGCTTACATCAGGGTTTCCGTGTAAATTCCCCAAAACCACGATTCAGACAAAATCCCAGATGGAACCACTTATGCGGCAGATGGAGTCACTTTGGACTGGTCTGTCTTCTGGAGGTGTCCCATCATGTTAGGCATCTTTTTAGCACACAAATGAGGATGACCTCAGATCTGTGCATGCCTAAAACCATAGATACCACAGGAGCAGACGCCACCACCAAGTGTCTCCACCTACCTGATGGTGGGTGGTTCCGTTGGAGGTTTCGTCTGAATCGCATTTTTGTGGGATTTACATGGAAACCCTGAGATAAGTGCTCAGCCTAAAACACAAGAATGTGATCTAGCCATATACTGTAAGCGATCAAAAAATATTATGCACCCCAAAATGTTATCAATAAAACCCCTAATTTATTCCACACAAAACCAGCTCCCACGCAGGTCTGCCATCTATCACTGGAACTATAAGGGGTTCCCATGTCACTGGTAGAACAAAGACTATGAAGAAGCGACAAGGCTCCGGCCCAATAAAATCCAGTGAATTCTGTGCTCCCAAACCAAAATGCCCCCCGCCCCCGGTGCCCTGCAATGCCTAACCACTTGAAGAGGCCATATGTTTTACATTATTGTAATGGAGAGAAGGCACTAAATTTATGAGTGCATATCGCCTGAAGCCCAAGATGGGCAAAATGTATGGGGGTGCTAAAATATATGGGGGCTCAATGCTATATGGGAGCACAATGTATGGGTACTAGACTGGCAGATTTGCAATTCTCCAGAATAAAGCACGGCGTTGATGTTACACAATAGTCACTCAAGCCGTAGATTAATTCATTGAGAGGTGCATTTTCTACAATAGGGTCACTTTTGTTTTTTTTCCTGATTTCTGGCACCTTTGGGGCTCAGCAAATGTTGCCCATAAAATCTGTGCTCCAAAAGCCAAATAGCACTCCTTCCTTCTCAGCTCTGACATGTGGCCTAACAGTAATTTCTGACAACATATGGGGCAGCACCACGTTTGGGAGAAATTGTACAATAAATTGTGGGGTCTGGTTCTGCTGTTTTCACATGTTGAGGGCTCTTCAAATGCAACATGGCATTCACAATCCATCCCAGGAAAATAACATTCTTTGTTTCCTAGCCCTGCCATGTGCCCAAACAAAAGTTTTTGATGACATACGAGGTATGGTCGCTTTTGGGACAAATTCAACAACAAATTATTGAGTCAGTTTTCTCTTATTGTCCAGTGTGAAAATTACAAATTTGGGGCGAATACATTTTCGGGAAAAAAATTAACTTTTCCAGTATGACCTAATGTTACAAAATTATGTTGTACCTGTTGGTTCAAAATGCTCACTATACCCCAGAATAAAATCCTTGAGGGGGTGTAGTTTCCAAAATGGGGTAAATTGTTTTTTTTCACTGTTTAAGCACATCAGGGGCTCACTAAATTCGACATTATGACCGCAGATCATTCCATCAAAGTTTGCGTTCCAAAACGTCACTCTTTCTTTTCTGAGCCCTGTGACATACCCCATATGTGGAGTGAAGTTTATCTCCACATATTGGGGTATCAGCACACGCAGGAGAAAATAAAAATAGCATTTTTGTGGGTAAAATTTGATTTTTTTTATTTTCACAGCTCTCCATTATAAACTTCTGTGAAGCACCAGGGGGTTCAATGTGCTCAACCACACATCTAGATACATTCTTTGAGATGTCTAGTTTCCAAAATAGGGTCACTTGTGAGGGGCTCTCCAAACGCTCTCAATTCCAGCCATTTCTGCGTTCAAAAAGTCAAACAATTCAACTTCCCCTCCGAGATCTGCTGTGCGCCTAGACAGTGACTTTCCCCCACATAAGGGGTATTGGCATACTCAAGAGAAATTGCACACCAAATTTTAGGGTCCCTTTTGCTCCTGTGAAAATAACAAATTTGGAGCTAAAGGGAATCTGTCACCCCATTTTTGCCCTATAAGCTGCGGCCACCGCCATCAGGGGCTTATCTACAGCAGGGCAGAGCAGTGCGCAGGAGCCACGACGGGACGGAAAGAAGAGGCCGGCTTCGCTACAAGATGGGAGGCGCCGAACCGGACCGCGACTCCCTCCAGACCCGACCGGACGGCGGAACGCCCCTGGGTGAGTATAATCTAACTCGTTTTTCTTCACTTTCAGGTGACATCGGGGCTTATCAACAGCATTCCAGAATGCTGTAGATAAGCCCCTGATGGCGGTGGCCGCAGCTTATAGGGCAAAAATGGGGTGACAGATTCCCTTTAAATATTTGTGAAAAAAAGCTAAAGTTCATTTTTTTTCCTTCCACATTGCTTTAGTTCCTATGAAGCACTAGAAGGGTTAATAAACTTAAATGTGGTTTTGAGTACTTTGAGAGGTGCAGTTTTTAGAATTGTGTAACTTTTGGCCATTTTCTGTCATATAGACCCCCCAAAGTCACTTCAAATGTGATGCGGTCCCTAAAAATATGGTTTGGTACATTTTGTTGGTAAAATAAACGCAAGTCATATCAAACAATGTTACAAGTATTATGAAGTACAATACGTCGCGAGAAAACTGTCTCAGAATCAGTTGGATCCATGTGTTCGAGTTATTACCATATAAAGTGACACTGGTCAGATTTAAAAAAATTGGCCTGGTCATTAAGGTCAAAATTGGCTCGATCACTAAGGGGTTAACATAGAACTCCTTTGATATCACCTTCACAATTTACGCATCCATTGT
Organism: Oophaga sylvatica; assembly: GCA_033576555.1. NCBI lineage: Eukaryota > Metazoa > Chordata > Amphibia > Anura > Dendrobatidae > Oophaga > Oophaga sylvatica. The sequence goes on along the minus strand of JARQOD010000007.1, from coordinate 140,505,896 downwards.
ACTTGCAACCTTTTTGATAGTTTCTGCTTGAATTTCTTTCCATGTCAGAATTGCCTCACAGAGATGCTATTTTGATGTAAAATGCCTCTCACCCTCATAGATCTTTGAGGATACTCCAAACGTTCTCAATAGGGTTGAAATCAGTCGAGGATGGTGGGTGAGTTTCCCTCCTTTTATTCTCACAGGAGCCAATGACTCAGATGTACTGTTCGCAGCATGAGATGGTGCATTGCCATTAAAATTGGATTTATACTCTAATGAATTGATGATTTGAACATTACACTGACTCATTTGCATGAACCATTTAGGAAAATCTAAGAAAATAGCATTTGCATACTAATTTGGAATGAGGTGCATACAATGATTTAGTTTTTTGTTGTTTGTTCAAACATTGTGAAAAATTTATTTTTCTTCAAACCCCACTTTATATTATCCACAACCAATTGTGTGAAATACCACAGATGAGATGAAAATATTTTTAGAACTTCAGCTGAACATTGTGAGCCAGCTATACACTCAAGAGACAATATCACACCTTTGTTTAGAGTTATGGTATCCAACTCACTTCATAAAGCTATTGTAAAACTCCCTCATTATAACAATTCCAAGCGCCCAGCTCAAAATGACCCCAATAATGAATGGCTTTTTAAAATTTGCCATTGCTATCTCATTTTTATTAAAAATTTTCCCAAATGTTTGTCACAAATCAGTTCTCATACTTTGCCCTGACGACTCCGAGGGCCCGAAACACCGTGTCTGCAAATTTAGATACTTATTTGGCTTTTATCCTCAGTCATATTACAAGACTCGTTTTTCACGTTAAATGACGCTGTCAATCTGACAGCGACATTAAACTCGCGGTTACCGGAACGCGTCATAAACCCGCCCATCTGCGCCCCTGGCACAAGATCGCAGGGCGCCAATGGGTTAGCATGACAGCCGGGGGTCTGCAGAAAACCCCCATGCTTGTCATTGAAGATTTACTATGAATTCTGGCCCATGGCAGTGAAGCCCTGCTATGTGTAGCACCAAGTGATCAGAAGATCGCAGCTTCAAGCCTCCCAAGTGGCTTATTGAAGACAGTAAAAAAAAAGTGTACATTTTTTTTCAAAAAATAAGAGTTCAAATCCCCCCCTTTGCCCCATTCAAAATAAAACAGCAAACAATACACATATTTGGTATTGCTGCATTCAGAAACGCCCGATCTAAATACAAACATAATTAATCCAACTGGTAAACAGCGTAACGAGGAATAAAATCAAAATGCCAGAATAACGTTTTTTGGTCACTGAAACATTGCAATAAAATAACAGGCGATCAAAACATCGTACCTTACCCAAAATGGTATAAATAAAAATGTAAGCTCGGTGTGCAAACAGTAAGGCCTCTTTCACACTTCAGTCGTGTGACGTCAGTCAAAATCCACCAAAGTGTGAAAAAAACGGATCCGCTTGACGTTTTTGACGTGCCATCCGTTTTTGACGGAATCCGCCAGCGGATCCGTTGCTTCAATAGAAAATGCTGAGAACACTGTCCGGGGTGTCTCTCCTCCGTGCCAGACATGCGTACCAATCATTTCCGGGTTGAAAAGTTAATGACGGATCAGTCAAAAAACGGATCCGTTTGCATCAGTTTTTCCACTTTTCTAGCGGATCTGCTTTTTTCACACTTTGGCGGATTTTAACTGACGCCAAATGACTTAAGTGTGAAAGAGGCCTTAGTCTTCACCCAGTCCTAGATCCTGACAAATGGAGAGGCTACTGGTCTTGGAAAATGTAGCCTTTTTTTTCCCCAAACAGTTAATTTTTTCACCACTTAAAAAAAAAGAACCTAGACATGATTGGTGTCTATGAACTCGTAATGACCTGGAGAATCATAATGGCAGGTCAGTTTTAGCATTTAGAGAACATGGTAAAAAAATATTTAATTCTAGTTTATTGTTCGTTGCCTAGTGGTGACTGGTCTGCTAATCAAGGGACGCAGTGCTTACAAGCCACATTAACAGGAGCATGCAGGTGCTTCATTAAACCAGGCCCAATAGCTGCACGCCACAGCGCTCCTGCAGACGGTAAAGCTGGCTCTGCTTGCTGTATTGGAAAGCACATCGTTTGAGCCAGAGGTACACAGATGCTGCTGGTCTCAGCTTTAAATCATTCAAGAAAACACAACTTCCACAGCAAGCTGGGACTGAGTGCGATCCAGAAATTGAATGAAGCATCCCCTCTAAGTATTCGTCTTCCTCTTGGTTCCATTCCTATCTCTGTTTGTTCAGTGCCTCATTATTTGGACCTACTACTTTTTTCTTTTGTTCTCAGGGTTCATTTATAGGTTCTCTCTTCTTCTACACAAGCCATCAGCAGATTTGGCTTTTCGCGCTCTCCCTATACTGACAACACCCAATATGTACCATGTAAAGAAAAGATGGTGCCCATACAAAACAGACAAGGGTTGGATGTGGGTTTGTTCCACTGCAAATATTCATTCAATTTTGGAGGAGTCCTTTAATCCACTAGAAGGTAATCCATCCCCCCCCACCAATCTAAACCCAGCAGATCAGGAGTAGGCGCCATCTCTGTAAAAGCATTATTTTTCTTTTAGAAGCACAAATTATCACTGTCCAGAAAAACAGTTCTGCCTGATGAGAAGTCTACTTTATGCACCAGAGGAATATCGACAGATGGGCTTCAATGGTGTGTGCATGAAAATATAATAGACCTAAATAAGAATGGCACTCAAAGATTTGTATAAAATAAAAAGCATTTTTCTTTTTTTTTTTTTATTTGCCAAGCCAACATTTGATTCTACATAGCTTTAACCACAGAGTATACAAACAGTTTTGATCTGTATTATGTAGCTTGAGCGAACACCATCTATTTTATTACTACTTAGAAAGTGTAAACAAAAGGTGAGAAAAGTGAGTAAAAAGATGCGACACATCCTACAAATCTCCATGAATCCATTCTTATATCTGCAAGGTAAAATTCTAACACTAACATCTAGTGGATAGGGTTTATTTTTTTTAGCCAAATTTCTGAGCTTTCTAATAGATTATACTAACACACAAACCTGGTATCTTTACATCTATTATACAAGAAAAAAAGAAAAAAAAAATGACAAGGATGAATTGATGACCATATATAACTTGGTTGTGGCAAGATATTCAGTTTCTCTTCACATAGAGCTTTTTTTGGTATCTTATACTCCCATCTACCTCTCCTAAAATAAAACACACAAGCACGATGAACGAACTCTGTACACTTAATATTTTAATTATCCTCCAACTATTTTTCAAAACTGAGGGCAAGCAAAATTGAGTTGAGTAACATTTGCTATTTTGAAAAAACAAAAAAAAAGAAAATTAAGTTTATCAAAGGTGAGTTTTCAGTAAGAAAAAAAAGCTTTATTATCATTTGTAGAACAATGCTCGATTACTTAAAAATACAACACAAAGAATGTTATTTGAAGTACTGCAAGTTCCCCATATGCAAAATCAGACTTCATGACTGAAACACGGTAGTTGTGTAATTCCAGCAGATCTAAAATATAAAGAAAAAATAAGTTTAATGTAGTTTAAAGTAAAACTGGAAACAATGGTCAAGCTAATAACTATACTGCATACCTCCATGAAGAAATTAAAGGGGCTGTCCACTACTAGGAAAACACCTTCTTATATACTATATTCTCCCTTGTAAAATAGATTGATTGCTCTTTGTGGGAGACACAAAATAATAATCTAGTAGTTGTAATACCTTACCTTTTAATGGCCAACAAAAATTATGTTACAAAGCAAGCTTTTGGGACTACCCAGCTCTCTTCTTGCTGGCTTTGTAACAACACTCATTTTATTTTGGTTAGCCATTAAAAAGGTATCACTATTATAATATTATTTTGTTTCTCTCACTGAAAGCAATGTTTTTTCAACTGGTTAACACTGTACCAAAACTTTTTTTTTGTAATATAAAAACCCCATACACTCATCTCCTGTAGCAGTGATATTGGCATCAGGGCTAGCGTGACATTGTTACATAAGCCCAGCAGCCAATCAGCGGTCACTACTGAGCTGCTCTGCTCTCACTTCTTTCAAACATACCCGAGATGTCTGGGGAAGGTGTGAGAGCAGCTGCTGATTGGATGCAGGGCCCACAGCTATACCATTATTGTTTTTGAACATAAATTGATTTTACATTAGGTGTTCATTAATAACTTAACATTCCTACAAGATAGTTATGGCTGTTTTATTTGATGCAGCTTTAAATCTGATGCATGGACAAAGTTTGTACAGTCAGCATGCTGGTTCGCAGACAACTGGATGACGTTCTACATTGAATTTACTAAACTAGTATACAGCGCATTCTCAAATCTGTGAGCTATAAGTGATATCAAGTCACCAATAGGTCCAGAACTATTCAGATAGTGACCGAATCTTTGTGATTTGCGCTCTGCATGACACTTTTTTATTTAAAATGAAACTACTGAGATGCAAGTGCAGACTTAAAGGTTTCATTAGTGGTTGAACAAAAATATCCTGTGAATCGTAAAGAATTGCAACTATTTTTCTACAAAGCCTCATTTCAGGGGCTCAAAAGTAATTGGAGAAATTAACTTTACTATACAAAATGTTTATTATTATTACTTTGTAGAGAATCCTTTGCAGGCAATGATTGCCTGAATTCTGGAAACCATGGACGACGCACAGCGCAGGGTTTCCTCCTTTACGATACTTTGTCGGCTTTTACTGAAGCTGACTTCAGTTGTTCCTTGTTTTTTGAGTCTTTCTGTCTTAAGTTTTGTATTAAGCATGTGAAATGCTGATTGATGTGGCTGAGATCTGGTGGTGACTTGGCCTTTGCAGAATATTTCACTTCTTTGCCTTAAACTCCTAGGTTGCTCTCTCAGTGTCTTGGGTCATTGACCATCTGTACTGTGAAACGCCGCCAATCAACCTTGCTGCATTTGGTTGAAACAAACTATAGCCCTGAACACTTCAGAATTCATCCGGCTGCCTCTGCCTTCAGTCACATCATCAATAAACACTACTGGCCCAGTGCCATTGGAAGCCATGCATGCCCATGCCAGATCACTGCCTCCACCATGTTTTACAGAAGATGTGATTGGGATTACGAGCAGTTCCAAGCCTTCTCCACACTTTCTTCTTCCCATTATTCTGGTACAGGTTGATCATAGTTTAATTTGTCCAAATGCTTTTCCAGAACAGGGCTGGCTTTTTTAGATAAGTCAAATTTGGCTTTTCTATATTTAAGGCTGATTTATGGTTTGCATTTTGTGGTGAACCCTCTGTATTTGCTCTCATGAAGCCTTCTCTTTATGGTAGACTTAGATTCTGAAACACCTACTTCCTGGAGAGCGTCCATAACCTGGGTGGATGTTATGAAGGGGTTTTACTACGCCATGGAAAGGAATCTGTGATAATCTACGACTATCTTCCGTGGACATCCAGGCCTTTTTGAGTTCCCAAGCTTATCAGTGCTCATTTTTTTTGCAGAATGTACCAAACTGTGGATTTGGCCAATCCAAACATCTCTGCTCTCTCTCTGATGGATATTTTTTATAGCCTAATGATGGTCTGTTTTTCCTCCATTGAGAGCCCGTTTGACTACATGACAACAGCTTCCAAATGCCACACCTGGAATCAGCTCCAGACTCTTTACCTGCTTAATTAATGATGGATTAATGAGGGAATAGCCAATTAAAAAGATTTTGAGATAATTGTTCAGTTACCTTTGGCCCCTTAAAAAGAGGGAGCTACATATTAAAGGTTAGTAATTCATAAACCCTTACTCCAATTAGGACGTGAATGCCTCCAATTTAATGCTGAGAGTCTGCACTTTAAGCCTATATTAATAGTAGAATTGTAACTTGAATATGTTTTGGTAAGCACTAAGCAGCTAAAGTGCAATAACTTGTGTCACTGTCCAAATATTTTTGGACCCAACTGTATATTGGGAAATTAATCTGCACATAATTTTTGAAAAAAAAAAAATATAGGATCCTCCACCAATCAGTAGAACCAATATGCACATTCTTAAAGGGAATCTGTCACCCCATTTTAGCCATATCAGCTAAAGATATGACTGAATAGCGCGGCCCATAAGCAACCTATCGGTATGTAGCTTATATCCAGATACATGACAGTGCATGGGCAACTCTTTCCTTGCCCCGAAAATGACTGCTTGCCTTGGACGACTTCCAGGGCAAGGAAAGTGAATGACAATAGTTGCGTATGCAATTGTATTTTCAATGAGGACCCCATCATATACTGATGACTAATCTTAAACATAACTAAATTCAAGCCTCAGAAAACCCATTTAAAGAAGATATTTAATTTAAGGCACATCCTACCTGAAGTTCTTTTATGCATATGTGAGTAAACAAGCTAAATTATTGTGCATTGTCAACATATGGTATGGTAGTGGGGTAGAAAGCTGCCCAATTTCTCCTTAAGGGGAAACTTAATTCATGCTGCTCAATAGGCATACAGCATGAATCAGAGTCTGACTGCAAAATTGATGAATTGATTGAGTTTCAGAGAAAACCTCTCTAGGTGATTGACAGGTCTCTCCTGAGTATGAGCCAATCAAGGAAAGCGCTGTGGAGAGAATCCACAATAGTCTTCTTTCTGTTGAATCTCAAAACTACATGCTCTCTGAAACACTGGACCAACACAGAGAAAGATATACCTAATTGCAGTCGTGCAGCCAAGCTCTGATTTATGCTACTGGTGATTTTGGCAACATAAATCAAGTACCAGGTTCCCTTTAACAATTTGATTCAGACTAAAAAAAAAAAAAAAAAAAAAAACACAACAAAACACTAAATCAATATATCACTATACCAGTGGCAGTACCTATTTCAGCTGCTCCATAGTAGTTATTTTCTTGAACGTTCCCTATCACGTGAACTACCATGGGGAGTTTTGTTACGGCTTCCAGAGCGGCTACGATGATGCCTGTGCCGCTCCCTTGACCTTGATCTTCTCTTGTCACGAGAAGATGATCGCGATCTTCGCCTCCTTCTCTCTCCGGACCGGGAACTGCAATTAAAAACAACCACATTTCAGAGAAAAAAAAAAAGGAAAAAAAATCCTTAAAACTGTATACGTTATATGCATATATGTATATTTTATTTTAGCTGGTTTCCTTTTTGGGAATTAGGTGCATAGTAAATTCCAATGGTCCAGAAACTTGTTTTTAAACACCTACCGCTTCCCTGGCCTCTCATCTCGGTCTCGTTCCTCGCGTCTCCGCAAACGGTCCTGGTTTCGTTTCTCCTGCTTGCTTGCAACTGTTTTCTAAATTGAAGGGTAAATACAAAATATGAAATTAGGCTATATGCCATAAATGACTGATCAGTAGGGGTCTGACCTCTGGGACTCCTAACGAACTTGGGTGCTTCTCTTGTGTATTGCCATACATATTCACAAAGATGAAGAATTGCCAATCTACAGACACAGATATGCCATAAATGCATGTTATAGCAAAAGTCTCAAACTGTTACCATTTCAGTTTAGCCATTTGGCAATAACAGATTACCCAAATCTACCCCTGGTGATAATTACTGTTATTGTGAACAGTTAAGTAAGTTGAAGATGAAATGATTTCTAAAAAGCCTAAAGTAAAAGATGACACATTCTTTGCATTTTAGGTCACAAAAATAAATAAGTGTTTGTGCGTGTGTAATATTATATACCGTATTTTGCAGATTATAAAACGCACCCAAAATTTTGAGGCGAAAAATAGGAAGAAAAAAAAAAAAACTGCGGCCATTTTCCCGGAGGCCACCGCATCGCAGTAATGGATGTGCGGGGGGCTCCGGGCTTTCACAAAATGCCGGCAGAAGCCCCCCCACCTCGCACCACAAAGCACCGCAGCCATTTTCACCCGCAACGGCGCAGAAACGCGCCACTCTTGCCTCCTCCAGCAGCGACCCTAGGACCCTGCTCCATCACGGCCGGTTAGGTATATCCGCACTATAAGATGCACTCCCATTTTCCCCCCAAACTGGAGGGGGGGGTGGGGGAGTTTGTCTTATAATTCGAAAATTAATGTATATTATTTACATTTAAACCCCTTTCCCACCTTAGACGTATAGTTATATCTAAGGTGGGCTTCCCCTGTTTGCTGCGGTCTCCGCAGGTGAGCCCACAACTTTTCTACCTGTGCCCCTAACAGTCGTGGGTGGAATCGCAATCCACCAGCGGCTGTTAACATGTTAAATGCTGCTGTCAATCTCTGACAGTGGCATTTAACATGCTTGCGCCGGAAGCGCATTGCTAAAGTGTGGGGACCCTTAGAGATTTGTGTGATCAGATAACTTTGACAAAGGTTTCAGATCTTAATGAGCCTGTTAGGGTTATGGTCTGTTCCACATCTTCGTTAGGAAAGGACAGATGATGCAAATAAATGGTGGAGGCCCACAAAGCAGGAGACGGCTATAAGAAGATAGCAAAGATTTTTCAAGTTGCCCTTTCCTCAGTTAAAAATGTAATTAAGATATGGCAGTTAACAGGAACAGTGGAGGTCAAGAAAAGGTCTGAAAGACCAAGCAAAATTTGAGCAAAAGCTGCTAGCAAAATTGCTAGAGAGACAAATCAGAACCCCCACTTAACTGCAAAAGACCTTCAGAAAGATTTTGCAGACTTTGGAGTTGTACTACATTGTTCTACTTTTCAGAGAAACCTGCACAAATACGGCCTTCATGGAAGAGTCATCAGAAGAAAACCTCTTTGGCGTCCTCCCCATAAAATTCAGCGTCAGAAGTATGCAAAAGAACATCTGAACAAGCCTGATGCATTTTGGAAACAAGTCTTCTGGACTGATGAGGTTAAAGTGGAACGATTTGGCTACAATGATCAAAAGGTATGTGGAGAGAAAAAGGCCACAGAATTTCAGGAACAGAACATCTAACCAACCATTAAGAGTGGGGGTGGATCTATCATGCTTTGGGGTTGTGTTGCAGCCAATGGCACGGGGAACATTTCACAAGTAGAGGGAAGAATGGATTCAACAAAATTCTTGATGCAAACATAACACCATTAGTGTTGAGCATTCCGATACCGCAAGTATCGGGTATCGGCCGATATTCGCGTTATCGGAATTCCGATACTTAGTTCCGATATTTTTCCTATATCGTATACCGGAATTGGAAGTTCCCATAATTCTTTGAGAGGCAATGTGATTTTTATCAGCCAATGAGGAATCTTATGAAGTGTGGGCACATCCTGTATTCTGCGGTCATCTTAACTAATGGCATGGCTGTGATTGGCTGCTGAAATGATGTCAGAATGCACTATAAAAGGCGCCGCCTCCATTTTAGCGTCACTGTGCTGTGAACTCAGTTAGGGACAGAACGCTGCTCTGCTGACTCTGAGGGACAGTTAGATATTGCGATTTTGTGTACTGGGCTTTAGGCAGGCTAGTTTACCAACCGCTGTGTAAAGCTTCCTTTTGCCATGTTTGTTTTAACAGCTCTGTGCAAGGTGTGTGTGAGTGCAGGTGACGCTGCAGTTTGCTCTGCATGCAACGCTGTCTGTAGGCATCTGCACGTGTCACTCACAGACCTTTTTTTTTTTCTTCAGTGTAATTCTTGCAGCTCCATGCAATTTAACTATTAGTGTGACGCGCTTCCATCCGTATACAATACATTGGTTGCAAACACTATAGAAGTAGACAAAGGAGTAGCCTTTCCCAGATTGTGGACAGTTGTGTTTCAGTGTTCACTTCAGTCTGTGTTTTTTATTTTTTGAGTGCACATCACGCTCCAGTTACTTGTTCAAGCACTGCTGCTTGTACTCTGCTGAGCGTGTCTCAGTGGCTCATCCTTTTCATTTATCTCCAATTGGTTCTGCTCCATTCCATTTAAAATCTAATCTATTAGTGTGACGCGCTTCCATCCGTATACAATACATTGGTTGCAAACACTATAGAAGTAGACAAAGGAGTAGCCTTTCCCAGATTGTGGACAGTTGTGTTTCAGTGTTCACTTCAGTCTGTGTTTTTTATTTTTTGAGTGCACATCACGCTCCAGTTACTTGTTCAAGCACTGCTGCTTGTACTCTGCTGAGCGTGTCTCAGTGGCTCATCCTTTTCATTTATCTCCAATTGGTTCTGCTCCATTCCATTTAAAATCTAATCTATTAGTGTGACGCGCTTCCATCCGTATACAATACATTGGTTGCAAACACTATAGAAGTAGACAAAGGAGTATCCTTTCCCAGATTGTGGACAGTTGTGTTTCAGTGTTCACTGCAGTCTCTGAGGAATAACCACACTTAGGCCTTATAACTTTTCTGACTTTCTTTATCAATCTACCAAGATGAAGAAGGCAGGGAGTAAGGCACGTGGTCGTGGCCGTGGAGTTCCAGCAGGGAGAGGACGTGGGGATTCTGTTGCTGCTGCCGCACCCAGTGACACAGCATCCACCAGTTTTCCCCGTGAGCGTTCCTTTATGCGCACTTTTGTAGGAGCTCAGCGTACCCCCCTGCTGCGGGAAGAACAAATTGAAGCCGTTGTTGGTTGGATGGCAGCCAATGCATCGACTTCAATTCCTTCCACCTCCTCTCAGGACCACAGCACTGTTGAACAACCATCTGTCTGTTCACCGCCTGCCAAATTGCCCAGGCAGTCAGAGAGTTCTGAACTGGAGCCAGCTGAGTCTCTGCTTCTGTTCTCAGAATCTGTTGGCTTGCAAACAGGGGCCCAGCCAAGCAGCATTCTGGAATGTGAAGAAGAGGCAGTATGCAGTGATGCGCAACAGCTGTGTCTCTCTGAATGTGAAGAGGCGGGTGAGCCAGTGCCGATGGTCAGCACACCGCAGAACGCATCTGATGATGATGAGACTCAGGTGCCATTTTCTGTTGAGCATGGTGCTGGCCAGACCACCCAACAGCAGCAGGTGTTGGAAGAGGGTAGTGGAGATGATGAGGTCCAAGACCCAACATGGCGTGAGGAACAGGAAGGTGGTGGTAGCAGCTCTGAGGAAGAGATTGCCCCAGCGGTCCAAACAGTAGGGAGAGTTAGGCTGCAGACTCGGTTGCCTGTAGCCTCCAGTTTGGCACTCGTTCGTAGCAGTTCTCTTCCAACAGCAAAAACGGGCGCTCCCAGGACTTGCACTGCGTGGTCCTTTTTGACACACTTGCAGATGATATTTGCTATGTCAAATGCAAGCTGTGTAATCAAAAAGTAAAAAGAGGTAAAAATGTCAGTAACCTTAATACCACAAATATGTGGAAACATGTGCGGTCAAAGCACGTGGTTGAGTTCCAAAGACACACTGGAGATGTAGGCCAACCTACAGCAGCACCTACATCTTCAGCTCGTGTTGGAGCCTCTTCCTCCAGCTCACACACAGCTGGTTCTGCTTCCTCACAGGATCGCCATGGAAGAACCTCTGTCACTGTTGTCCAGAGACCCAGTGTTATTCCACCCACAGCTGCAAGTTCCCTGTCATCCTCACACTCCCAGGCCACAAAACAGCCATCGGTAGCACAGGCATGGGATAAAAGACGGCCATACTCGGCAAACCATCCACGAGCACAGGCTCTGAATGCTGGCATTGCAAAACTCCTGTCCCTTGAAATGCTGTCATTCAGGCTGGTGGAGACTGACAGTTTCCGTAACTTAATGGCATTGGCAGTCCCACAATACAATGTGCCCAGCCGATTTTATTTCAGCAGGCAAGCCGTCCCTGCTCTGCAAAAGCATGTTGAGGGAAAAATTAAACATGCGCTGCTAAACGCCGTCAGTAGCAAGGTCCACCTGACCACCGATGCGTGGACCAGTACCCATGGCCAGGGACGATACCTTTCCCTCACTGCCCATTGGGTCAATGTTGTGGAGCCGGGTACAGATCTTGCGAGTGGCGCTGTACGGGTTCTGCCAACTCCAAGGATTGCAGGAATCAAGTCTGTCCACATTGACTCCTCCTCCTACTCCAGTTCCTCAGAATCATCACTGCAGGAGCCGTCACGGTCTACCTCCACATGGACCCGTGAACGCTTACCTGATGCGACCGATATGAGCACAGCCGTGGCCAAACGTCAACAGGCCGTCCTGAAATTAATTTCCATGGGGAATCGAAGCCACACAGCGCAGGAGGTCTGGAATGCCATCAAGCAGGAGAGCGACGTGTGGTTTTTGCCAGCGAATCTCCAGCCAGGCTTGGTAGTGTGTGACAATGGCCGAAATCTGGTGGCAGCTCTGGGCCTTGGCAACCTCACTCACATACCATGTCTGGCACATGTGCTCAACTTGGTCGTGCAGAGTTTTTTGAGGGACTATCCGGATCTTGATGCACTGCTGCACAAGGTCCGCCTAGAGTGCGCTCACTTGCGACGTTCCAGCATGGCCAGATCGCGCATTGCAGCTCTGCAACGCAGATTTCGCCTTCCTGAACATCGCATCATATGTGACGTACCCACCAGGTGGAATTCCACGTTACATATGTTGGAGCGGTTGTGTGAGCAGCAGCCAGCAGTAATGGAGTATCAGCTGCATCAGGCGCAATCAACTCGCAATTTGCGCCGTTCACACTTCACCACTACTGAGTGGGCCTCTATGAAGGACATCTGCCACGTTTTGCGTCCGTTTGATGAGTCAACGCGGATGGCGAGTGCAGATGATGCACTAGTCAGCCTGACTGTCCCCCTTATCTGCCTGCTTCAAAAAAAATTCAAACACTAAGGGATGAGGTTTTGGAAGAGGTGGAGGATGAGGAGTCACTAATTCCATCACCTTCTGGACAGTCAGCGCAACGTGGTTCCTCACAAAGGGCTGGGCAGGGCTCACTTTGTGAGGAGGATGAGGAGGAGTCAATGGAGGAGGAAGACATCGCTCCAGAGGGAGGTACACAACGCTCTAGTCAGTATGTAGAGCGAGGGTGGGGTGATGCAGAGCAGGCAGAGATGACGCCTCTTGCAGGGGACAGCGTTTGTTGGCCAGTTGGGAGTCTGCAGCACATGGTTGATTTCATGCTGCAGTGCCTGAGAAACGACCGCCGCATCGCCCACATTCTCACCACGTCTGATTATTGGGTACACCCTCCTAGACCCTCGCTACCGGGACAACTTACAAAGCCTCATCACACCGTTGAACCGGGAGCGTAAAATGCGGGAGTACCAAGACACACTGGTGCAATCCATAATGTTCTCCATTCCAGCCGAGAGCACTGCTGCTGCTACTGCTTTACAAAGCAGCTCTGTGCGTCGAGGCAGTGGAGACAGCTCTGCAACAAGAGGGAGCACAAGCAGCGCCTCTGCACAGGGCAAGACCAGTATGTTCCAAATGTTGCGAAGTTTTGCGGCAGCGCCACAAATGTCTACACCATCCGAGACGGCTCCAGTCAGCAGGAGGCAACGTTTCCGTAAGATGGTGACAGACTACATGTCTTTCCCTCTCAGTGTACTCCCAGATGGCTCTTCCCCATTCAAGTTTTGGGTCTCTAAGCTGGATACATGGCCAGAGCTTAGCCAGTATGCATTGGAGGTGCTGGCTTGCCCTGCTGCCAGTGTATTATCGGAGCGCGTCTTTAGTGCTGCAGGTGGTGTACTAACAGACCGTCGCATGCGACTATCCTCCGATAATGTAGACCGGCTTACTTTTCTGAAAATGAACAAGGCATGGATCTCGCCAGAATTTGTCTGTCCGTTTTCAGATTAAATAACTGGTTCGCAACATTATCCATGTCTCCTGTTATGTTCATCTTTCTACCACCTGAACTCTACTCCCTGGGCTACAACACTGGCAGTTGCTGCTCAGAAGTGTCGTGTCCACAGACCAATACACAAGCTATAGTGTTACTGGCGTTCAGTAATGTCAGCTGTTCCCCTGCTGTGTGAACGGCAAAAAGTCATGCTGCCTCCACCCTGTTGTCTTCTCATCCCTGGGCTTCAACACCGCCAGTTGTTGCTCGGAAGTGTCATTGGCACGGGTACTCACTCCTGCCCAGACTGGTTACAGCACGCCATCTGTTTCCTGTCAGTGTAAACGTCACTTAGCCTCCAATAAGTTGTCCTGTCGTGTTGCGGTCGGGTTAGCCGACTCTATGGTGCTTGGAGTTTAGGTGCTTCCTATGTGTGCTGCGGGATATGCAAATAAAGGCTGTTTCCGTTGTGACAATAGGACAATCACCCACTGTAGTACTGTGGGATTGGTAACTGCGGCTGGCTCGCGGCCTGTCAACTTAAATTTCCATGGGTACCTTCTGCTACCCGTCCGGGTTCCAGTACCGTCAGCTGGTTCTCCGCAGTGCCTTTGCCCTAGGTGCCTCCATCTCGGTATCCGAGTTCCAGCAACGTCTGCTGGTCCTTGGTAGTGCTTTTGAGCACAGGTACCTCCTGCTTAGTAACCGTGTCCCAGTAACGTCAGCTGGTCCTCGGTTGTGCCATTGGCTCTTTTCCTTCTGCTGCCCCTCCGGGTTCCAGCACAGTCAGCTGGTCCTCGTTACTTGCATTGGCTCTTGTACCTTCTGCTACCCGTCCGGGTTCCAGTACCGTCAACTGGTTCTCCGCAGTGCCTTTGGCCTAGGTGCCTCCATCTCGGTATCCGAGTTCCTGCAACGTCTGCTGGTCCTTGGTAGTGCTTTGGAGCACAGGTACCTCCTGCTTAGTAACCGTGTCCCAGTAACATCAGCTGGTACAAGGTTGTGCTACAAATACAAGATACAGAACAAGAGACACAAGAACAATAAGCAGAAGATCTAAAAATATATGCTCTAAATTATAAGCAGAAGAAGACTAAGCAGTGTATGGGGGTGAGTCCGTTCCTCCTCGTGGTGCCCCTGGAAAATGCCTGCTGCTGCTGCAGGCTAAACTGAACACGGACAAATACTGTTGTAATTTAAATCTTTTGTGACAGCAAGAACGGAAGAATGAAAAATTCATACTTTGACAGATTACAAGTACAGGATTCTCTGTCACAAATAAGAATATGATGAAGAAGATGAAGTAGAATATGAATAAGAATAATAGTTTAATAAGAAGAATATGAGTAATGTTAACAAAAAGATGAATAGCAAGAAGTTTAAGAAGAAGATAAAGAAGGTGAAGATGAAGAATAATTTGATGAAAAAGATGATGCTGCTGAAGATTATGAAGGAGAAAGTGTGTCAAAAGTTAAAAAGGTGAAGAGCATGGAAGTTGTGAAATATACATATTTGCCAAAATAGAAAAAACGTGAACAACATTGTCAATTTCTTCGTCAATCCGAACATCTTTAAAAAAAAAAAATATTTATGCTATTCCATTTGATTGGGTTAAACATCTATGCCTTTAATGTCTACTCAACCTCCCCCAATACATTCTACATTACTCTTTGTTGTTTTCCTTCATGTACAATTAACCAACAAGGCAAGAATGGTTTTTTTTTAATTCCGATATTTTGTTCCCATAGACTTACATTGGACTTCCGGTATCGGTATCGGGTATCGCCGATATTTTTTGGGTATCGGCGATACCATTCCGATTCCGATACTTTTGGATATCGGAAAGTATCGCTCAACTCTAAACACCATCTGTAAAAAAGCTGAAGTTGAAAAAGAGGATGGCTTCTACAAATGGATAATGATCCTAAACAGTCAAAATCTGAAGGTAATGCAATGGCCCGCACAGTCCCCTGATCTGAACATCATTGAAAATCTGCTGCTATACCTCAAAATAGCAGAGCATGCAAGACGACCCAGAATATCACAGAACTGGAAGAAGTTTCCAAGGAAGAATGGATGAAAATCCACCCCCTCTTGCTTCCCCAAGGTAGTTTGCACGTTAATGACCAGACCGATTTTTTACACTTCTGACCAGTGTGACTTTATGAGATCATAACTCTGGAACACTTCAACGGATCCCACTGATTCTGATATTGCTTTTATCGTGACATTTTGTACTTCATGATCGTGGTAAAATTTCTTAGATACAACTTGCGATTATTTGTGAAAAAAAAATGGAAGTTTGGCAAAAATTTTGAAAATGTTACAATTTTCAAACTTTGAATTCTTATGCCCTTAAATCAGAGGGATGTATCGCACAAAATCGATAATAAATAACATTTCCCACATGTCGACTTTACATCAGCATAACAAAGTTTTTTGCGGATGTTGCTGAGTAAAAATTGCAAACTGCCTTAATAGTGACCAGTACATTGCAGTCACCAGTACATTATGCCCAGCCCGTGCTTCTGGAGACACGCCCCCGTAAGTTAGGCAGGCTCTCATCGCTACAGAAATGCCAAACATGTGGACGCTAAATGTAGTTCTGTACATTGTGGGGCTCAGAAGGGAGGGGGGGCATTTGGATTTGGGAGGCAGAATTTGCTAAATTTCTTTTGAGGGGCGAGGAGCCATATAGCTTTTCCAGAGCCGTTGTATCACCAGTAAGTGGAACCCCCTATATTTCTGTTAACAGATGACTGACCTGAGTGGGGGCTTGCTTTTTTTGTAGACTGAGTTGAAGCTTTTATTGGGAACATTTTACATAACGTTTGGAATCACATTTATCTGGTGCTCTACGCTGAGCACTTACTTTGGGGTTTCCATCTAAGGCCGGGATCACACATGCGAGAAACTCGCACGATTCTCGTGTGAGTCTCTCGCATGAACACCTGGCGCTGCTGCCGGCACTCGGTGCGTGCAGCTGCATGTATTTCTCTGCAGCCGCATGCTCCGGTCCGAGTGCTGGCAGCAGCGCCGGGTGTTCGTTCGAGTTTCTCGCATGTGTGATCCCGGCCTAAGTCTCTGAGTGACGTGATAATGAGGTAGCAGGGTTACTCTCAGCTCTGTTTGGCCTCTGTTCAGTGTTGTTCTTTCAGACGTGCACAAAACTGAGGCCGACGGCACTTTTATGCAATCTTAAAAAGACAAAACACTGCCGGATCACAGGTCCTATGGCGTCCATAGTGCCTCACAATAGGGAATCTTTCGCAGGGTTTCCGTTTGAATAACGTATTTCAGAAATTTACAAAGAAACTCCGTGTAAGCGCTCAGTGTCGAGCGCAGGATAAATGAGCGCCAAGCCTTACTGGAATCTTTGGGAGGCAAAATGAACAAAACCCGGATGTGAAGAATTTTTTACGCCGTTCCTTGTGCGGTATAAGTGATTAGGCGACTTTATTCTTCTGGTCGGTGCGATTACAGCGATACCAGATTTATAATGATTTTTTATGTTTGGCTGTTGTCCCACACTAAAAGATGCTTTTTATGCAAAAACTAGAGCATCACCATATTTAAAGAGCTAAAATTTTTCGTCCCACATAATCATGTGATGTTTTTTTTGCGAGACGAGTTGACATTTTTATTGGCATCATTTTCAGACAAGACATTTTTTGATCGCTTTATATTCCGATTTTTGGGAGGCAGAATGAACAAAAACCTGCAATTCAAGAATTTTTTTTGGTGGTGGGGGGTTTAAGTCGATCTGCGTGTATTAAAATTAAGGCAGTTTTATTCTTCGAATCAGTACGATTACAGTGATGCCACATTTTGTTTTTGTGTTTTGGCGCTTTTACATAAAAACTATTTTATAGAAAAAAATATTTTCTCATCGGTTTATTCTGACAGCTATAAACAGCTGATGGAGCGGTATGATGGCTTGTTTTTTAGCGGGACAAGATGACTTTTCAGCGGTAACATGTTTGTTTATATTCTTCTTAATTGTGTTTTATTCCACTTTTTGTTCGGCAGAATGATGACACAGCATTGTTTTTTGCCTTTTTTTAAATTTTTTATGGTGTTCTCTAAAGGGGTTAACTAGTGGGACAGTTTCATAGGTTGGGTCGTTCTGGACGCAGCAATACCAAATATGTGCACTTTTATTGTTTATATCTTTTTTTCATAAAAATATTTATTTACGGGTACAATATATTTTGATTTTTTTAAAAACCTTTTTTTTACTTTGTCCCATTATGGGAGTATCATTTTTTGCAGGCTGATCGCTTGTATAGCATAGAGATGCAGGAGCATCCTTATACTATGCAAACTGTCAGCGCTGCACTGACAGGCAAACTTGCTGATCATGCACTGATCAAGCAAGTTTGCTAGCTCTGGTGACCCGGATGTTGTCATGATGACATTGGGTCACCATGGCAACGATTGGGACCCCACGATGACAATTGAGTTCGATCGCAGCATATAGGGGTTTAAAGTGTCGGGAGCGTGTGGGACCACTCCTGGCGCGGAATACCAGGTGTCAGCTGTCAGAATCAGCTGACACCCGTCGGGACTGCCTCTGTGTGAGCAAAATTGCTGGGACTTATTCATACCAGGTCAACAAGGTTCAGGTCACAGGGACGTATGGATATGTCTCGGGTGGAATTGGCGCAGGATTTGAACCACGCACGCCACCGCTATCTTCGGGAGATCAGCGGCGCTAAAATCCTGTGTATTCATTCATTGCATTATTCTTAAATCTTTCATAAATAAACTACATACATATTCTAGAATACCCGATGCGTAATTTTATTTTTTTTTGCCAAAAATACAAAGGAAACATGTCATCTTTAACTTTAGGCATTTTAGAGATCATTTAATCTTCAACTTGCTTAACTGTTTGCAATAACAGTAATTTTGACCAGGGGTGCACAAACTTTTACATGCCACTGTAACTCCGTATCAAGAAATCTAATCTTATGAACACATGGGTCTATAAATATTATTTTAATACCTACAACCGTGTGTTTCCTAAGACAAAAATTTGAATTTAATACAGGTCCTTCTCAAAAAATTAGCATATAGTGCTAAATTTCATTATTTACCATAATGTAATGATTACAATTAAACTTTCATATATTTTAGATTCATTACACACCAACTGAAATTTGTCAGGTCTTTTATTGTTTTAATACTGATGATTTTGGCATACAACTCCTGATAACCCAAAAAACCTGTCTCAAAAAATTAGCATATCAAGAAAAGGTTCTCTAAACGACCTATTACCCTAATCTTCTGAATCAACTAATTAACTGTAAACACATGCAAAAGATTCCTGAGGCTTTTAAAAACTCCCTGCCTGGTTCATTACTCAAAACCCCCATCATGGGTAAGACTAGCGACCTGACTGATGTCAAGAAGGCCATCATTGACACCCTCAAGCAAGAGGGTAAGACCCAGAAAGAAATTTCTCAACAAATAGGCTGTTCCCAGAGTGCTGTATTAAGGCACCTCAATGGGAAGTCTGTTGGAAGGAAACAATGTGGCAGAAAACGCTGTACAACGAGAAGAGGTGACCGGACCCTGAGGAAGATTGTGGAGAAGGACCGATTCCAGACCTTGGGGGACCTGAGGAAGCAGTGGACTGAGTCTGGTGTAGAAACATCCAGAGCCACCGTGCACAGGCGTGTGCAGGAAATGGGCTACAGGTGCCGCATTCCCAGGTAAAGCCACTTTTGAACCATAAACAGCGGCATAAGCGCCTGACCTGGGCTACAGAGAAGCAGCACTGGACTGTTGCTAAGTGGTCCCAAGTACTTTTTTCTGATGAAAGCAAATTTTGCATGTCATTCGGAAATCAAGGTGCCAGAGTCTGGAGGAAGACTGGGGAGAAGGAAATGCCAAAATGCCTGAAGTCCAGTGTCAAGTACCCACAGTCAGTGATGGTGTGGGGTGCCATGTCAGCTGCTGGTGTTGGTCCACTGTGTTTCATCAAGGGCAGGGTCAATGCAGCTAGCTATCAGGAGATTTTGGAGCACTTCATGCTTCCATCGGCTGAAATGCTTTATAGAGATGAAGATTTCATTTTTCAGCACGACCTGGCACCTGCTCACAGTGCCAAAACCACTGGTAAATGGTTTACTGACCATGGTATAAGGGTGAGTTTCCACGGTCAGGATACGCTGCGTGTTTGGCGCTGTGCGCTGGCGCAGCGCCAAACACGCAGCGTCCAGATGTTACAGCATAGTGGAGGGGATTTCAAGAAATCCCGTCTCCACTATGCGTATCAATACGCAGGTGGCAAACCTGCGTAAACGGACATGCGGCGCGTCTTTTTAGACCGCAGCATGTCCTCGCGTATTGCGGCAACGGTGCGTCGCCGCAACAGAATTAACACAGGGCTATGTAGCCCTGCGCTCTTTCCGGAGGTGTCCTGAACACCTCCGGAAAGATCGCGCGTCATAAAGGGGGCGGGGCTTAGACGGAGCGGAATTTCCGCTCCGTCCAAAGCGCTGTGGTTCCGGACCGTGGAACCACAGCCTTACTGTGCTCAATTGGCCTGCCAACTCTCCTGACCTGAACCCCATAGAGAATCTGTGGGATATTGTGAAGAGAAAGTTGAGAGACGCAAGACCCAACACTCTGGATGAGCTTAAGGCCGCTATAAAACCATCCTGGGCCTCCATAACACCTCAGCAGTGTCACAGGCTGATTGCCTCCATGCCACGCCGCATTGAAGCAGTCATTTCTGCAAAAGGATTCCCGACCAAGTATTGAGTGCATAACTGAACATTATTTGATGGTTTTTTTGTTTGTTTTGAAAAAACACTTATTTTATTGGATGGTTGAAATATGTTAATTTTTTGAGACAGGTTTTTTGGGTTATCAGGAGTTGTATGCCAAAATCATCAGTATTAAAACAATAAAAGACCTGACAAATTTCAGTTGGTGTGTAATGAATCTATAATATATGAAAGTTTAATTGTAATCATTACATTATGGTAAGGCTAGTTTCACACATCCGTTTTTCCCCTTGCGGCGCCCCCGGCATTTTCCCGCAGCGCCGCATCTGAAAATCTGATGGGCCCGCATGCGGCTTTTTTCGCATTGACATGCATTAGCGCCGCATGGCGCCGCATGTCAATGCGTTGCATGCGGTTTTGTCCGGATGCGGCGCAAATGTACATTGCGGCGTCCGGAAAAAACGCTGCATGTAACGTTTTTTTTTTTTTGCCGGATGGTTTCTTATCTCTCCAAGCATCAGAAACCATCCGGCAAAAAACCGCATTTTGGGCGCCGGAAGTGTGAAAGCTTTTCACATGCGGTGCTGCGGTAAAATGCCGGGGGCGCCGTTTAGGCGCCCGCCGGATGTGTGAAAGAGGCCTAAATAATGAAATTTAGCACTATATGCTAATTTTTTGAGAAGGACCTGTATATCGTAAATTATGTAAAACCATGTTATGACGTTTCCTACAGTACATACATGCCACAAGTGTAAGGTAATACAGTTAGATGCATTTATTACATTAATACTTACTCTCATCTGCTCAAGTTTCTCTCGGATGAGAATAAAGCCTAGATGCAACTTCCCTCCAAAGTGATCAGCAAGTCGCCGATCATTGTCATGTAATCCAAGGTATGCAGAACACACCTCACAAACACGCAGCTTCTGCTGCTGAAAACTGGATGCAGGCATTGAATTACGATATTCATCCTGAGAATAATGTGGAAATAGAGGTCAATTTAGAAGATAATGCACAGAAACTCAATCAGGTTTCTCAATCAGATCAACATGGATGTGGCTGCTGAAAGCCCCAGCAATCAGATGTTGGAGAGAAAGAAGCTGGTGCTAACACATAAAACCAACAGCTAACAATAGGGGCAAAGTGCTTTAGAAAATGTATCAAGGGTCCATATTCTGCCTAATACATGTGAGGATCCTGAGCAACTCCAAGATATATAAAAAAAAAAAATGTTCATGGCCTGGACTAGGGGCAGTCTTTCATCATGTTCTCTCTATGTAAAAATAAAAAATATTATAACTTTCTTTCTATAAGTTTTAAAGAAATCTTGCCACGGAAGATTGTGTAATGTGCGCTCGTACTGTAAACTTTCAAGAGGAGAATGAACTTTGTACAATATATTACACTAAATTTTAATTCGCACACACTTACCAGTACAACTTACATATAAAGTTAGGCCTTTCTAGTATTTCACAAGAAAATCTCCACAATATACCTGAAAATATTTTACAGAGGAACATCACAAAAAGAGCTCTGCTGGCAGTTTACATGGATGAAAATGGCAAAAGTATCAAATAATGAGCAATGCAAGAAGCATTGGTAGCAATGTATTCAACAACAATTCCAGCAAGTGTTAGGGTATGTGCACACGATCAGTAAATGCTGTGGGTTGGATGCAGCGCACTTGTACAGAGTCCAACCCGCAGCGCCACGCTGTTACAGCATAGTGGATGGAATTTCAAGAAATCCCATGTCCACTAAGCGTCCAGAGAGCCCCACAGGGACGGACATGAGGCGCGTCTTTCCAGAAATCAGCATGTCAATTTCTCTTGCGGAAACGTGAGTTAAAAGCGCTGCCAGTTCCGGATGTGGGTACATAGCCTTACGCAACATTTCCTTCATATGTCAGCACCATATACAGCCACAATACTTATGGCACTATTTTACCCTTTAATACAAAGCAACATATAACAAACATCAGTGATGACTCCCAAGAAAAAATTAAAAACTTAAAGTGTAATCAAAACAGCCAATGTGCACAAAGTGGACAACGTCATATGTAATAAATTACCCACCTCAGCCTCTCGTTTCCTGGCCTTCACCCTCTCCATCTCCATCAGGATTCTTTGCGATTCATCAACATTCCCTTCGGCTCCTAGTTGTTCAGCTTTGGCCAACAATTTTCCAATCTCCTCATTCAATTCATGAACTTTTTCAGCCTTAAAAAATTACATGAATGTCAATAACTAAGTAAGAATAAAATCTAAGCAAAAAATTTTATAAGCAGACATTTGGGTAAACCTACAACCTTTAAGGTGAATTTCACAAATGCAATAAAAAAAATAAGTAAAAGTAACTGATCAGTGACGTTAAAGGGAATCTGTCGGTAAGATGAACCCTCCTAAGCTGTCTATATGGGTATGCAGGTTATAGGAAGATGAATACAATGATACTTGAGATATGTGATCTGATGTTTAATTACAGAGAAATCCATGTTTTTATTTTATGTAAATGAGCTGTTCAGGATCATGGGCCAGACAGTGATCTGCATGAGAATCTGCCTCCAGAGATTATTTTACATGGAATCATTACCAGTGTGATGTATTATGTGCACCCTCCTCTGCTCTCCTGATCTCACTGCAGAGCTGTGTGTGATTATAACTGACGCATCTGCAGGTTTCTCTCAGCTCCAGCTTCCATCTCACAAGCAGACAGTGCTGCAATACTGTTGCAATACAGCAGAGCTGTGAGAGCTACAGCCAATAAGGGTATGTGTCCACAATCAGAAACTGCTGTGGGATTGATGCTGCGCATTATACAGCGTCAAACCCGCAGCGGCCAGCTGTGGCAGCATAGTTGATGGGATTTCTAGAAATCCCATATCCACTATGCGTGTAAGTCACATGTGGATCACCCGCGGACACCGATATGAGGCGCATCCATCAAGACTGCAGCATGTCAATTTCTCGCATCTCCGCAAGAGAAATTAAATCAATAGAAATGTATTGAATGTGGTAAATCTGCATGCTTCAGTGAACACATGCGGATTTACCTGCGTTCAATAAAAGGCAGCACTTTGGAGGCAGCAAACATACTCTGCGTCCAAAGCGCTGCTAGTTCCAGATCGTGGGAACCCAGCCTAATGTGTTTGTAAGAAGTTCAGTTCTACATTTCTATGTTAGTTACATGACTCACACCTTTCCTTTAAAATAATCTCTGGGGGCAGATGTAGATCAGCGTCCGGCCCATAGTCTGCAGAAGACCCTTGTGCTTGTTAATGCAGATCTCCTTTGAACGCCAACCTGATTATAATTTCTATGTGTAGCACAAGTGATCAGATGATCACAGCTTCAAGTCTCTTAAGTGGACTATTGAAGCAAGTAAAAAGTGAAAAAAAGTTTTAAAAAAAATATTTAAAAAATTAAAATACAAGTTTCAAATTGCCCCCCTTAAAAATAAAAAATAGACATAGATGGTATCGCTGCGTTCAGAAACGCCCTACCAAAATATAAAAGTACAATACATCTCGCAAAAAACAATACCTCACATGGCCACATTGAGGGGGAAAAAAATGTATGGCTCTAAGAAGGAGGGGAGGCGGGACAAAAAATGAAAACGCAAATACCGAAAACCGCAAGGTGGTGAATGGCTTAACCCCTTAGTGACAGAGCCATTTTGCAGCTTAATGACAGGGCCAATTTTTACAATTCTGACCACTGTCACTTTATGAGGTTATAACTCTGGAACGCTTTAACGAATCCAGCTGATTCTGAGATTGTTTTTTCGTGACATATTGTACTTCACGTTAGTGGTAAAATTTCTTTGATATGACTTGTGTTTATTTATGAAAAAAACGGAAATATGGCGAAAATTTTGAAAATTTAGCAATTTTCAAATTTTAAATTTTTATGCCCTTAAATCAGAGAAATATGTCACACAAATTTCTTAATAAATAACATTTCCCACATGTCTACTTTACATCAGCACAATTTTGGGAACAAAATTTTCTTTTGTTACGAAGTTATAAGGGTTAAAAGTTGACCAGCGATTTCTCATTTTTACAACACCATTTTTTTTTTAGGGACCACATCACATTTGAAGTCACTTTGAGGGGTCTATATGATAGAAAATACCCAAAAGTGACACCATTCTAAAAACTGCACCCTCAAGGTGCTCAAAACCACATTCAAGAAGTTTATTAACCCTTCAGGTGCTTCACAGGAGCTGAAGCAATGTGGAAGGAAAAAATTGACATTTAACTTTTTTTTGCAAAAGCTTTACTTCGGAACCAATTTTTTTTATTTTCACAAGTGTTAAAAGAGAAAATGAACCACAAAATTTGTTGTGCAATTTCTTCTGAATACGCCGATACCCCATATGTGGGGGTAAACCACTTTTTGGGCGCATGGCAGAGGTCGCAAGGGAAGGAGCGCCGTTTGACTTTTTCAACGCAGAATTGGCTGAATGCCATGTCGCGTTTAGATAGCCCCTGATGTGCCTAAACAGTGGAAACCCCCCACAAGTGACCCCATTTTGGAAACAAGACCCCTTAAGGAACTTATCTAGATCTGTGGTGAGCACTTTGAACCTCCAAGTGCTTCACACAAGTTTATAATGTAGAGCCGTGAAAAAAAAAATCATTTTTTTTCCACAAAAATGATCTTTTCACCCCAATTTTTAATTTCCAAGGGTAACAAGACCGCAAAAGTTTTTGTGCAATTTGTCCTGAGTACGCTGATACCCCATATGTGGGGGTAAACCACTTTTTGGGCTCACGGCAGAGGTCGCAAGGGAAGGAGCTCCGTTTGACTTTTTCAACGCGGAATTGGCTGGACGCCATGTCGCATTTGTAGAGGCCCTGATGTGTCTAAACAGTGGAAACCCCCCACAAGTGACCCCATTTTGGAAACTAGACCCCCTAAGGAACTTATCTAGATGTGTGGTGAGCACTTTGAACCCCCAAGTGCTTCACAGAAGTTTATAACGCCCAGGCGTGAAAATAAAAAATCATATTTTTTCCAAAAACCTGATCGTTTAGTCCCCAATTTTTTATTTTCCCAAGGGTAACAGGAGAAATTAGACCACAAAAGTTGTTGTCCAATTTGTCCTGAGTATGCTGATACCCCATATATGGGTGGGGACCACTGTTTGGGCGCACGGCAGGGCTTGGAATGGAAGCAGCGCTGTTTGACTTTTTCAAACCAAAATTGGCTGGAATTGAGATTGGACACCATGTCGCGTTTGGTGAGCCCCTGATGCGCCTAAACAGTGGAAACCCCCACAAGAAACACCATTTTGGAAACTAGACCCCTATGGAACTTATCTAGATCTGTTGTGAGCACTTTGAACCCCCAAGTGTTTCACAAAAGTTTATAATGCCTGGGTGTGAAAAAAAAAAAAAATTTTCCACAAAAATGATTTTTTAGTCCCAAATTTTTGATTTTTCACAAGGAAATTGGACCCCAAAAGTTGTTGTCCAATTTGTCCTGAGTACGCTGATACCAAATATGTGGGGGGGGGGGGGGGGGGGAAACTGTTTGGGCGCACGGCAGGGCTTGGAAAGGAAGTAATAAAGTTTTGGAATACAGACGTTGATAGGGTCATGTTCCGTTTGCAGTGCCCCAGATGTGCCTAAACAGTGGAAAACCACCACAAGTGACCCCATTTTGGAAACTGGACCCCCTAAGGAACTTATCTAGATCTGTGGTGAGCACTTTGAACCCCCAAGTGTTTCACAAAGGTTTATAATGCCTTGGTGTGAAAAAAAAAAACAAAAAACAATTTTACACAAAAATGATTTTTTAGTCCCAAATTTTTGATTTTTCACAAGGAAATTGGACCCCAAAAGTTGTTGTCCAATTTGTCCTGAGTACGCTGACACCAAATATGTGGGGGGGGGGGGGGGACTGTTTGGGCGCACAGCAGGGCTTGGAAAGGAAGTAATAACGTTTTGGAATGCAGACGTTGATGGGTGTCATGTTCCGTTTGCAGTGCCCCAGATGTGCCTAAACAGTGGAAAACCCCCACAAGTGACCAACTAGACCCCTAAGGAACTTATCTAGATGTGTGGTGAGCACTTTGAACCCCAAAGTGCTTCACAGAAATTTATAAACGCAGAGCCGTGAAAATAAAAAAAAATTTTTTCCTCAAAAAATTATTTTTTTAGCCAGCTATTTTTTATTTTCCAAGGGTAACAAGAGAAATTAGAACCCAAAAATTGGTGGGCAATTTTGTCCTGAGTGCGCTGATACCCCAATGTTGGGGGGTAAACCCTGTTTGGGCACACGGCAGGGCTCGGAAGGGAGGGAGCGCAATCTGACTTTTTGAACGCCACGTCATGTTTGGAGACCCCCTGATGTGCCTAAATAGTGGAACCCCTCAATTCTAGCTCCAACCCTAACCCCAACACACCCCTAATCCCAACCCTAACCCTAATCCCAACCCTAATTGTAACCCTAACCCTAATTGTAGCCCTAACCCTAATTGTAATCCTAATTATAACCCTAACCCTAAGGCTGGGTTCATTTTGCGTTTTACCAGCCCGTTCAACACATAGCATTGACGGGCTGGTAACGGTATAGCATAACGCGATCGCGTTATGCTATACCAGCTAGCGCAGAGGAATCAGCAGATGATTCCTCTGCGCTAGCGGTGACGGAGCCCAGACGCTGCAGCCCGCGTCCGAGGCTCCGTCACTGAATGATGGCACGTCGCGAACGCATACCGCTTTACGGCATTCGTCGCGATGCGCCCTCAAATGGGGGTGAATGGCAGCGTTAACGGACTAACAGACTGCCATAACGCAGTATGAACCCAGCCTAATTATAACCCTAACCCTAATTATAACCCTAACCCTAGCCTTAACCCTAACCCTAACAGAAAAATGAAAAAAAAAATATAATTTCTATATTTTATTATATGTCCCTAACTAAGGGGGTGATAAATGGGGGGGTTATGTACTGTTTTTTTTTTTATTTTGATCACTGTGATAGTTTATCACAGTGATCAAAATGCACCTTTGTGAGAATGAATGAAACTTTTTTTGAATCTGCCGCCAAGCAGATCGGCGGGCGCACTGCGCATGCGCCCGCCATTTTTTTTGTACAGGAAGACGCCGGGGTCCTGGGGCCTTGAGGAGGACGGAGGACACCGGTAAGTATAGGGGGGGGGGGCGATCGGGGGAACTGGGGACTCTCAATATCTCCCCTCTGATGTGCGATCACATCAGAGGGGAGAGAAATCATTTTTTTTTGCAGTCGCCATTATACTTAGTATAATGGCGATCGCGACACCGGGGTCGGTAAATACCGACCCCGATCATGTTCTCTGGGGTCTCGGCTACCCTCGGCAGCCGAGACCCCAGAGAAAATTGCCCACCCCCCCCGGCAGAACGCGGCTGGCGCACTGAGCATGCGCCCGCCATTCAAGATGGCGGCGCCCACCGGAGGAAGCAGGTGGGCCCGCGGGCCACATTGGGGGACACAAGGGGGGTCCCGGGGACCCTTTTTCCCTGTCCTCTGATGTCCGATGACATCAGAGGACAGAGAAATGAAACGGCACATCAGATTTTTTTTTTTTTTGTTGCGGTCGCCGTTATAGGGTTAATAACGGCGATCGCAACATCGGGTCGGTAAAAACCGACCCGATTCATGTTCTCTGGTAGCCGAGACCACGGAGAAAATGCGCCTCTGGGGGGCGCTATTCACTTTTTCCACAGCGCCGTTAATTAACGGCGCTGTGGTTTAAGTACCCTTAATGACCGCCGTTAAAAGGCGTATCGGCGGTCATTAAGGGGTTAAACACCACTCCAGTAAATTTTTTTCTTTCTTTTGCCCCTTTGTTAGGTATCATACATGTCCTGAAGGTAGTAACATACTCACCGGATATGGTTTGCTCTCGCATTCAAACACACTGGCACCACGTAAACACACCTGTGACCTGCCGGATCACTGTGCTGCGGGTAGGTTACTATTTCAATGTAAGTGTATGAGACTAAGAAGGCTCTTTAGCCTCGTTTTGAGCCTCATAAACTTGCATTGAGAAAATGTAAAAATAAAGTGACCTCAGCTCCACCAAGCAACCACTGTGCGATTCAGCAGGGAGATCGCTCCCTTTGACAGCCCATCGCCTCCCCTGCAGCACATACTTCTTCCACTACCAACTCAATGCCCTATCAATGTGATAAAGCACTCCCATCACAATTTTTTGTCCTCTTAATATATTGCAGTCATATTATATAATGACAATATTCGTGAAAATAACAATACTAATATATAAATGTCTGCGTCACAAAAATATTCATCAATTAGATGGTTAAAGCATCAGTGGAGCACTTATGTCACTCTTTCAAGCTATAGGCCAGATCTGTTGAAAAAATATTTTTTCTTATTAGAGTAGAAGCAACATAAGCTACAATAGATACAGGCTTTCAGTGACCAAATAACAGAAAAATAAAAAAAATATTTTGTTAGTATATTAGAAAAATACAATTCAAGTCCTTAATAGAGGTCATCTCCCATAGGCCTAAACAATGGCCAGGAGGTTTATAGATAACAGCATAACTTCTCTGACATTATGGAGCACATTTGAGACATGGGAGCAAAGATGAAGGACCACAGAAATATTGAATTATTAAGCATCCAGTGGGACCTGGGTAGAGAGCGGCCCCCTTTTTTTCGGTGTAAAACCTTTCCCCTGATGAACCCGTACAATAAGATGGGAGAAACGAGTTGGCAATTATGGTTAATGTATCAGGACTTTACAGTTACACACGATAAGTATCATTACATTTACTCTGAATATATGGACATGACGACCATGCTGCTATCTGTACCCATTATGCCTCTAATGGTCGGTCTATAGAATCTACATTATAGGGGATACCTAGGATGCTATCTGTATTTATCTTCTTTCATATGTATTGCTATATCTGTGGCTATAATAATAATAATCTTTATTTATATAGGGCCAACATATTCCGCAGCGCTTTACAGTTTAACAGTTTCAAAACACAAGTCATAAGTAATAACGTTAACAATACAATAATTAAAGCAAAATAAGCCGCCCCTGCTCGTGAGAGCTTACAATCTACAATGAGGTGGGGGAGATACAAAGTACAGGTGTGTATATACAATGGTGCATTTACAATGATGGTCCAGCCATCTTGAGGGAGTGAGGGATGGATGGAGATAGTTAATGGGCTACACACACACACTTACACATAGAATGACTTTGATTAGTGAATGTGATAGGCCGCTCTGAACAAATGTGTTTTGAGGGAGCGCCTGAAACCATGCAAATTGTGGATAGTCCTAATTTCTTGGGGTAGAGTATTCCAGAGGATTGGCGCAGCGCAGGAGTAGTCTTGGAGTCGGGAGTGGGAGGTACGGATTAGTGCAGAGGTTAGTCGAAAGTCGTTTGCAGAGCGCAGCAGTCTGTTAGGCCGATAGATAGAAATGAGGGAGGAGATGTAGGGGGGTGCTGCACTGTGGAGAGCTTTGTGGGTGAGAACAAGTACTTTGAATTGGATCCTATAATGAATGGGCAGCCAGTGTAAGGACTGGCGAAGAGCGGACGCATCGAGTACCGATTAGCCAGATGGATGACCCTGGCTGCTGCATTAAGGATGGACTGGAGAGGGGATAGTCGAGTAATGGGGAGGCCAAGTAATAGAGCGTTGCAGTAGTCCAGGCGGGAGTGGATCAATGCTACAGTGAGTTTTTGTTGTTTCCATGGTGAGAAAAGGGCGGATTCTAGAGATGTTCTTTAGGTGTAGGCGGCAAGAGATTGTATATTGGAGGTGAAGGAGACATTGGTGTCAAACATAACACCCAGACAGCGAGCCTGTTGCCGGGGTGTTATTATGGTGCCGCCCACGGAGATGGAAATGTCAAATTTAGGGAGGTTAGTAGACGGCGGGAGCAGAAGAAGTTCAGTTTTGGAGAGGTTGAGTTTCAGATAGAGAGCGGACATGATGTTGGAGACTGCGGACAGTCACTGGCGTTCTGTAGTACAGCGGGGGTAAGGTCGGGGGGTGACGTGTATAGTTGTGTGTCATAAGCATGCTGTTATCTATAAAACTTCTGGCCATTATTTAGGCCTATGGGAGATGGCCCCTATTAAGGACTTGCATTATATTATTCTGATATACTAACAAAATATTTTTTTTTATATTTTCTGGGCTTCTACTCTAATAAGAAAATTATTGTGTCAACTGATCTGGCTTATATATATACAGCTCTGGTAAAAATTAAGAGACCACTGCAAAATTTTCAGTTTGTCTGATTTTTCTCTCTATAGGTATATTTTTGAGTAAAATGTAAATTGCTCTTTTATTCTATAAACTACTGACATGTCTCCTAATTTCCAAGCAATAAATTTTGTATTTTTCAGACAATGAGAAATGGTCAAAATAAAAAAATGCAGTGCTTGCAGACCTCAAATAATGCTAAAGAAAGCACATTCATAATCATTTAGAAACAAAAATACTAATGTTTTAGCTCTGGAAGAGTTCAGAAATCAATATTTTGTGGAATAACCATGATTTTAATCACAGCTTTCAAGCGTCTTGGCATGCTTTCCACCAGTCTTTCACACTGCTTTTGGGTGACCTTATGCCACTCCTGGTACAAAAATTTAAGCAGTTATTCTTTGTTTGATGGCTTGTGACTATCCATCTTCCTCTTGATCACATTCCAGAGGTTTTCAATGGGGTTCAGGTCTGGAGATTGGGCTGGCCATGACAGGAATTTGATGTGGTGGTCCTTCATCCACACATTGATTGACCTAGCTGTGTGGCATGGCACATTGTCCTGCTGGAAAAATCAGTCCTCAGATGTGGGGAACATTGCCTGAGCAGAACAAAGCAAAAAGATGTGCATCGAGGCGCACTACCATAAGAAAGTAATCAAGTGGGTGCAAATATCAGTGGTAAACACAAGAATGCAAACAGAGAAAAAAGCACCACTGTAAGATATGCACAAACCTCTATAATCTAAAATACAAAAACTTTATTGACACATCAAATAAAAAAAAACAATTAAAAACATGCATGGATCTCCCCCATGATGTATAATGTGAATATCAGACCTAGAGTGTCAAATCAATAGAGCACAAAGTTGATCTGAAATAACTTCATAGTATCTGTGGTTTAAGCAGACTTAAACCACTACATGTAACATAGCCCAATTCAGGGCTCCATGAGGAGCAAAATACAAAGGATAAATAAAGGCAACCTGCAACCCATGGAACAAGATAGAGGGAGAGTCCAGCAAGCCCCACGCGTATCGCCGTGTCAAGGCACGGCTTCATCAGGGAAAGTGACGATATGTGGTCAATACCTGTTTACATACATGCATCATTGGTGGTCAGTGAGTACCGGTGGGCGCCGGAGACCCTAGCCAGAAGCGGAAGTCGCGGAAGAGCGACGTGTGGGCAGATATCTCTGCCCACACTATAATCCACATGCATGCGCCTGTCAGCCATTGCCTGAGCAGAATGAATCGACTGTTTTTCCTTGTGTGCGGCTTGATTCATACGTCCTTCGCAAACATTAACCTGCCCAATTCCAGCCTTGCTGAAGCATCCCCAGATCATCACCAATCTTCCACCAAATTTCACAGTGGGTGCAAGACACTGTGGCTTGTACGCCTCTGCCAGGTCTCTCTCTAACCAATAGACGACCAGGTGTTGGGCAAAGCTGAAAATTAGACTCATCAGAGAAGATTACCTTACTCCAGTCCTCTATGGTCCAATCCTTATGGTCTTTAGCAAACTTCAGCCTGGCTCTCCTTTGCTTCTCAATGAAGAAAGGCTTTTTTCTAGCTTTACATGACTTGAGACCTGCCTCTAGGAGCCTGTTACGAACTGTTCTTGCCGTGCACTTCACCCCAGCTGCAATTTGCCATTCCTTTTGTAGGTCACTTGATGTCATCCTGCGGTTGGTAAGTGACATTCGAATAGGATGACGGTCAACCTGGTCAGTGGAGAGTCGTTTTCGCCCTCTGCCGGTCTGAAGCTTTGTTGTCCCCCGTGTCTGCTGCTTGACCTTGTTGTAATGGACTGCGGTCTTAGAAATTTTTAAGGCTGGAGGTAACATGACCCTCACTGTATCCCTCTGTCTTAATTTTTGCCAGAGCTGTGAATCTTGCAAGAGTGACATAAGTGCTCCACTGATGCTTTAACCCCTTAACGACCAGGGGAATTTCAGTTTTTGAATTTCCGTTTTTTGCTCCCCTTCTTCCCAGAGCCATAATTGTTTTATTTTTTTTGGTCAATATAGCAATGTGAGAACTTGTTTTTTTGCGGGACAAGTTGTACTTTTGAACGACACCATTGGTTTAAACATATCGTGTACTGGAAAATGGGAAAAAAATTCCAACCAAGTGAAATGGTGAAATTGCAAAAAAAAAAAAAAAAAAAAAAAAAAGTGCAATTTCACAGTAGTTTTTTATTACCATGTTCCCTAAATGCTAAAACTGACCTGCCATTATGATTCTCCAGGTCATTTGGAGTTCACAGACACCAAACATGTATAGTTTCTTTTTTATTTAAGTGGTGAAAACAAAAATCCAAAATTTGTTAAAAAAAAAAAAAAAGGCGCCATTTTCCGAGATCTGTAGAGTCTCCATGTTTTGTGATCTTGGGCTGGGTGAGGGCTTATTTTTTGTGTGCTGAACTGACGTTTTTACTGATACTATTTTGGTGTAGATATGATCTTTTGATTGCCCGTTATTGCATTTTATTGCTATGTAACGGCAACCAAAAAAAACATAATTCTGAGGTTTTGATTTTTTTCTCATTATGCCATTTACCGATCGGGTTAATGACATTGATACATCAGGCGATTCTGAATGCGGCGATACCAAATATGCGCATATTTGAATTTTTACTGTTTTATTTAAATGGGGTGAAAGGAGGGTGATTAGAATTTTTTTTTTATATATTTTTAAAAACTTTTTTTTTTTTTTACTTTTTGCATGCTTCAGTAGTTTCTATGGGAGACTAGAAGCTGCAGTAATTTGATCGCTCCTACAACATACAGGTGATGATCAGATCACCTGTGTGTAGCAGAAATGCTCATTTGCAATGAGCACCGACCACGGGGTGGAAATGACAACCATGGCGGTCTGCTGCAGACCTCTGGTTGAAATGCTGACCCATCAGTGACCCAAGATCATGTGACGGGGTCACAGAAGGGGAGGGGGAATTAGCAACGCGCATCTGGTGAGCTCAAGTTAAATGCCACTATCAGAGACTGACTGCGGTATTTATCCAGTTAACAGCCGACATTCCAACCGCGGCTGTTGCGGGTACATGTCAACTGTATAGATCAGCTGTCAGGTGTGCGGAAAGGTGCGGGCTCAGCGCTGGAGCCCGCACCAAACAGGGGAAGTTCGGCATGGGCATACTATTAGGCCCAGTGTCAGACAGGTGTTAACCATTTAACTGATAGCTTTTCTGAGACGTGAAAATTTTTTAAATATTAAAATTATTGCTATTTTCTTGAATATTGACACCTCAAACACACATTTTTCGGTGTTTACATTTAGGGAATAATAGGGTAAGAGATGGAGAGCCGAAGAGGAGCAGGTGCGCCACATGGCAATATTAGAGTTCCAACCTCCATGGCAAGGTAGAGAAAGTGGGTGAGACTGCTATAGGGCTAGCCCCAGTGTCCACTCCACTCGCTGTAACGCAATTATTTAGCCCAGCCTTTTTATGGTATTAAAATAAGTTTTGTAACTAGTAGGAGGGTCTTTTTAAGTTCTTTTGTAAGAGTTTCTGGGACCTTGTTTTCTATCTTAATAGTCTTGTTCATCATGTCATACAACACTTGCAATTACTTATTTTGCCTTTCTACCCAGTTAATTCATCTGCGTTCTATGTAGAAACAGGAAGTACCTTGTCTGCAGAAATTATTCCTCTCCAACTCCTGACCCAACTGCTTCCCCTCCCCCCCGCCATTGACTTTTTCAGTAACTGAAGACTCATACAGAGAAAATTGACCTTGTGTTCCTACACAGAGCCTAGAACGATTGAGCTAGTCAAGTTTTTTCAAGTGATGCCATAGCCCTAATGGAAAAAAAAAATGTATTGGGTAGAAAGGCAAAATTAGCAATTGTCTGTACGCAGTGCTATATAATATGATGGCTGCAATATATCAAGAGGATAAAACCTTTGAATGGAGGAGAGCTTCTTTAAGTAAGCAATGCCTTATCAATTTAACTTTGTGTTTTTACATTTGCAATTGTTTATTTTTTAATGAACCCATAAGTGAAAGGAAAGAAACTTTGGTATACTGAAAAACGCAACAAAAAACGAAGCACGAAAATCGGCAAAGTAGGCAGCAAAATCTTAATTTTGTCTGCAGCTTTTTTTTTTTACTGCCTCTTAAGAGATCAGGTTTTGGCAGCAGAAAAAAAGCAATCTGTGAATATAGCGTGCGCGGGGAAACTTCTGCCTCCAAAAAACCACATATAAAAAAAATGTCAAAAACATGCTATTTTATGCAGTGTTTTTTCTGTCAAAAGATGCAGAAATGGTGAAGAAATTTCCTGCAAACACTTAAAGTCGGCACATACCCTTATACAGTTTCATACATCTGCTCTATGGGCCTAACTCAAAGTTTACACCTATTTTCTGGTGCAAAACACTATGAAAAGTTGTGAAAGTTTTGACCAACTCAAAGTTGTGAAAAACTTTGCAACTCTTTGCGTTGTCATATTGGTTCAAGTCAGATATGCTGAAGAGGGCAGAGTATGGGCATGATTTTCACCAGAAAAATTATTTCAGTCCCCGATCTGGTGCACTCCATCGAGATGATGTGACAAATTCATTAAATGGATTCTCCAAGAATACAAAAAAAATATAAACAAATACCGTATATACTCGAGTATAAGCCGACCCAAGTATAAGTCGACCACCCTAATTTTGCCACAAAAAATTGGGAAAACTTATTGACTCGAGTATAAGTCTAGGGTGGGAACTGCAGCAGCTACTGGTAAATTTCAAAAATAAAAATAGATGCCAATAAAAGCAAAATTAATTGAGACATCAGTAGGTTAAATGTTTTTGAATATCCATATTTAATCAGGAGCCCCATATAATGCTCCATACAGTTCATGGTGCTCCATACAAAATACGCCCCATATAATGCTGCACAATGGTTAATAATGGCTCCATAAGATGCCCCATAGAATAATATGCCCCATATGCTGCTCCATAAAGATTATGGCCCCATAAGATGCCCCATAGAATATGCCCCCATATGCTGCTCCATAAAGGTTATGGCCCCATAAAATGCCCCATAGAATATGCTGCTCCATAAATGTTATGGCCCCATAACATGCCCCATAGAATATGCACCCATATGCTGCTCCATAAATGTTATGGCCCCATAAGATGCCCCATAGAATATGCCCCCATATGCCGCTCCATAAAGGTTATGGCCCCATAAGATGATCCATAGAATATGCCCCCATATGCTGCTGCTGCTGCTGCGAATAAAAAAAAAAAAAAAAAAGACATACTCACCTCTCGTCGCTGGGGGCCACGTGCCGGTGTCCTGAGCAGGCGGGGACACCAGTGTGCTATGGGGGACAGGTGCCGGTGTGACCGCTGGCTCAGGCCCCCGGCACCTGCGATATTTACCTGTCCCCATTCCACCGCCGCGAGCCGCAGTGTCTTCCGGGTCCTCTGGCTGTGAATGTTCAGGCAGAGGGCACGCACTAACCACGTCATCGCGCCCTCTGACCTCAACGTCACAGCCAGAGGACGTGAGGACAGAGCGGTGCACAGCGGTGGAACGGGGACAGGTGAATATAGCATGGCTACCCCGGCCTCCCCGTCATACTCACCACCTCCTGGCGCGTCTCTGCAGCCCCTGTGTCTCCCATTGTCTCCGGCGCCGCAGCTCTTCATTCCTTCAGCAGTCACGTGGTACCGCTCATTAACGTCATGAATATGTGCATATTCATGACGTTAATGAGCGGTACCACATGATCGCTGAACATAGGCGCCAGAGACCATGGGAGAAGCAAGGGGCTGAAGACAGCGCCATTAGGGGGTGAGTATATGTGACAGCCGCGCTCCTCCTCCCCCGCCGACCTCCTGGTAGAGGACTCTAGTATAAGCCGAGAGGGGCACTTTCAGCCCTAAAAAAATGGGCTGAAAATCTCAGCTTATACTCGAGTATATTCGGTAACTAAAATAATTATTGTAAGTAAATTCTTAAATAAATTGAATTAGCGAAAGATTAGTGTTTCCTCAAGGGAGGTAATCACTACAGAATTAAAATGGCTGCAGCCTTATACTAGCAGAAACCAGTTCTAGATTACGACAGATGCCTGTGAGAATCTGCAGTAGGAAGAACTGCCTTATTTCATATGTACGAATATGTGCTCGCAGTGGATATTCTGATCTAATACTGGAGATACCAGGAGTGCTGAGGTAAGAAGAGGCTGCTTGAACTGCTGTCTATCCTGTCTCTCTTCTAATACTGGAGATACCAGGGTTTCTGAGGTAAGAAAAGGCCACACACTGCTGTTAATCCTGTCTATTATGTGATCTAATACTGAAGATACCAGGGGTGCTGAGGTAAGAGGCTGCTTGCACTGCTGTCTATCCTGTCTCTCTTCTAATACTGGAGGTACCAGGAATTCTGAAGTAAGAAGAGGCTGCTCACACTGCTGTCCATCCGGTCTCTCTTCTAATACCGGAGATACCAGGGATTCTGAGCTAAGAAAAGGCCACACACCGCTGTCCAACCTTTCTACTACTGATCTAATACTGGAGATGCCATGGGTGCGGCACCACACCTGTCCACCATGTGTTCCTAAAGGATAATACTGCACATGCTCAGAGGCTCCTGCCCTAACATTCTAGTTCATGTTTCTGTCAGGGTAGCAATGCAGCAGCCATTTTAATTTTACAGTAAGTAGCTCACTAGACAACTATTCTGATTTTATGTTTAAAATATTTAGGAATTTATAATAATATTTCCTTTAGTTATTTTTTTTTCTATTCACGGAGAACCCCTTTAAGTGTTGTGTGCCTCTTAATGAACTTGGCATATCTTACTCCTCCATGCCTGTCATGAAGACTTAGTGTGTAAAAATTATTAATACACTGTATTGACAATCTTATGTATAATGATCCTGAAAGAAAGCACTGCAAAATGGGCTAATACATTTCAATTAGCAATAATAACAATGAAGTAAAAAGTCATTCCGGTGTCTTCAGCAGTCCCATAGACTATGAGCACCGCAATGGCACACTTGGGCAGCCACGGCTCCATTCCAACAGGGTGTTTCAGAGCTCTGATCTCAGGATCAGTGCGGTCCCAGTAGTTGGAACCCACAGAAATTAAGTTATGACCTGTCCAATGTTATTGTTAATGTACCAATTAATTAGCACCGCAAATTTATTAAATACACTTTAGTTAAATAGATCCATTAACAACCCTTGCACCGCTACATCGAAAAATGATCTAAATTTGTGTCAATCTTCTAAGTAAATATATTTTTAAAGGTGCTATTGACATGAAATTCTCACCAGATGTCAGTATCAACCCATCCAATCCACAGAGGCAAAGAAATCCAATCACAGATGTCCGTAAAACAGGATTTTGGTTGCTTACCGTAAAATCTGTTTCTCGGAGCGCTCATTGGGGGACACAGGAAACCATGGTGTATGCTGCTGCCACTAGGAGGCTGACACTATGCATATGAAAAAAGGGTTGGCTCCTCCTCTGCAGTATACACCCCACCGACTGGCATCTAATCAGCTAGTGAGAAAGCAGTAGGAGAAGAACATGAGAGAACCAAACAGAACAGACAACTCAAACATAACCATAACAATCAGAAGAAAGGACGAGAGTTGTAAACAGATGGGAGGGTGCTGTGTCCCCCAATGAGCGCTCCGAGAAACAGATTTTACGGTAAGCAACCAAAATCCTGTTTTCTCGATCGCTCTAATTGGGGGACACAGGAAACCATGGGACGTCCCAAAGCAGTCCTTGGGGTGGGAAG
This sequence comes from Oophaga sylvatica, assembly GCA_033576555.1. Classification (NCBI taxonomy): domain Eukaryota; kingdom Metazoa; phylum Chordata; class Amphibia; order Anura; family Dendrobatidae; genus Oophaga; species Oophaga sylvatica. The sequence continues at coordinate 140,467,474 of JARQOD010000007.1, read as the reverse complement.
AAAATTGGCAGAAAAACTCCATTCAGGTCTGGAAAGTCCCCAATGCTGCCTGCAAGATCTTTCTGACTAAGCTGGCGTCCGCCGAAGCGTAGGCGTGGACCCTGTAAAATTTGGCAAACGTGCGGATGGAAGACCGGTTTGCCGCTTTGCAAAGTTGTAGGGCGGATGCCCCATGGTGAACCGCCCAGGAGGCGCCTACTGTTCGGGTGGAGTGAGCCTTAATCCCGAAGGGAGGCACACTGATGTTAACCCGGTAAGCCTGCAATATGCAGTCCTAATCCCACACGCAACTGTAGCCGTGGAAGCCGGCAGGCCTCTCCGCGCCCCGGCTAGAATGACGAACAGAAGATTCGACTTCCTGAAGGAAGCAGTCCTCTCTAGGCAGGTCCTCACTGCCCGGACCAGGTCCGGCCTGTTCAGCGAACGCTCCAGAGAATGAGTCGGAGCTGACAGAAGGAAAGTAGGACAATATCCTCATTCAAATGAAAGGTGGAAAACACCTTGGGAAGAAGAGAACGAGATGCCAAGGATTTCTGAAAGAGGATATAAAAAATTGGTACCTGCTCCTTTAGAGAGAGAGAGAGAGAGAGAGAGAGCGAGAGACCAGAATCCAGTACCGCTTGGAGAAGAACTCAAGATAGCTGGGAGCGACAACCTCATTGGCGGTTGACGTTAGACTCCCACCAGCGAAAATAGGCCTTCCCGGTTCGGTAGTAGAATCTGGGGGATGACGGTTTTCCTGGCCTGGATCGTGGTGTGAATCACCCGAACGGAGAAACCGGATGCTCTCAATACCGCGGTCTCAACAGCCGCGCCGTCAAATAGAGTGACCGAGAACTCGAGCCCAAGGAAGGGGCCCTTGGGGAGCGGGAAACGAAGACCCGATCTCAGGGCCGGAAAACGCACTCTATTTTGTATCCAGAGGATACAACCTCTCTGACTCACGCGTCTTCCACCAGGACGAGTCAGACGCCTCTGAACAGGAGGAGACGATCACCCGGCCTGGGAGAAACGCTGGGCTCTGGATACGAGTCAAGCCGAGGAGGATCTGCCAGGTCTTGACCTGGAAGATCTACCCTGGGAGTGATGGGAACGCAAGGAAAGAGTGGGCCTGAAGGAAGCCTTCTTCTTTGTCTGGCGATTCTGCGGCCTGTGCCGACCCGAAGAATCGTCCGACTCCGGGGAAGTGCGAAAAGGCCGAAAGGAGCGGAACTGCCGCCTTTGAACGGGACTGCGAGGCTTGGACTGATGGAGCAGAGAACTCGTGCCTCCCGTTGCCTCCTTAATGATCTGATCCAACCTAGAGCCGAACAGATGAAGGGGAGGCCTGTGAGCGACTTCTTTGAAGAAGGATCCGCTTGCCATGCTTTGAGCCAAATATTCCTCCGGATGGCTACAGAATTGCTGGACGCCTGAGCAGCACAAGACGCGGCGTCCAGGGAGGCCGAAACCAAATATTGCCCACCACAGGAAATTTGATCTGCAAGCTCCGCCAGCTCCCTCGGAGGGGCTCCAGCCATGATGCCCTTGCAGAGCTATTTTTCCCATCGGGCTAAGGCTCTTGATACCCAAGTTGAGGCAAAGGCCGGGCATAACGCAGAAGCGGCCGCTTCAAAGGCTGATTTTGCCAGCGATTCTAAATTTCTATCGTTGGCATCCTTGAGGGAAGCTACATTAGAGTGGGAGGACCGTATTGGTGGAGAGTCTGGAGACCGGAGGGTCCACCGTAGGAGAAATCGTCCAGTTAGTGGTAAGATCCGGAGGGAAGGGATATAGGATGCTGAGGCGCTTCCTTCTTTGAAAGCGCCTGGTTGAATCTTCCCTCTCCCTCTTGAGAATCTCCATGAACTCGGTATGCGAGGCAAAGACCTTGGCAGGTGGCTTGGACCGTCTGAAGGAAACCGCCTGATCTGTGGATTCTGTAGCGGTATCTTTGATGCCTAAGGTCTGGTTGACTGCCACGATCAGGCTCTGCACCGTATCCGTCATGGTGGAGGCCTGATCTGGATCTAGGTCCGACTCATCTTCCGAAAGCGCGTCTGAAGACGCTTCGCCTGACTCCGGATAGGAGGGCGCTAGAGGGGGCTCACACCTTGAGAGGTCGTCTGGTGAAGCGGAGCGGGAAGAGGACCTAGAACGGAGCTCCACTCTAGGTCTCTTACGACCTGAGTTGGAGGGACCGGGCTGCAAGACTTGTGACCCACTGGCGACCGCGGGTGCAGAAAGGGGCAATCTGTCCAAAACCGACACAAGTGTTTGTGACACCCTGGTGATATCCGCCACGGATTGTGACAGAGAAGCCGCCCACTCCGGGGTAGGGGGGTCAGAACTGCCTGGGGCTGAAGGGGACTCCTGGGTGGGTACCGTGGGGTCGCTGCAGGCCTGGCAGAGGGGAGACGACTGACCTGAAGGGAGTCTGCTGTTACAGGAAGAGCACACAAAGTGCCTAACCAGGGTAGTAGAGGAAGAGGAAGGTGGGGGGCGAGCAGGCTCACCCTTGTGCTTAGGCATGGTGAGAGTCCCACTAACTGATGCCAGAAGGTTGGGGGACACAAAGGAGACAGAAGAGAGTGTCAGCTCTGCAGGGCAGAGCAACTCACGGTTGCTGAAGGTGCGTGATCCTATCAGGCTGTGGAAGAAGTGGTCCTGCTGGGAGGATACTTGTTCCCTGAAGATGGCGCCCAGATGAGAAAAATGCACGCTGTTACTCCAGGTTCCCGCTCTCCTGAGTGGGCGGTGCGAAAACGCTGCACAGAGCCGCAAATAGGGCGGCTACAGAGCGCCGTGGAGCAAAGAGGGAGGTGGGCGGGGCCTCTGACTGTAGTGTAAGACGGGCGGGAGAAAAGCCCTCCCGGAAGTAGGGAAACAGGGGGCGGAGGATACTTGTTCCCTGAAGATGGCGCCCAGATGAGAAAAACGCACGCTGTTACTCCAGGTTCCCGCTCTCCTGAGTGGGCGGTGCGAAAACGCTGCACAGAGCCGCAAATAGGGCGGCTACAGAGCGCCGTGGAGCAAAGAGGGAGGTGGGCGGGGCCTCTGACTGTAGTGTAAGACGGGCGGGAGAAAAGCCCTCCCGGAAGTAGGGAAACAGGGGGCGGAGTCGGAAGTAGGCCCCGAATGAGGCCACCGGCAAGGGGGGGGGGGGGGGCGCGCGGTTCGCCGAGAAAAACCGCCCCCTGCTGCGGCGCGATAGTGCGCCCTAGTAGAAGGGTGGCCCCGGACAGAAAATCCCCTCCTGAGGACTCATCCCCTCGGAGGGGAGTGTGAAAGGCCCCTCCAGAAAGAGTGCGACGGCGAGCCTGGAGCTGCAGGGAACCCGGGAGGTGCTGCGCCCTGGGAGACGTAAGAGATAAGGGGCTCCCAGAAAGCAATCCTCACCCCTATGGGGGGAAGTGGGGGTGTTGGGGGGGGGGGGGTTGGCACATCCCTGCACGCACATCCCTGCACATTCCTTCTTTCTTCTCATCTTTTCTTTCTATCTTCCTTCTTCTGTCCTATTTGGGAAAGGGACAATACCTTAAATGAAGATCGGACGTCCGGAAGACAGATGTGGGACATCCGTGTCTCTCCATCCGACAGGCTCTGGTGGGCGAGTGGTTGGGAGACGGAGGCAGGCCCGAGTCTTTGTCCTGGATGCTTAAACACACGTCCGTGTTAGGGAATTACAGGGGGTCCTGCCAAGGAACAGACATATGAGGATACGGGGTGGCAGTACACGCCGTACTCAGTCTCTACGTGGGACTACAGTAGTGACTGTTCACACTGTATCCCTCCGGAAACCTGAAAAGGAACGACGCACATTAGGTAGATATGGGTCTCCGGAGAGACCAGTGTCCACCTCCTACTGACACTAAGCTAAAACTGATTGGATGATGCCAGTCGGTGGGGTGTATACTGCAGAGGAGGAGCCAACCCTTTTTTCATATGCATAGTGTCAGCCTCCTAGTGGCAGCAGCATACACCCATGGTTTCCTGTGTCCCCCAATTAGAGCGATCGAGAAATTAGGTGTAGTAATGAGAAATCACACAGGGAAAAAGTATTGAACACGCTTACTGAAATGTATTTAATACTTCCCACAAAAGCCTTTGCTGGTGATGACAGTTTCAAGACACCTCCCGTATGGAGAAACTAGTCGCATACATTGCTCAGATGTGATTTTGTCCCATTCTTTTACTCAAACACACTTCAAATCCTGAAGGTCCTGTGGGATCCTTATATGATCTCTGAGCTTTAGTTCCATCAATAAATTTTCTATTGGATTTAGGTCAGGTGATTGGCTGGGCCATTCTAGCAGTAATATTTTCTGTGAGACCAATTGACAGTTTCCTTGGCTGGGTGTTTGAGATCATTGTCTTGTCAAAATGTCCACCCTTGTTTCATCTTCAACATCCTGGTAGATGGCTGCAGATTTTTATCAAGAATGTCTCAGTACATTTGTCCATTCATCCTTCCTTCAATGACATGAAGTTTGTCAGTGCCATATGCTGAAAAATAGCCTCCACATCAAAAGTCTAAGTTACTTACCGTTAACGGTATTTTTCGAAGTCCATGACAGCACTACAGAGAGAGGGGATCCACCCCTTAGGAACAGGAAACCTACAGATACAAAAGGGCGGCACCTCTCCCACACATCAGTTGGATTACAGAGCATAAGAGGACAACCAAGGTTAAATGGTATACAGCAAAAAATTTTATGCATCACACAGTAACCTTAATCAATCGTTTATTACATGTGGACTATATAAGAGGAAGAAGTGCACATAGAACCCGGGTGGGAATGTAAGGGTGCTGTCATGGACTTCGAAAAATACCGTTAACGGTAAGTAACTTAGACTTTATTCGAACGTCCATGACAGCACTACAGAGAGAATTACACAGAGTAATAAGTATTTTAGGGAGGGACCACTGCCTGCAGCACCTTTACTCCGAAAGAAAACTTTAAAATTATCTCGAGGTGCCGAGGAGAATTCTAAACGTAGCCCTGTAGCTATAAGGTTAAGGATCCAGCTACTGTTTGAAATTTCCGACCAGGCCGGGAAGAAGGCCTTCAATCTGCCTCCCACCGGCATCGCTAGTCATTGCGAGGGTTTTTTTGTTTCCTTAGGTGGACCCCTAAACATAAACCCTGTACCTCTTCGCCTCTTATCATCCCATTTGGTTCGTTCCCTGGATGACCTTCTGCGGCTGAACCTCCTTCTACTGAAAGGTCTTTTATAGAAAGGGGTTGATAGACTGGGAAACTTTTTCTTGTCGTCCCCTGCCTTTTCTAAAAGTTCGTCCAGGACCGGCCCAAAAAGATATTCGCCGTCACACGGAATGGAGCAGAGGCGAGATCTGGCTTGAATATCGCCCGGCCAACATTTTAGCCATAATGCCCTTCTTGCTGCATTAGATAGCCCCGCAGCTCTGGCAGCCATTCTCACTGAGTCCGCCGAGGAATCAGCCAGGAAAGCCGCCGCGTTTTGAATTACCGGCAAGGTCTTTCGTCCCATCTGCTAACTGGGATGCCAACTGGTCTAGCCAGACCATCATTGACCTGGCCGCACAAGTGGCTGCAACCGCTGGTCTTAGGGCACCTGCTGCCATCTCCCATGTTCCTTTCAAGAAAGAGTCTGCGTTCTTATCTAGTGGATCTTTTAAAGATCCCATATCATCGAATGGAATGGAGGATTTTTTAGAAGCCTTCGCCACTGCAGCATCCAGCTTCGGGGCCTTATCCCATCTACCCGCCGGGGGATCTTCAAAGGGATATCTCCGCTTAAATGCTTGGGGTAAGGAGCCTCTTTTTTCAGGCTTCTTCCACTCTCTGTCTATGAGGCCTTGGATGCTACTGTTTAGTGGAAAGGATCTCCGTTTTTTTGGATCTAAACCACCAAACATCAGCTCCTGAACTGAAAGTTCTGGTTTCGCCTCCTCTACCCCCATGGTGGACCTAACTGACTTGACAAATTTGTCCATCTGGTCCAAGGAAAAACAAAAACGGGTAGCGTCTTCCGTAGAAGACGAGGAGGAAGCCGAAGAGGAAGGCGAGGAGGGTCCTGAGACAACTTCACCCCTGTCATGGGCGGCCGGAGAATCTGAATCAGATAAAACTGGTACAGTTCTACGCCTGGAAGATTCTCCGTGTCTTGAGGACGCTCTCATTTCTGCTCTTATTATTTCCCTCAGGCTTTCGGTGAAATCTGGAGTCTCTTCCGTTATCTAAAAAGGGAAGGGGCATAGGGGGGAGGGTTACTATCTCATCCAGGCCCCTGCCCTTCCCCTTAAAATGCCCTACCGTTCGTTGCATGCACGGCTGGCATAACCTTTTAGGGCAAGCGTCAGGCAGAGGGCAAGCACAAAAGGCACATTCCCTGTGCTTGCTTTTCACCGAACATTTCTTCCCCTAGTAACAGACACAGAATGGGGGAAAAACTGCATTACTGGGTGTTCTATTAGACGATCTCTTACCCAGACCATGCAGCAGTAGGTACCGGATCACGGGGAGGGGTCTTTTTCCCAGCTGCGGAACTTCTGCATCTGGCGTCAATGGCCGAAGAGGAGCGCTCTGTCTGCTGCTGCTGCTGGCTCTCCTGATGCACCGAGGAAGCTTCTGCAGTGTCCATTGCAAAATGGGGCAGAAGCGCATTTCCTCCTTCTCAGGCCTTTAAATACTCCCCGGATATCCGGGTCAGCAGGACTGGCCAGGGGTCCTCCCCCTCCCGCTCCACAGCCCCCCTGCACCTCCCCGCCGCTCCCACAGTAGGCGCTGCCTCACCCATGGTGCAGCCGCTGAAATTTTCAAAAATGCCGGCCGGTGTCCCATATCCGGTTCCGGCCAGGAGACTCCGCCCCCTTATTCAGCGCTCCCACCGGAGATCCCGATACCGCCGCACCGATCAGGCCAGTAGCGTCTCCCGCCGCCTCGCCCAGCCCCGTCGCCGCAGCAGCGGAGCGCCATGAAAAACCTCCAAATTCCCCACCTCCCCGTCCATGGCAGAGACGCGCGGTGGGAAATTCAAAAAATCCCCCGCCGCGCCGTCCAAAGCAGAGACGCGCGGCGGAAATTCAAAAAATCCCGCCGCGCCGTCCAAAGCAGAGACGCGCGGCGGGAAACTCAAAAAATCCCCCGCCGCGCCGTCCAAAGCAGAGACGCGCGGCGGGAAATTCAAAAAAACCCCGCCGCGCCGTCCATAGCAGTGATGCGCGGCGGGAAACGCTCGGCGGGAAATTCAAATTCAAAAATAAATTTTTTTTTTTTTTTTTTTATATGGCTGCACCACCAGCAGGCCCCATGACAGGACCGCAGGAGAGAACAGGAAGCACCAGGACCAGGGAGCGGGGGAGAATACTTACCAACCGGCGCTGGCTGGGAGACAGGGATCCACTGGATACTGCTCCACCTGCTCCGCACACTGCCGTGGAATCCTACCCAGACCCACCGTGGCGCTTCCAGGAGCTCTGCACCGGTCGAGGTAGGAGATCCCCCCCGCTACCTGGGTCGACCGGCCGGCCTGGGTCCTCCTGAAGATCTTCATCTGTAGGAAACCCGTCCTTTAGGAACAGGAAACCAACTGATGTGTGGGAGAGGTGCCGCCCTTTTGTATCTGTAGGTTTCCTGTTCCTAAGGGGCGGATCCCCTCTCTCTGTAGTGCTGTCATGGACGTTCGAATAAACTTCACTGTTGGAATGTGTTTTGGCTGTGATTTGCAGTGCCTTTTGGCCTTCAAACTTGGGTGTGTTTTATGGCATTCAAAAAGTTCAATTTTGTTCTCATCTGACCAGACTATATTCTCCCAGGATTTCACATACTTGTCTAAAGGTTGTTGAGTAAACTGTAAGCGCCCTTGAACATGCTTTTTGTTTAAGAATGGAGTCTTACGTGGTGAGTATGCATGCAGGCCATGGAGGATAAGTGCATTATTTATAGTTTTCTCTGAAACAACTGTACTTGCTGATTGTAGGTCTCTGTAGTTCTCTACTACAGGTGGTGCTTGGCTCTCGGACAACTCTTCTGATAATTCTGTTCACTCCTTTGTCTGAAATCTTGCAGGGAGTACCTGGTTGTGGCCGGTTTATGGTGAAATTATATTTTTTCCACTTCCGGTTAAGGACCCCAAAAGTGCTCACTTGAATCTTCAGAAGCTTAGAAATTCTTCTTTAACCGATGCCATCAGTATGTTTTGCAATAACAACATTGAGAAGGTCTTGAGGCAGCTCACTGGTTTTACCCATCATGAGATGTTTCTTGTGTGGCACCCTGGTAATGAGTCTCCTTTTTATAAGCCAACCGTTGAACCAGCTGATAGTGTTTTTCGCTAAGTGGCAGGATTGCGTTCTAATTACTGATAGATTTCTGCTGGTGTCATGACTTTCCATGGCTTTTTGCCCTCCCCTTTCTTCATGTGTTCAATACTTTCTCCCTGTGTCATTTCTCATTATTACAAATAATTTATGGACATTTATGGTTTGATTTCTTTGCCTGTGTGGATTGGATGGGTTGTTACTGACATCTGGTGAGAATTTCATGCCAGTAGCACTTTTGTTTTCTTTCAAAATATATATTACATATACCTTAAAGTAATGCCAATAAAACAACAGCAGCTCCTGGAACATAGCAATTAAAAAAAAAAAAAAAAAAAAAAAACAACAACATAAAAAAATTGTTGCTGTGCGCTCAAGGTCCAGAATACCTTTGTCTTGGAGAGGTTGATATTACAACTATGAATAGAAGTCTGATTAATGTGGGAGGACAATGGCCACTAAGTCACCTGGCTAAATACCAGAAAACACCAACCCTGACATTGATATTAGACTATAAACCTCGGAAACCCTGTTTGCAAATGTAATTCAGTAGAATTCATGTCATTCAATTTTTGACCGGGAAAGCGAGTTCAATGATGCATGCTGCAATAGACGGATTTTGGTAAGAACTTACCTGTAAAATCCTTTTCAGCGAAGGAAGGAAAGGAGACACACAAGTTCATAACTAGTGGGTAGGCGGAGCCCAGATAGGATTGACACCTCAGATTAAAAAGAGTGTTGACCGGCCCTCCAGCACGGGCTCCTCCTACTCCAGCTTTCTCCAGTCGTACTCAAGCTTAAGAAAGAGCAATATCACCAGCGGATTAACATAACCCCTTCTGAAGGACTTCAGAGAAAAATACAAAAGTACAGGTTATGCATACATTTGGCAAAGAAAAACCACACAGTTCCACGTACTATTCACTGAACCTGACCACAGCGATAAGCTGGCAATGCTGGAACAGAGCCGTAGCGCGTCGACCTCAGCCCAGAAAATCGCTATCAGAGAAGGGTCACGCTGCATCTGTAATACAACAACACACTTCTGCCATGGGAGGGAGCTGTATCTCCTTTCCTTCCTTCGCTGAAAAGGATTTTACAGGTAAGTTCTTACCAAAATCCGTCTTTCAGCTACAGATGGAAGGAAAGGAGACATACTAGTTCATAACTAGTGGGACGTCCCAAAGCAGTCCAAAAATTAGGGTGGGAAAAAAACCAAGAGGCAGAAAACCCATCAACCTAGATAAATGCGCAACAGGCGCTAAATACAAGTTAACTAAAACTTAAATTACCGCTGCCTGCAGGACCCTACGTCCTAAGGCCGCATCAGCGGAAGCACTGACGTCCACCTTATAAAACTTTGTAAATGTGTGGACGGAACGCCAGGTCGCCGCTCGGCAGAGCTGAGCTGCCGAAGCCCCTTGATGAAAGGCCCACGATGAAGCCACAGCCCTCATGGAGTGAGCTCGAATCTTAATCGGGCAAGGTTCGCCTTTAAGACGGTAAGCCTCCAAAATGGCTGACCGAATCCAACGAGCTATAGAAACCTTGGAAGCTCGTTGACCACGCCTGCGACTTGCTGGAATCACAAACAGAGAATCTGACTTCCGGAAACCTTGAGTAACAGACAAATAGAACTTCAAGGCCCGCACTAAATCCAATTTGTGCAAATCTCGCTCCTTTGCATTCCTCGGGCCCGGGCAAAGCGAGGGCAACACAATATCCTGGTTAACATGAAATTGCGACACCACCTTAGGTAGAAAGTCGCCCCGTGTGCGAAGCACTACTCGATCCGGGTAAAACTCCAGGAAAGGAGGCGAGCAAGAAAGAGCTGCCAACTCAGAAACCCTTCTTAAGGAGGTTACCGCCACTAAAAAGGCAACCTTCCAAGAAAGTAAAGAAAGGCTAGCAGAAACCATAGGCTCAAAAGGCACATGCTGAAGAGCCTCCAAGACAAGGTTGAGCCGCCAAGGAGACACAGGCGCCTTCCGCGGTGGAAACTGACGGGTTACTCCGCGAAAAAAGGAACGCACGTCCCTACGCGAGGCGATAGCCTTCCGAAACAACAAAGACAGGGCAGAAACCTGACCTTTCAGAGTGCTAACTGCTAAACCTTTGTCCAACCCGTACTGCAGGAAAGGTAACAGATTGGGAATGGAAAAAATCCTCGGGTTCCTTGAAGACCCCGAACACCACGAAAAGAAGGCTTCCCAAGTCTTGTGATAAATCTTAGTGGTAGCCGGACCTCTGGCAGCTCGCAGAGTGGCAATGACTTCAGCCGAGAAACCTCTACGGGTCAATATTTCGGTCTCAAGAGCCACGCCGTCAAACGCAGAGACGTCAAACCCGGATGACGAACGGGCCCCTGGGATAACAGGTCCGGACGAAGAGGAAGTGGAAATGGCGGAGCCGCCAAAAGCGACACCAGTGTCGAGAACCACGTCCTCCTTGGCCAATCCGGGGCTATTAACAAAGCCGGAATTCTCTCCAGTCTGATCCGACGCAGCACCAGAGGAAGTAAGGATATCGGCGGAAACACATATACTAGCTCGAAATGGTCCCACGGAGCCACCAGAGCATCCACCGCCACAGCCTTCGGATCCTTGTACCTGGATATGAAGGTCGGTAGTTTGGCATTGACTCTGGATGCCATCAAATCCACTTGGGGAGTTCCCCAACGGGAGCACAGCAGTGCAAAAATTTCCGGATGGAGACTCCATTCTCCAGGATCCATCCTCTCGCGACTGAGGAAGTCCGCCGTGGTATTCTGGACTCCTGGAATGTGAATCGCAGAGATGGCTGGCACCCTGGTCTCGGCCCATAGCAGGATCCGAGACACCTCCATCATGAGCCTGGAGCTCCTCGTCCAGCCTTGATGGTTGATATACGCGACCGCCGTCGCGTTGTCTGTCTGCACTCGAACTGGCAGACCGCTGAAAGGGACCGTCCAGTGTTGGAGGCAAAGGAAAATTGCTCTCAACTCCAGGATGTTGATCGGTAAAACAGACTCTTCCGATGACCATACTCTCCCTGGATCCAAAGATTGTTCCAGACACCCCCCAGCCTGTCAAGCTGGCATCGGTGGTTATGACCGACCACCTCGGAGGGAGGAAAGATTTCCCCAGGGATAACGCTCCTGGACGTAACCACCATTCTAGGGATTCTCGCACCCTGCGAGAGATGATGATGCTGCAATCCAGAGAGATTTGCGATCGATCCCAACGACCCAGAATGAGTCTTTGGAGGGCCCTGGAATGAAATTGGGCAAAAGGAAGTGCCTCCATGGACGCCACCATCAAACCCAGAAGGCGCATACACTTCCGAAGGGACATTGCTGTCGCAGACTTCATGATCTGTACGTGTCGGAGAAGACATGCCCGCTTGTCTGGAGGTAGGGACACCACCGCCCGTACCGTGTCGAAATGCATTCCCAAAAATAGGATTGACTGCGACGGTTCCAGAGACGACTTCTCCCAATTGACCAGCCACCCGAAATCCTCCAGGAGCTGAAGGGATAGATTGCGAGCCGTCACCGCCTCCTCCTTTGAGGACGCCACAATCAAAAGATCGTCCAGGTAGGGAAAAATCGTAACCCCCTGTCTTCGAAGAATTGCCATGAGAGGAGCCAGAATTTTTGTAAAAACTCTGGGCGCCGAGGCCAAGCCGAATGGCAGAGCCACAAACTGGTAATGGTCCTGACCTATGGCAAAACGAAGAAAGCGCTGATGAGCCCTTCCGACGGGAACGTGCAAATAAGCGTCGCGAATGTCGATTGACACCAAAAAGTCGTTCTGCGACAGGGCTGCCACCACGGAGCGAAATGACTCCATGCGGAATTTGCGGGTGAGGACATGTCGATTCAATCTTTTGAGATCCAGAATAGGACGAAATTTGTTCTTTTTGGGAACCACAAAAAGATTGGAATAAAATCCTCTTCCCCGGTCCTCCGGCGGTACCGGTATTACCACACCCTTCTGCAGAAGGGAGTTGACCTCTCGCAGCAGAGCGGTAATTAACTCGGGCTCTGACGGTGTGCGAGACTGGCAAAACCTGTCCGGGGGTCGAGAAGAAAACTATGAAATAGCCTGCCGACAGACCCGCATTACCCAGGTGTCCGTAACGTGGGAAATCCAAGTCGCTTTGAATTGGAGCAGGCGACCCCCCACTCGAGAGCCCTCGAGTGGAAACCTGGCGTCAGTCCGTCTTGGCGGACTTCTTGTCAGCTTCCCGCTTGTCTTGACGGAAACTTGATTTCCAGGGAGTGCGGGATTTCTGAGTGAACTTTTTTCCCGAAAAAGAGGGACGACCCGATCCCCAAGAGGACTGACCGAATCGTCCCTTGGATCGAAAGGATCGTCGGCCACTACTGGCACCAGGTCTGCCAGGCGCAGAAGCCTTAGCCCTTCGCTGAGGTAAAGCCGCTTCTTTTGTCTTTGACTTGACAATCAGTTCTGAAAGGTCAGATCCAAATAACTGACTTCCCTTGTAGGCTAGAGACAGCAAACCTTGTTTTGACACTGCGTCCCCAGTCCACTGTCTAAGCCACAATGCTCTTCTAATTGTGACCGCCGAAGCTTGCGCCCTGGACAACAGTGATGCAGTATCCAGACCTGCATCATAGCTATAACAGACTGCAGTCTCCAATAAATCGAGAAGCCCATCTACCTCGGATAACGGAGATCCATTTTGCAACGCCATCCGTATACGGTCCAACCAGCACAGGGAAGCCTTACAAGCACACATGGATCCTAGCACCGCTTTGAATCCATGACCCGAGGCCTCGTAGTTGGATTTCGCCGCCATCTCCGTTTTTCTGTCTAGCAGGTCCTGCAGACTCGCCTTCCCTTTAACAGGGAGCAATGAGGATTTACTGAGCTGGGATAAAGGAACATCCACTTCAGGAGAAGAAATCCAATTATCCGTCAATTCCGTAGAGCACGGATATAGTGCCTCAAAAAAACGTGTTCCTTGAAAACGTTTATCTGGACACCGACGTTCCGTCTCCACTGCTTCATTAAGCTCATCCAGAGCTGGCAACGTCGCTCGCGACTTACGGTACTCCTGGTACATCCGAGGCGACTTACCAGGACGTGTAGTTACCTCCTCCGGCAACTGTAACGCCTCTCTCATGGCTTCAATAAAAGCCTCTGTTCGGCCCAAAGAGGCAGAATGTCCCTGCCGATCCTTATCCGAACCGGATAACTCCCCATCTGAATTTGAAGGGGAACCCTGTCCGCATTCCATATCAGAGAGTTCTGATTCGCTATGCGGAAAGGATGATACCGGCCTGTGTCGCTTCCTTCCATGAGAGGATCTAGCTGACACCCAATGACCTAAAAGGTCAGAAAGGCCATCAATAGAGCGAGCGATGGCATCCAATTTGGCATCGCTGTGACCTCAAATTGCTGCGCTTGACGTCGAAGTCTGCGTATCAGATACGCGCGACTGATCCTGAAGCAGATTTGGCACACGGTCCGCACCTTCTGGACCCTGATCTGACATGCCCTCACACAGTATATGGCAGGTCAAAGCCAGTCAGTAACTAGAAAAAAAGTGTGGCTTCTCAAGCGGATGCAGCAAGCCGCTGAAGAGTTAAAGCTCTTAGTGAGAGAGCTACCCCAGCTGTATCTGCAGAATATTCAGCAAAATAATTAGCCCTTACAAGTTCTGATCCCAAACTGGAATAGAACCTATGGCGGTTGCTGAAAGGGTTAACCCTTTAAAAGGGGTTAATGTCGCCGGCTCCACACTACTCCCTTATTAAAATAGAAGGGGGGTGCGAGCTCCAGGCAAAATAAGGTCTCTATATGAGACCGCAGCTGCCAGATAACACTATCTGTTCTTATAACACAGATAGGTTCCTGCGCTGTGGGGGTGAGGGCGTTTGACTCACCCAGCTGGCCGCGGTGATGTATATGTTGTAAGGGAGGAGCGGAGCAGGAAGGAGCCCGTGGAAGCCTTTCCAATGGCCGCCGCGCTGAGTGAAGCCGGAAGAGAAGCGCCTAATCGCGCGCTTCTGCACCAGAAGCCCGGGAGCGTGAAGCCACGCCCCCCGCCGGCTTCAAAAAAGTAGCGCGAACTCCTTCGCTCTCTGCTCCCCCTGTCCTGCAGGAATCTGCCTGCGGACAAAATACAGTCACCAAACATGTCAAATTTTACATGTAACAGCGGCTGCCGCAGCAGCCGCTGGCAGCACTCACACACACTTTAATAAAAATGTGGGGTACTCACCAGCCGAGCGCCACAGGGACCCCCAGGGGTTTCTGGCGCTATGCCCATGCTTCCCCCCCAGGGTGGGGAACGCAGTGACCCCAGATGCGTGGTTTGCGTCCCCGCCAGGGAAGCCATCCTCATCCCCCAGGGCCGGCAGGGTTCTGCAGGGACCACCATTAGGGTAATACAGATCCGCCAAGGGAGAGGTGGGAGTCCAGCAGCGCTGAGACCCCTGAGACCTCTAGACCACATCTGGTGATCCAAGTCTCTTGTCCGATTAAAATAATAAAATCTTCTGAGGAGCTGCTTCCAGCAGCGACCATCCTCTGGGACCTCAAATTTTAGACTGGAGAAAGCTGGAGTAGGAGGAGCCCGTGCTGGAGGGGCCGGTCAACACTTTTTAATCTGAGGTGTCAATCCTATCTGGGCTCCGCCTACCCACTAGTTATGAACTAGTGTGTCTCCTTTCCTTCCATCTGTAGCTGAAATTTTCCACAAAGACACAGTGTCTGTATGATAAAACACTTATCACTAAAGCTCCTCAGGCTCTCAGACAATGGGCTTTATTTCTTAGCCAGTGCTTCCCCCTATTGTGGACAATTTGTATTTTTAGGACGTGTTAAGACTTGGGAGACATTTGTATGCGATGTGTGTTGGGGGGGCTTTCCTAGAAGTGGGATACTTTAATGTGTTTTATGCAAGAAAACTGCTTTAAATAAAGCTGATGATATTCACCACACAGGCACATCCAGTAAAGATTGCCATCGAAGTATACATAATAAGTCTTCAATAATTTACACGGAAATACCTTAACAGCAACTTCAGCACTAATCTCCTCCTGAGTTTCAGCGAGACGTTTCTTTGCAAGCTCAGTTCTTCTATCGCATTCTGCAATGAAGGTCTCCAAATGATCCATAGCCTAAAATAGCAAATTGTACACCAGTAAGTTAACAAATAAATGTGTTTAACAAGTGAGCTAACAGCAGAGCTGTGACTGCCAAAAATTCACATTACTGACATCCTGTTTGTATGGTCTATGATCTTTCTACATGTACTCCACATAGTGGGCTAAGAGGAGTATCGCTGCTTATGTGCAGCGTCATAGCAAAACTCCATGCAATCAACAGAAATATATAAAGGTGCACAGAACTAGAACTCAGGACATGTATGGTAGCGTAAAAAAATAACTGCTTTATATAAGAGGTATGTAGTAAATGATATAGCCTGTCTTCCTATCATCTAATCCGCCCCAACACTTTATTCCCCGACAAATACACTTAACCAGCCTGCTGCTGGATACACTGCACACGGCTCAGATTACATCTTCTGCAGCACTGTACAAAATGATACAAAAAGGGGTTATAACAATAACATGAATATACATTTTCACAAGCATGGCACAACAAGAAGGAACCTGCCTGAACAGCCCTATTAGTTATGGTAAAATGAATAGAAAAGACAACAAAAAAAAGCTAAAATGAAGTCTAAGAAACACTACATAACTAGCAGGATAAAATTAATTTGCAGCAAAAAATAAATAAGTTTGTCAGCAGTTCCACATGAAGACCTTAGGGCCCCGTCACACATAGCGACACAACAGCGATTCCGACAACGATATGCACTTGTCAGGATCGCTGGTGTGTCGCTACATGATCGCTGGTGAGCTGCCAAACAGGCAGCTCAGGCAGCGATCAGGACAGCGACACTGTGGGTAATGTCGCTTAGTTACCCGCAGTGTACGTTGGATACCAGCCCGCTGGTGCAGGGAGCTGGTAACCAAGGTACACATCGGGTTTCCAGGCACTGTGCGGCGCCTGGAAACCCGATGTGTACCTTGGTTACCAGCTCCCCTGCAGCAGCGCGCTGGTATCCAACGTACACATCGGGTTTCTAGGCGCCGCCCGGTGCCTGGAAACCTGATGTGTACCTTGGTTACCAGCTGATCGCTGGTCTCCTGCCTGCCACACGTAGCGATGCGTGCTGGCCAGCGGGAGACCAGCGATCAAAAAAATGTCCTGGCCTTTGGACAACGATCAGCGATACCCAGCAGGGGGGCTGATCGTCGCTGAGCAGTGTCACACACAGCGATGTCGCAGGGGAGATCGCTGTTGCGTCACAAAACTAGTGACTCAGTGCTGTGTGTGACGGGGGCTTTACTGAGTATTATCTTTACATGGACTATTAGCAGCAGTTCAGAATGGGGTCAACATATGAGCATTTACATCAGCTCTATTAATTGTAGTAAAACTATGTATTTTAAGGGAATATATAGCCTAGATTATTTTTGCTTATTTATGTTTTTATGACCAGACTGAAAAGTTTTCCCTATTTCTATTAGATTTTTATTATAACACCCATCTTGCCTGAGCCGCTGATAGCAGTATTCAGAGATAAGACTTTACAGCAGCGTCATGGAGCATAACACTGCAATAGTCAGGCGATGTTCATAGACTTCTATGGGGTTTAATAGGTACGCTTTTTCATCTCTTTTTAGAAGTCATTGGGATGGGAGGAGGAGGAGGCGAGTTGTGACCATCACTTATTGTGAATAGTGTAATTTTCCGTTATCTAGGAAATATTGTTAGGTAATACTGAATGCGATGCTCATGAGATGACAGATGAATGCTAATCTGTACAGCACAGAAAGCATCAGCCTAATATTAGCGGCCAGTGTGAAAACCGCAAAATATCAGGTTATTTTAAAAACCCGATATGGAAAATGAAGCTTATTTTTTCTACACTTTTTTAACCTCTCTTTACTGGGCTTACATGTGAATATTTTTTTTTCTGAAGCAAAGTCATGTATTTTCACAATTACTATTCAGATGTACGGAAACCGTCTCCGAAATTCTGAGTGAACACAACATAATATTGGTGATGTCCTCAGTGAGTCCAAGCTTGAAAACATATGATCCCTGCATTTACAGATATTTGCTGGAATGAAAAATTATCATAATCCTAGCAATAAAAATCTGTGCTAACCTGCTTAATAGGTAACTCTCTCCCATCACTGACAGCTTAGTCAGATAATGACGGGAAGCCATGAATCCAATCAGAATTAATACAGAACTGAATTGAAAGTGTAGCAGTGATCTTAAAGGGAATCTGCCATCAGTTTTTTGCTATCTAATCTGAGAGTAGCATAACATTGGGCACAAGACCTTGATTTCAGGGATGTGTCACTTAAGCCCCAGTCACACACAGCGATCTAACTGCTGAGTCACTAGTTTTGTGACGTAACAGCGATCTCCCCAGCGATATCGCTGTGTGTGACATTCAGCGACGATCAGGCCCCTGCTGGGTATCGCTGATCGTCGCTGAATGTCCTGGACATTTTTTTGATTGTTGGTCTCCCGCTGGCCAGCACGCATCGCTGCGTGTGGCAGGCAGGAGACCAGCGATCAGCTGGTAACCAAGGTACACATCGGGTTTCCAGGTGCCGCGCAGCGCCTGGAAACCCGATGTGTACCTTGGTTACCAGCTCCCTGCACCAGCGGGCTGGTATCCAACGTACACTGCGGGTAACTAAGCGACGTTACCCGCAGTGTCGCTGTCCTGATCGCTGCCTGTTTGGCAGCTCAGCAGCGATCATGTAGCGACACACCAGCGATCCTGACAAGTGCATATCGTTGTCGGGATTGCTGGTGTGTCGCTATGTGTGACGGGGCCTTTACTAGGCTGTGTTTAACTGCAAACAGTGTGTTATCAGCATGAGATTAAAGGTACTGTCACACTAAGCGAGATCGCTAGCGAGATCGCTTAAGCGTCAGCGATTTTATGACGCAGCAGCGACCTCGTTAGCGACGTCGCTATGTGTGACAAGTAGCGCCGATGTGGCCCCCGCTGCGATGTCGCTGATTGTTCATGAACGTTCTGAGCCGTTTTTTGGTCGTTGGTGTCCCGCTGGTGAGCCTGAATCGCTGAGTGTGACACCCTTTATGAACGACTTTACCAGCGGCGCAGGCGGGACTAGGTTTTCCCGACGACCGCAGAGGTCATTATACAGATCGCTGACCGCTGATGAGATCTTTGTGTTTGGAAGCTAACTAGCGACCATATAGCGATCGCACCAACGATCTCGCCAGGTCGTGTCGTTGTCGTGATCGCTGGTGCGATCGCTAAGTGTGAGAGTGCCTTAACACTGCCAGGACTACATCTCAAGTGCAGAGCAGTCCAGCTGATCTGTGTAACCCCACCCCCACCACTGATTGGCAGCTTGCTCACAATGCACAGTGTACACAGGAATCTGTGTGAGAAGTGATACACAAAGCAGAAGCAGAAGACTTAGCTCTGCTACATCAGGCAAAACAGGTTTTCCATGAAAACCACACCATGCAGCCCAGTGAGTGTCACATCCCTAGAATTAGGGTTTTGTGCCCTATGTTATGCTGTTATCAGATTACATAGCAAAACCCTGCTGGCATATTCTCTTTAAAAACTCAGACTGTTTATTTTCTCAGACTTTTAGGAGAATTAGGGTGAGTTTCCACGGTCAGGAAACGCTGCGTGTTTGGCGCTGTGCGCTGGCGCAGCGCCAAACACGCAGCGTCCAGATGTTACAGCATAGTGGAGGGGATTTAAAGAAATCCCGTCTCCACTATGCGTAACAATACGCAGGTGGCAGACCTGCGTAAACGGACATGCGGCGCGTCTTTTCAGACCGCAGCATGTCCTAGCGTCTTGCGGCGACGGTGCGTCGCCGCAACGCAATTTAACACAGGGCTATGTAGCCCTGCGTTCTTTCCGGAGGTGTCCTGAACACCTCCGGAAAGAACGCGCGTCAGAAAGGGGGCGGGGCTTAGACGGAGCGGAATTTCCGCTCCGTCAATAGCGCTGTGTTTCCTGATAGTGGAAACACAGCCTTACATGTCCTAAAAGTGGATATATTTTACCTAGTTTTGTGAAGGCTACATAGCTGGTAGCAAAATAATAAGCAGCACCATAATATTCACCAAGTCACACACATGAATAAATAAGTAACGGTAGAAGAATTTCTGCAGTTATGTACAAGTCTCCTTCCAGTTTACAACCCCCCCGTTCACCCAGAGGAACTTACGTGAAAATGAAATCAACATGAAGTCAGGCATTTAGTCACTTCTTTATATCAGTGATTTTACAGGCATCCACACAGTTCAGTATAACACATAGAAAGAAACAAAAACAACTTACATCAAGCTCAAAGAAAAGATCTTTTTCTTTACTTGCAATTTCATAATCGGCCCTCAGTGCCAAGTCATGAATCTTGGTGCACTCACCCAAATCCATCCGCTGGTGAAGAGAAAGTAAGAAAACAATAGGAACAAAGGTTTCAGGCTTTGGGTTAATGACAGAAAAGCTGAGCAACCAAAAAGCATTGCAATTTCTCTGACATTCTACAGAAAGGAGTCTTCCTACAAAATACATTCATCGCTCATCTGCAGGATAGGTGATAAATGTATGACCACTAAAATGCCACTGCTGGGACCCCCACCAATCATATGGAGTGGGTCTCGAAGTCAACTTCTGTGGGCCTGTCAGAAATGCCAGTTAATACAATGAAAAGGATTTGCAAACCCATAGTACATCAAAAAAGAATTTCATGTGGGGGTAACCACTATAGAAATTAATTCAGACCAATGCCGCCACTTAAGGTAAAGTATAAATTGAAATGATATCAGAATTAAACAAGCAATAATTATTATTACAAAAAAAAATCACAGCAGAAAAAAGGACAGTACAAACAACCCCCTGGGGTGCTGGGCAGTGTGGTTCTACTAACAATGACACATGGTCTGTATTATTGAACTAAGTCTGGGTAAATATTCTGCTGCTCCACAAAGGTTGCTGCCAGTGCAGATTTCCAACTACCAGTAGCATCAATAGAATCATAGAATGGTAGAGTTGGAAGGGACCTCCTGGGCCATCTGGTCCAACCCCCTGCTCAAAGCAGGATTCTCTAAATCATCCCAGACAGATGTCTGTCCAGCCTCTGTTTGAAGACTTCCATTGAAGGAGAACTCACCACCTCTCGTGGCAGCCTGTTCCACTCATTGATCACTCTAACTGTCAAAAAGTTTTTTCTAATATCTAATCTGTGTCTCCTCCCACTCAGTTTCATCCCATTGCTTCTAGTCTTTCCTTGAGCAAATGAGAATAAAGATGATCCTTCTACAATGTGACAGCCCTTGAGATATTTGTAGACGCTATTAAGTCTCCTCTCAGTCTTCTTTTTTGCAAGCTAAACATTCCCAAATCCTGTAACCGTTCCTCATAGGACATGGTTTGCAGACCGGTCACCATTCTGGTGGCTCTTCTCTGAACTTGCTCGTTTTTTTATGTATTTTTTAAAATGCGGTGCCCAAAACTGGACACAGTATTCCAGATGAGGTCTGACCAAAGTGGAGTAGAGGGCAATAATGACCTCACGTGATCTAGACTGTATGCTTCTGTTGATACATCCTAGAATTGCATTTGCCTTTTTTGCTGCTGCATCACACTGTTGACTCATGTTCAGTCTGTGATCAATTAGTATACCCAAGTCTTTTTCACATGTGCTGTTACTTAGCCCTATTCCTCCCATTTTGTATATGCTTTTTTCATTTTTATTGCCCAGATGTAGTACTTTGCATTTTTCCCTGTTAAAATCCATTCTGTTAGTTGCTGCCCACTGCTCCAGTTTATTTATATCTTTTTGAATCCTCTCTCTCTCTTCTCTAGTATTAGCTACCCCTCCTAGCTTTGTGTCATCAGCAAATTTGATCAGTTTACCCTCAATTCCTTCATCTAAATTATTGATAAAGATGTTGAACAATACAGGGCCCAAAACAGAGCCTTGTGGTAACCCACTTGATACATTCTTCCAACTGGATGTGCAGCCATTTATGACCACTCTTTGGGTCCGATCACTAAGCCAGTTATAAATCCACCTAACAGTTGCCTTGTCCATTCCATACTTAGTCATTTTTTCAATAAGGATTGTGTGAGATACTTTGTCAAATGCTTTACTGAAGTCAAGATATACTATATATACAGCATTTCCCTGATCCACCCAGTCAGTGATTCTGTCATAGAAGGAAATTAAGTTAGTCTGACATGACTTATTAGTTACAAACCCATGCTGACTCTGTTTAATCACTTCATTCTTATCCAGGTACTTGCATACATGTTCTTTAATAATTTGTTCAAAGATCTTTCCTGGTATAGAAGTCAGACTCACCGGCCTGTAGTTCCCTGGGTCCACCTTCTTCCCCTTTTTGAAGATAGGAACATTTGCTCTTCTCCAGTCTTCTGGGACTTCTCCTGTTCTCCAAGAATTTTCAAAGATTATGGACAGTGGTTCAAGAATTTCTTCTGCTATCTCCTTCAGTACTCTGGGGTGTAATTCTTATGGACCTGGAGACTTGAATTCATTTAGGTTAGCTAAGTGTTTCCTCACTGTCTTTCTGTTTATAGATATCCTGGATTCTACTATTCCTTTAATAGGACAGTGAAGATCAGTTGATGTTACATTTCCTTTCTGAGAGAAAACAGATGCAAAATAGGAATTTAACAGTTCAGCCTCCTCAACATCCTGTCTTACCATTTCATCATTTTCATCCTGTAAAAATCCTATAGCATCTTTGACTTTTCTTTTACTTTTGACGTATCCCCAAAATCCTTTTTTGTTGCTTTTGATGTCACTTGCAAGCCTTAATTCATTGTCAGCTTTAGATAATCTGATTTGTGCCCTGCAGGTTCTGCAGACGGCATTATATTCTTCTTTAGATATGCCTCCCTCTTTCCATTTGATAAACATTTCTTTCTTCCTTTTTAGCATGTGTTTAAGTTCTGTGTTCATCCATCCTGGTTTCCTTAAATGCTTCCCATTCTTCACTCTTTTCGGAATTGTTAACAATTGTGCTTTGAGAATCTCATTTTTCAAGATTTTCCATCCTTCCTGGACATTTTTGTCCTTAAGGATATCCAGCCATTGGATCCCTCCAATTCTCTTTCTGAGTCCCTTAAAATCTGCCTTTCTGAAATCTAACCTTGACGTCTTGAGTCTTCACAGGTCTTCCTCCTCTTGTTATCCAAAATTCTAAAATAGCATCGTCACTACCTCCTAGGGTCCCAGCCACTCTTACCTCCTCAACCATTTCTTCCCTGTTTATAAGGATTAGATCCAAGGTAGCAGATCCCCTTGTTTTCTCCCCTACCTTTTGGAAGATAAAGTTGTCAGCAAGAGAGGATAAGAATTTCCTTGACCTGTTAGTTTTGCCTGAGAGAGATTCCCAACAAATGTCTGGATAGTTGAAATCTCCCATGACCACTATGCAGGGTGGATAAAAATCAATGATTTTTTTAAAAAAATCAAAAAAAAATCGGATTTTTTTGATTTAAATCGGATTTTTTTGATTTAAATCAGATTTTTTTTGATTTAAATCGGATTTTTTTCAATAAACTGCTTTTTGAGGAAAATATTTTACCATCCAAAGGTTCTTCCATCATGAGATAAAGCTGAGTTGTTTAACTCAGTAGAATAAAGGCTGTATATGTGTAACATTCACAATGCCATGCTCTTCCAGAGGTTTCTGTAGGATTAGTGGGCAGTTTCTCTCCTATATTATCACATTGATGATGAAGATGACGACGAGTGAGCTACAGAGGACAGCAGGGACAGTAGTATTTAAGTTTTTCATGTGTCGGCTGGGCTGACAGTCTAAGTTTCTTAAAATATATATATATTTTGTTTAGCCAAATTAGTTAACAAACATGGATGTTTGTTTAAGCAAATAACTTATGCTGTAATGTTGTTATTGTTTCAGTTGAATAGATCTATTTAAATTGTTATTAAGGTCAGGATTATTTTTTTCCTTCCTAAGTACAACAGAACAGTGGTGTCCAAATATGAATGATTAACCCACTAAACTGGGGAGAAAAAAGTAATATAAAAAGTGATTCTAAAAATCTTCATCTACTTGCATGTTAAAGTAGCAAGAACTACTGCCGGTGATCGAGAAATAAAATCTGAAAAATAATTTTAAAATGTTTGGTATTTCCACTTTTAAGCACTAGGCAGAGCAGCTGCTGAAATATAAACTGCTAGCTCGTATTGCGACAGTAGTAAATGCAGGCGGGGTCTGATCACGTGTGACTTCTCTCCTCCGTTACTAGGTGTTTGTAATAACAGAGGATGTAGTTTAGGCTCACAGAGCGGAGCCATTGCGGAGCCATTTTGTTGGGGACTGCCAGTGATACTGACAAGTAGGCTGTCACTGAGGACGACCGGCAGCATCTATTCTGTTAGTTCATGCTGCTCGCTGTATTATAAACTGAGCACAGATACGTGGAGAGTATCACACACTGGGATTATTCACAGCACATGACACACTGCATGTATCTAGATACAGGGCTGAGTGTAGTGTATCGCATTATGGGATTAGATACACCGGTCTGGGGCATATCGCGCATGATGAAATTAGATACACCGGTCTGGGGCGTATCGCACATGATGAAATTAGATATACCGGTCTGGTAGAAACTTTGATTTAAATCACTGATTTAAATCAAGCCTTACTGACTTGTGATTTAAATCGTGATTTAAATCGTGATTTAAATCAGTTTGATTTAAATCAAATCCACCCTGCCACTATGTCATATTTTTTGGAGAACTTGGCCATTTGATGCATAAAGAGTTCATCCATATCTTCAGCTTGCATAGGTGGCCTGTAGTAAATGCCCACAATGGTGTCCTTTCCATTGTTCTGTCCTTGTATTCTTACCCAAACAGTTTCCACAGAACTCCAGACTCTGAAGCGTCAATCTCTGTGCAGATATACGCTTTTCTAACATACAATGCCACACCTCCTCCTCGTTTATCAAGTCTGTTTCTTGCAAATAAGTTGTATCCTTCTAGCCTTGTATTCCAATCATGTGTATTGTCCCACCAAGTCTCAGTGATTCCAATGATATCATACTTCTTCTCCTGCGTTAGTAGTTCCAATTCTCCTTGTTTGTTGCCCATGCTTTGTGCATTTGTATAGAAACATTTTAGTTTGTGATTGGTTTCTCTTCCTCCAATATTTTTATTATGTAGATTTTTTTGTCTTTGTTCTTCCCCTTCACTTCTAATAGCAGAATTCTCAATAGTATTTGTCTGGTGTATGGCTTTTGCAGGCGTTTTGCTTCCCTTCCCACATTGTTCTAGTTTAAAGCTCTCCTGATGAGTGTAGCAAGGCTACTTCCAAATAGATGTTTTCCAGTCAATAGGTTTTGTCCTCTACACTGATTCTATTGCCTTGTACTTTTTAACACGGCTAGGTACCTGTATACTTGATTTATTGTTTATAACAATTTGTAATATGTACACGCCAGCTGCACTTTGTTTGAACCAAGCTGCCCTGTTTTTAAGGTATTTTTAGGGGCTTGTTTGTACTGCCCTTTTTTTCCTGCTGTGTGATTTTTTTTGTAGTAAACATTATTACTAGTTTAATTATTATATCATTTCAATTTATACTTGATATACCTTAAGTGGTGTACTTGTCTGTCAGAAATGCCACCTGCGTCAGTCCCATAGATGAGTGGTGGTCACACATGTACACTACCACTCCCATTGAGCTTTATGTGCTTCTTAAAGGGAATCTGTCACAAGGTTTTCACTATGCAATCTGAGAGCAGCATGATGTATGTGCAGAGACCCTGATTCAAGCGGTGTCACTTACTAGGTTGCCTGCTGTAGTTTTGACTATAGTTTGAAAGCAGCTTTTGAGCACAATGTGACAGAAAGCTGTCAATTAATAGTGTGGATGGGGTTATACACAGCTCAGCATTCAGAGAAATGGTATAAAACAATGATATACGGTATATATATATATATATATATATATATATATATATATACACACATATATATATATATGTATATATATATATATATATATAAAAAATACAACACGTAGCCCAGTAAGTGACACATCCTTGGAATCAGTGTCTCTGCCTCAACATCATGTTGCTCTCAGATAGTGTAGCAAATATCTGGTGACAAATCCCCTTTAAAGTTCTCAGCACTGACAAAGCTGACCATATACACAAAATATACAATTTCAGCAGAAATAGGCGTTTTTACCATTTTGCGTGATTATTTTATTTATTATGTAGGTGATATCTGTAATTTGTATGTAACCCCTTCTCATGTACAGCACCATGGAATCAATGGCGCTATATAAATAAATATTAATAATAATATTACCTGGCCATTCTAATTACTGCTAAATTGAGTAAAGTGTAACTTTAGAATATTTAAAAAAAATGCTTCAATGCTGTGGTCACTCACTGTCTAGATCGTCCTGTGCACGGGCATTAAGGCAAAATCTGGCAATATAGGTATGATCTCACACTGCTTTTTTTGCAGAGTTTTGTCAGGAAAAATACTCTGTACATTACATGTGTTTTACTGCATTTTTCGTGTTTTATGTATTCTACTAAATGGTCAAAGAAAAGCAAAAACACTGAAATGACATATGGATAACACAAAAAAAATGAAAGTGAAAAGGACAGTGTGAATGAGATTTTAGAAATCTTATTTATTTTGCTGATACAGTAACATGATACTGTGAATAAGTCCAAGGAACTAAAAGAGACTTCTCACCAGTGCTGAACACAACAGGCAAGTGTTGTGAGAAGAAATCAGACCCCATAACAATTATAGAACACCAGGATCTAGACACACCAACAGTTTAGCAAATTATTAAAACTAAAAGATGGTTCTGTTTCGCCTGATTTAACAGTACCGTAATTAATTTTTAATCCTGGGACAACCTGATGAGAATGTGAGTAATGGATTCTATCAAGACTAAAAGAAAAGGCTGATAATCACCGTTCCAGCAAGAATGTCATGAGGACAGCAATCCAGGAGATGACTTTTGCAGACTCGATCATCGGTAAACTTTACTCGCTGCCGGGTCTCATCACCTGCAAGACAAATTTAAGCAAATGTCTTCACCAGTACCTTTTATAGAGAAGGAAAGATAAGTGTGAGAGAAACTATTGGAAAGCAAAAAGTAGATCCGCTGCCTAGATTTTTCTGCAATATTCCTGCTGCATACCTCTGCTATGTACGTAAAGAGGCAGTAGACATACCCCCATTCTCGGGACAGATTGATGTCCCAGTGATCAGCAACTTACCACTTAACTTTCTACCAATCCACAGGTAATGACAGAACTGAAGAAATTACTTGTCAAATTGAGCCCAAGAAATCCACAGTCATATGAATCCCACAGTGTCTGTCTGCTATCTCAGCCTTCTTTTCTGCTCGCTTTCTCAAACTGAACATGGACAAAACAGAATTCATCATCTTTCCCCCACCTCATTCTTCCCCTCCACCAGACCTATCCATCTATGTCAATGGCTGCTCGCTTTCCCCAGTCCCGCATGCTCGGTGCCTTGGGGTGATCCTCGACTCTGCCCTCTCTTTCAAACCACATATCCAAGCCCTCGCCACCTCCTGCCGCCTCAAAATCAAAAATATTTCCCAGATCCGCTCATTCCTCAACCATGAAACCACAAAAACACTAGTGCACGCCCTTATCATTTCCTGCCTCGACTACTGCAACCTCCTACTGTCTGGCCTCCCCTCTAGCACTCTGGCACCACTCCAGTCCATCCTACACTTCTGCTGCCCGACTAATCCACCTGTCTCCCTGCTATTCCCCAGCCTCCCCCCTATGCCAGGCCCTTCACTGGCTTCCTATTGCCCAGAGGCTTCAGTTCAAAACCCTAACCATGACATACAAAGCCATCCACAACCTTTCTCCTCCATACATCTGTGACATGGTCTCCCGCTAACTACACACACGCAACCTTAGATCCTCTCAAGATCTCCTTCTCGACTCCCCCCTCATCTCTTCTTCCCACAACCGCATACAAGACTTCTCCCGGGCTTCCCCCATACTCTGGAACTCCCTGCCGCAAAACATCAGACTTTCACCAACAATGGAAACCTTCAAGAAGAACCTGAAGACCCACCTGTTCCGACAAGCCTACAGCCTGCAATGATCCTCAGTCTACTGAACCATCGCACGACCAGCTCTACCCTCTCCTAGTGTATTCTCACCCATCCCTGTAGACGGTGAGCCCTCGCGGGCAGGGTCCTCTCTCCTTCTGTACTTGTGTGTCCCTTGTCTAGCACGTTTATTGTACCTGTCTATATTTTCCCTTTTCATATGTAAAGCGCCATGGAATAAATGGCGCTATATAAATGTGTAATAATAATAATAATATGAACAGTAATGCAAAATTCCTATTAATAACAGTGGGAGGAGGAATGTGACCCCGATGTCACATCTGAGGCAGATACTTCCATAGTAAGACAATGGACAGATCTATCAAAGTATACACATAAGCTGTCTGGCAGAAATATATTGAAATGAATGGTGTTAAGGCTGTATACTGTATTTATGAAGCCCAGCTCCATAACAGTCTGAAAAGCAGGCCAGGCTTTAGAGTTGCACCTAGTTTCCATTTTTATGAAAGTTTTCAAACTTTTCTAGTGAAAAAAGTAAAGTTTGACCTATGTAGTAATGTGATCTGAATAGAGCGGTCGATAGAGGGCTGGACCAGTGCACATAGGAATGTGCGGTTTTATTTATGATGGTTAGTGCAGCTGGATTGTACCTGGCACCCCCAGACCTCAGTATCGGGCCTGTCCTGTATGTAGTGCCAGGCTCTAGTCTTAAGCACAGAGGATAAGAACTGCCATATGGAAGAGCACAACCTCAAAGGGGAGACGGCAGCTGCAAACTGCCTGTCAATACAATGATGTCCACAGATCCTTCTTTGTGTATATATACACATGTATATATCATTGGACAGACTACAACCCCCAATATCCACAGTGTCCAAGTAAGGACCATGAAGTACTAGTAACAGTTCTTTTTAGAAATACAATCCAATAATATCCCAAGTCATCAGGATACAACCTGGCCCAATAAGCCTTTGTGTAAGAGATAAAACAGACAGTAGATTAAGTTAGGACGTGCCCGTCCATTAGCGCTGGATGCACAACCTCTGGACGTGACCACGGACACTCCATACTATATGTATAATCAGGACACGAGATCACAGGAGCAGTAAACAATACTGGCTCACTAATAACACTATCACTGCGATTTAATGACATCTAAAACAGAAAAAAATGGAAAATCCCTTAAAATAACAGGCAGCCCAGTCCTGCGTGACAATACACACTACAATCCACACATACAATGGAACAGCTGGCAGCTCCACGTGCAGTAAATCACAAGCCGCCAGGTGGCGCAGTACAATCCAGCCCGCACCGTACGAGCCCTCATGCCCCGGACACAGGCTCCTTATGTGACTATTATCCCGCCCGCAGAGCCGAGGGCCGTGTGTAGGCCTCACCACTACGACTCCTAAAATCCCCACCCCCACCCCTGTGCCGCCCGGACGTACTCACCATCCCGTGCCGTGCCCATAAGCTGGTCCAGCAGGGCTCTCATTTGGGCCTGAGCCGACATGATTGCTTCAGAGCGGCGTCTGCCTGCCCGGGCACACTTCTCTAGCCTCCCGCTGACGACTATCCTCCCACAGCCCAGTCAGACGACCCTCAGCAGAGGATTGTGGGAAAATGGAGAGACCGGAAGTAGGAATCCCAGTCTCTTCTGGCTCCGTGCAGCAAAAAATTGCCAGAAGTTTAGTTCCGCCTTGCTGCCGTGCGTGTGAGGGAGGCTGGTGAAGTTTCTACAAGGAGGGTGAGTGCAGCGACAAGCGACCACGGCAGAAGGGAACAAGGAAACCCCGGCGGAGATGAGGTGTGGGGAGCTGCGCCTACATACGGTCACAGGGCATGCTGGGTCATGTGGTGCACCTGGAGCGGAGTCGCAAGAGTGATACCCCTGATACTGATAGACGCAGGCAGGGCATGCTGGGAGTTATAGTCTGACAGCAGCTTGAAAGCAACACTTTCATGAAATCGTGGGTCAGGGCTGGCCTGGAAGTGACGCAGGCGGATAGAGTGAGGCGGGAAGTGTGCGGGGCCGGGGGGCACGGAGTGGGGTTGTCAGGGGGAGGGCCTCCGGCTGGGGTCGGGGCTCTAGGCCTGTGCCCCTCAGAGCAGCCGAGGATGCGGTTGTCAGGAGGAGCTGCGGTTGTCAGGGCCAGATGCGGTTGTCAGGAGGAGCTGCGGTTGTCAGGGCCAGATGCGGTTGTCAGGAGGAGCTGCGGTTGTCAGGGCCAGATGCGGTTGTCAGGAGGAGCTGCGGTTGTCAGGGCCAGATGCGGTTGTCAGGAGGAGCTGCGGTTGTCAGGGCCAGATGCGGTTGTCAGGGGAGCTGCGGTTGTCAGGGCCCGATGCGGTTGTCAGGAAGAGCTGCTCCTGCCTTCATTGATTTATTAAATGATGGATATTTTACATTACAGAAAGTGTCACGGATATAATGACCAGTTACACAAATGACATTATAGGTGACTGGCTGCAGAGGGAGGACTCCTGACAACCGTCTGCTCAGTGCAGAGCCGCCTGCAATGAAGGGGAAGCTGTATCTGTGGCTTGTTAATCCACCATATAATAGAGACGTTGTTATAGTTCTGTTTTTATAAACTTCTGAAAAATATTTAGAGTTGAGAGTCCTCAGTGGTTGATAACTTTTAATGGCTAACTGAAAAGATGGTAACAAATTGCAAGCTTTCGAGACTACTCAGGTCTCTTCATCAGGCTAGACTAATACAAAATCTGAAGAATCACATATTTATACACAAAAACACAGAAAAAATGCAATAGGTAAGACAAGTGACGTGAAGCAGAATAGTCATTATGGCAGAGGGATGAGCATAAATATTGGAACAGTTCATAGACAAGGAGAGAAAGTTTTATTACCCTCTGATTGGGGTCTGGTAATGTTTTGTGATGTTTTCACAGGGTATTTGGAGTAAATTCCTTAATTGATGTAATAGGCCATAAAACCATGTGACAGGTTCATTCCAGCATTAAGAGTGTCAAAGGTCACCATCAATTTGTATTCGCAAATTCTTCTCTGTCTCTGAGATGTGAATCTGCTTCTTAGTACCAGTATTTTCATATCTGACATGCTATGATCAGGGAGCAAAAATGTTTTGCCACAGGTAGATCCATTCTTTTTTCTCTTATTGCGTGGCGATGAGAATTCATCCTTGTTCTCAGTTTTTGCCCGGTCTCCCCCACATACAGACCCCCAGTTGGACATTTAGTACATATAATTAGGTACACCACATTAGATGTGATGCAGCTGAAAGTACCTGGTATCTTGTAGTCCTGATGTGAGTTGGGGATCTTTATCTTGTCAGTGGTCATTATAAATGGACAGGTTTTACATTTCTTCTGATTGCAAGGCAAGGTTCCTGCAGCTGTTGGGGAGGACAGGGAACTTCTGACAATGATGCTTCTTAGATTTGGGGGCTGTCTAAAACACAGTAGTGGGGGGTCTGGAAATATGGATTGTAACCGGCATCTTTTTGTAGTAAAGGTTGTAGTTTCCGTGCAGCTCCCCTTAGCACCTCCAGATTTGGATTGTAGGTGACCACTAGAGGCACCCGGTTATTTTCTTCTTTAGCTTTGTAATGTAGCAGGTGATCCCTTGATATTCTGGTGGCTCTTGTAATTTGGTTTTCAATTGTTCTTGGATGGTAGCCCTGATTTAAAAAGGTCTTTCTAAGGCGACCAAGGTGTTCATCTCTATCCATGGGGTTGGAACATATACGGTTGTATCTGATGGCTTGGCTGTAGACAATGGAGTTTTTTATGTGTTTTGGATGGAAACTGTCCATTTAAGGTATGTTGGACAGTCGATTGGCTTCTGATACAGGGATGTCTCTATTTCATTGTCCTTCAGTTTAATGATGGTGTCCAAAAAGTTAATTTCAGTGCTGGAGTAGTTAAGTGTTAAGTTGATGGTGGGATGAAATTGATTGAACTGTTCGTGGAACGTCTTTAGCTGTTGCTCAGACTCCGTCCAGATGATTAAAATGTCATCAATGTAGCGGTAGTAGGCCCGAGGCCTGGTGGGACATGAGGACAGAAAGTCGCTTTCAAGCTTGGCCATGAAAAGATTTGCATACTGTGGAGCCATTTTACTTCCCATCGCTGGGAAGTCTATTATAAGTATCTTATCCTGTTTTTCCCCAGTAGCACCTACTATTAATAATAGTGTGCATGAGACCTTACGATTTGGGCATCTTTTCAGTTAGCCATTAAAAGGTATCAACCACTGAGGACTCTCAACTCTAAATATTTTTCTATCTACTGGCTAACACGGTACAAAGATATACATCTTTACTGTTTATAAACTTCTGTAATTTATCTTGCGTATCCGCAAGATAAATAGACATGCTGCGACTTGGAAAGACGCGCCGCATGTCCGTCTCCCGGGTGAGTCGCGGGCGTCACTGGAGGCATAGTGGACATGGGGTTTCTTAAAATCACATCCACTGTACTGTAACATTTAGACACTGCACAAGTACGCAGCGTCCAACCCGCAGCGTTTACTGACCGTGTGCACATACCCTAAGGCCTCTTTCACACATCCATTGTGCGCCCTCCGGCATTTTTTTGTCCAACCGCATCCAGCGAAATGTAATGCCGGATGCGTTTTTTTTTGCATTGACTTGCATTAGCGCTGGATGGCGCCGCATGTCAGTGCGTTGTATGCGGTTTTGTCTGGATCCGGCGGAAATGTACATTCCGGCGGCCGGACAAAACGCAGCATGTAACGTTTTTTTTTTTTTTTGCCGGTGTTGCCTGATGTCTCCGGGCATCAGAAACCATCCGGCCAAAAACCGCATGCGGCGCATCCGGCTTTCTGATGCGGCGCTGCGGCTAAATGCCGGGGGCGCCGTCAGGCGCACAACGGATGTGTGAAAGAGGCCTAAGAGGTCACCGTCTGATTACCAAATTGTGTCATCATGTCGGGCACATGAGCGGTGGAGGCGCCGTGCAAATATTTGCTGTATATTTACAGTTGTGTCTGCAGCTTTTTGCCACAGTTTTCCAAAATTGTTATAACAACATCAATGTTGACTTAATTTTTAAAATCCATGGCAAAAATATTAGTCACAGCA
The DNA here is from genome assembly GCA_033576555.1 of Oophaga sylvatica. Taxonomy (NCBI): domain Eukaryota; kingdom Metazoa; phylum Chordata; class Amphibia; order Anura; family Dendrobatidae; genus Oophaga; species Oophaga sylvatica. The sequence goes on along the minus strand of JARQOD010000007.1, from coordinate 140,434,910 downwards.
AAAAAAAAAATGCAGTGTGATTGTAGCATTATCAAGGATACAGTAGCGCTAGGGTAAATACTAAAGTGCTGCAAAAAATCAGACAAAGACCACTACTTTGCCAAAAAGGTAAATAAATAAAAATAGTAATATTTTTTGCGCACAATAACCTAGCTATTTGTCCCACCTAATATAAAGGAGCAAAGTTTTATCAATGAATATTTATTATTTATAAACAAAATGGGGTACAAATATGATGGTGTAAGAACCCCCAAAAAAGGAATGAATAAAAATGTAAATGTAGATACGTGGTCCTCTTGGAACCTCAAAAAAGACTCAAGGATAAAGAGTGATAAAACAAATGGAACAGATGGGTTAAATTACAGTCATAATGTAAAGAAAAATACCTCCAACTCATAATAAATGGAAAATTGATGTCGGCAGAAGTCTACCTGTCTAAATTTAGAGTGCAGCTACAACTCATGATAACAATTTCAAACAAGGAGAAACATGGAGTCGAAATGCTAATAAAACATCATATATTTATTAAACTAAATTAGTAAAACAAACGAAAGATAATAATGAAAGAAAAAATAATTGAATATACAACATGCAATAAGGCATGAAAAATCCACTGATGAAACAGTGGGAGTGAGCAGAAGGAATTTAAAGAATTTAAATGGGTCATAAAAAAAGCCTCAACCACAAAAGTGTAGCAAACAGAATGGTGTCCTAAATCAGATTGCAAAGTGAGAATGGACCAACATGACAGTTTAAATAGACATTACCGTGGCACAACTGACCAAAGCAGTAGTGTTTTGCCTACAACAAAGTGACAGACAGAGGAGTGCAACTGGGGAACGCATATGCCAAAAATAAGCCCATAAGGCTTCTCTGAATGAGCACACAGTAACAATGGCATTGCGTACGTGCCAGATAAACAGAGCAATCCGTCAGTCTATACAAAACAACAGTTGTTAAAGGTCAAAAACGCACAGTGACCACTGAGGTGATTACCTGTCATGGCGCCCCCTGAAGAAGGAGTGTCGAAACGCGCGTCGGGGATCCGGTGTCCTTTTTTCAGACCCTGCAAAGTCATGACAGGTAATCACCTCAGTGGTCACTGTGCGTTTTTGACCTTTAACAACTGTTGTTTTGTATAGACTGACGGATTGCTCTGTTTATCTGGCACGTACGCAATGCCATTGTTACTCTGTGCTCATTCAGAGAAGCCTTATGGGCTAATTTTTGGCATATGCGTTCCCCAGTTGCACTCCTCTGTCTGTCACTTTGTTGTAGGCAAAACACTACTGCTTTGGTCAGTTGTGCCACGGTAATGTCTATTTAAACTGTCATGTTGGTCCATTCTCACTTTGCAATCTGATTTAGGACACCATTCTGTTTGCTACACTTTTGTGGTTGAGGCTTTTTTTATGACCCATTTAAATTCTTTAAATTCCTTCTGCTCACTCCCACTGTTTCATCAGTGGATTTTTCATGCCTTATTGTATGTTGTATATTCAATTATTTTTTCTTTCATTATTATCTTTCGTTTGTTTTACTAATTTAGTTTAATAAATATATGATGTTTTATTAGCATTTCGACTCCATGTTTCTCCTTGTTTGATACAGTCATAATGTCTAACATTTAAACGGTAAGCTGTATAAAATGCAATAAAAGTAGATACCCCCGACAGATAAAATAAATTATACCACTTTATCTTATCTGCTATTTTGTCTACTATTTTTTGAATGGGGCATTTATAGGATTCAGTCTATATGTATTGCACTATCAGTCACTTTATTGCACTATAGTCACTTTTTTCTTCCTCTTTTAAAGGAAAACTGCAGTGGACATTATCCGCATAAATTGTCCAGCTCGGCGGTGGTATTATTACCAAACATCTAACCTTTTTCCTTATTTACAGCTTACCGTTTAAATGTTAGACATTATGACTGTAATTTAACCCATCTGTTCCATTTGTTTTATTTATCACTCTTTATCCTTGAGTCTTTTTTGAGGTTCCAAGAGGACCACGTATCTACATTTACATTTTTATTCATTCCTTTTTTGGGGTTCTTACACCATCATATTTGTACCCCATTTTGTTTATAAATAATAAATATTCATTGATAAAACTTTGCTCCTTTATATTAGATGGGACAAATAGCTAGGTTATTGTGCGCAAAAATTATTACTATTTTGACTGTAGCATTGCAGCGTACCCTTGTCCTAAAAAGTGGGTGACAGGTTACATTTAAAATGTTATAACATCATTTTGTTAAATTTCTTTTAAAATGATTCTGAAAATATATGTATAACACTTTACCTAATTAGGAATACCGTATATTAAATATAACTAGTCAGAGTATACTGTTCCTCTTTTTATCCACTCCATTGTAGCTGACTATGCACTGAACATACTACAATGGAGTTGTTATAAGCAGGGCCGGTTCCAGGTTTTCATGGGCCCCAGGGGAAAGAGTCTTAGTGGGCGCCTTTAACACCAGCATTAATGATGCACAGATAAGAAATGCAGGTATAGTACAGTGTCAAAAATTTCACGTACTACTTACATTACATGAGTGATATCTATTGTAAATGCTACAATAGCGCAGAAACCGCCGAATCCTCTCAGTGCACAGTGAGTGCCCTGTGAGGATTCAAAAGTTTTCATTTTAGACTAGACAGTACAGTCCTCCATTCAGTATTATGGACACCACATAGTCCTCCATACAGTATAATGAGCTATATTGCTCCATACAGAATAATGGACCCCATATAGCGCTCCATACAGAATAATGGACCCCATATAGCGCTCCATACAGAATAATGGACCCCATATAGCGCTCCATACAGAATAATGGACCCCATATAGCACTCCATACAGAATAATGGACCTCATATAGCACTCCATACAGAATAATGGACCCCATATAGCGCTCAATACAGAATAATGGACCCCATATAGCGTTCCATACAGAATAATGGACCCCATATAGCACTCCATACAAAATAATGGACCCCATATAGCACTCCATACAGAATAATGGACCCCATATAGCGATCCATACAGAATAATGGACCCCATATAGCGCTCCATACAGAATAATGGACCTCATGTAGCGCTCCATACAGTATAATGGACCCTATATAGCGCTCCATACAGAATAATGGACCCCATGTAGCGCTCCATACAGAATAATGGACCCCATATAGCGCTCCATATAGAATAATGGACCCCATATAGCGCTCCATACAGAATAATGGACCCCATATAGCGCTCCATAAAGAATAATGGACCCCATATAGCACTCCATACAGAATAATGGACCTCATATAGCACTCCATACAGAATAATGGACCCCATATAGCGCTCAATACAGAATAATGGACCCCATATAGCATTCCATACAGAATAATGGACCCCATATAGCACTCCATACAGAATAATGGACCCCATATAGCACTCCATACAGAATAATGGACCCCATATAGCGATCCATACAGAATAATGGACCCCATATAGCGCTCCATACAGAATAATGGACCTCATATAGCGCTCCATACAGTATAATGGACCCCATATAGCGCTCCATACAGAATAATGGACCCCAATAGCGATCCTTTACAGAATTAATAGGACCCCATATAGCACTCCATACAGAATAATGGACCTCATATAGCGCTCCATACAGAATAATGGACCCCATATAGCGATCCATACAGAATAATGGACCCCATATAGCGATCCATACAGAATAATGGACCCCATATAGCGCTCCATACAGAATAATGGACCTCATATAGCGCTCCATACAGTATAATGGACCCCATATAGCAATTTATACAGAATAATGGGCCTCATATAATGCTCCATACAGAATAATGGGCCTCATATATTGCTCAGTGCAGAATAATGGACCCCATATACTACTCCATACAGAATAAAGGGCCTCATGTAGCGCTCCATAACTAAAACATAAATAATCAAATACTCACCTCTCCTTGTTCGTTACTGGCTGCAGCTCCAGCTTCCTCAGCATCAGGGTGTCCTGTAGTGACGTCATTGCGCCCTATGCCCTGATACATCAGAATCAGTAGACACGATAGAGACCAGACCTGCAGCCAGTGTTTCAAACAGTTTAAAGCACGGGGGAAGGGAGGGTGCCCCCCACAACTGACAAGCCCCATAGTGTGCCTGTGACCCCGACGGCGAGTAGGCCCCAGCACTTGGTGGTGACGCTGGCCCTGGTTATAAGTATGGATAAGCGGACCCGTGGAAGTTCAGGTACCAGAACTGTACCCAAATTTTAACCTGAACCCCATTGAAATCAATGGGGACCCAAACTTTGGAGATGGAAAATCTCTCCCTCTTTCTGTTCCTCTTCCCGAACTGTAAAACTGACTTCCAAGAGAGGGCCATGTTCGGAGTTCAGCACCGGACACCGGGTTCGCTCATCTCTAGTTATAAGGAGTCCTTCCTCCGGAGTCAGTCATATGGACTAGTCAGTATAGAGCAGGTGAGCATGGACTGGGGAGCAGGAGGGATCACAAATCTAGATTGCTCATTATGGAGGAGGCCTCATGTCTGATAGGATTTATTAAAATCATGATTTTGCTAACCAGAGAAACTGTGATACAGATTACTGACTGCAGAGGGAGCACTCCTCCTAAAAACTCCGCTCTAGCCTGTTCAGTTAGGAGTTGGCTAGAATGGAGTGGAGAAAAGAGGATTCAGTATGCACTCTGCCCCAGAGACTGCAGCCGTCCCAAGCTTACTCCAGATTTCGTAATAGTCTCCTTTTCCTTTACAGAAGGCAGTTGTATTGTCTGCCTCTACCATGGACAACAGGGAAGCCGACGGAGAAGACCATCCTTTAAAAAATAATGAAGGAAAGACTATAGAGAACAATGACACTAGTGGAGAAAAGGATGTGTGCATTAAAAAGCAGAGTGGGCTTTCACGCTTGTCAAAGATTCGCACTGCCTCGTTTTTCGGTGCACTGTTCCTTTGTCTTGCAGTAGTGTTTGCCTTTTCATTTATAATTCCTTGCCCAGTGAGACCTATATCTCAGAGAACTTGGAGCATACAGTATGACAAGGCTGGTAAGTTTGCTAATGTGAAGAAATAATTCTGAATTATTTGTAACATAAAAAATGACCTGTTTGATGTGTTCCCCAAATTTAATGTGACTTGAGGAATATAAAGAGTTGACAACTTGTAAGAATGGTTCTCAGCTGAGTACAGGGTATCCTGCTGCAGTCTGCGTGAACCCAGCAGATGGGGTCTGCTTTCCCTTCAGCACCGCTGCTGGATAAATTGGGGTTACACATTGAAATCAATTGAGTTTTCTGGTCCACACTTTTTGTAGCATGGATGAGGATTTGAATGGGACCTACTTCTGTCTGTATTAAAGGGGTTTACCCAAAATCACAAGTTATCCCCTTTCCACAGGATAAAGGAAAACTTGCTGATCGCTGGGGGTCTGAGGACTAAGACCTCCTGCGATCCCCAGAACAAGGCTCTGTAACGCTTTATTGGATTGGCGGTGCACATGCTCAGCCTCGGTGGGACTGCCAGAAAGAGCTAAGCTCTGTACTCTGCTTTCTCCGGCAGTTTCATAGACAATAAATGTAGCGAAGCAAGGCATGTGCACCTCCTTTCCATTCAAGACAAGGGTCTGTTTTTGAGATCACTGGTGGTCCTAGCGGTTGCACGATCAGCAGGCTATCTCCTTTCCATAGGATAGGAAATAAATTGCAAATTTTAGAAAACCCATGGAGTCAGTAGTCCCTACTGCTTGTGTTGGCCAGTTGTTTTGAGAAATGTGATATGCCAACATGGCCCCACAAAGTGGCATCTCTGTGTATTCAGGAGCTTGAAAAGACCAGTAACAGGGTACAAAACAGGTAGGGGATGTACATTTCTGGAAATTATTTTCTTTCTTATAGTTTAGTTTTAAAATCCTGAAAAAACGATATACTTTTGCGTCTTTTTATTCTACAAACATTGAAACTGACATAATGCACCAATATGTGACTGAGTGTTGATAATCATGTAGTAATAGGCGTTTTTTTTCTCTTTGGGGAACAGTTGGTTACCCTTTTCTTGCTACTCAAGATGTGAACCAAGATAAAGTGCAAGATATTCTTTTCATGTTTAAAACCGACAATGCCAGCAAGTCAAATGTCTCCTGTGTGGATGAAGGTAAAGTGTCCGATTGTGATGAAAAGCTTCTAGGTTTGAGAATGCTTACTCCTCAGTAGTGCAAAATGTGAAGAATGATGAGGAAGCAGCTAGATAGCAGCCACATCCTGTAACAAAAAACTGGCGCTAGCAAAGCCTTGTAAGAATAGCTTTGTTGTATATGCCGCTGCTGCCAGAGGGAGGATTGATAGTATTGAATGCAGTAAGTGCCGTTTCTTCTATGGGTGACTGCAGATATTCAGCATAGTATTTTTAAGTCTCTGTATGCAGAGGATATGGAAAGCTGTATAAAATTGTAATTAATATTTTAGCAGTGATTATTTCTGTAAATATATATATATGTATTTGTGACTGCCATTGTGAACAGAAAACTGGTATGCAGTGCAAATAGAAAAGTTATTTTTTACTAATTAACTTTTTTAAATATGTCAGGCCTAGAGTACCAAAACTTGCTTTACTCACTGACCTCTGCTCCAGCCCGCCTGTCCAGGTCCTTGTCGACATCTGCAGTGGTATCGTCCTGACCACACCATGTAACTGCTGGGTTCAGCTGCGATGCTAAGGTAGATGGCTCGAGACCCATGATCCTAGTGATTGGGTGCTGAAGTCGCCTGCTGTGGATGAGATGCCACTACTGCAGCCATGTGAGAAAAGAGCAGGGAAGAGGCAATGCTGGATAATGGTCAGTGAGTAAATCTAATTTTTTCTGTTCTTGCCAATGAAAGCCTTGGTGACATCCCACTGAATCCCGATATAAGTCAGTGGTGTCCACTGTAAACAAGATTCTTTGCAAAAGTTGGTTTCATAGTTTACCAGATGTGGTGAGAACAGAAACAAATAAATGCTTCTGTTAGTTGTTGAACAACATTTCTTGAACTCCACCTTACTTTTCCCCTCCCATTACGTTTCACCTGGGTCTTATTTTTACCCCCAACATGTTATACCCAACATTGCTCCTCCGGAGCACACCGCTACTTTGCCTCCCATGTTCTTACTTGCTGGGGGTCGGTGCTCTCCTGATTGATTGACAGTTCAGACCAGTGGCATGGTTGAGCCACTTACTCAAATTGTCGCTCTCTGAAGCTCCATGCAGACATAGCTTTACCTTTGCAGCATCAGATGAGCGCAGAGGCACTGAAGTAGACGGGATCCAGTGATTCGGCCAACTTATTGCTCCTACACTATGTGCTTACATACACTATGAGAGAGTTTTAACCATTTATCAGGTTGAGAATAACCCTTTAGTGTTACTTGAAGTTGTGGAAATGTTATGCCATCTAAGGGCAATGTTTTATAGAACATGATATGCTGGACAGAATGATATATTCTGTTATGCCAAAAGATTCAGTATAATTTGTATTTTAGTAAAATAACGAGTCTGCTGTTTGATCCTACTTAGTGATTAGCAGCTTTCTGGGTATTAGTGTGTATACTGAAATGATTGTTAAGCGTGATTATTTGCATCACACTCCTACGCATAGAAAGAGCAACGATTTAAGTTAATAAGTTACATGTTACACTAAATATTTTCCCACAAGACTATATATATATGACAGGTTCCCTTTAAAGTTAACAATCCCTATCTATTTTTCCTGTTAAGGATGTTATATGAGTGGTCCTGCAAAGAATGTGTCTCTGTTTACTCCGCTGTCCACCACTTTACCTTTCTTCATACTGATCTCTCCTTCATTCTCCTCTCCCCTTCACTCTTCTACTCCACCTCTAGTCATCCTCCTCTCCTCCTACTCTTCTCATCCTCCTCTCTCTGCTCCTCTCTCCTCTTCACCTCCTCGTCCTTTCTTCTCCTCCTCTTCTCCTCCATTTCTCTTTTCTACCTCGGCTTCTCTTTTCTTCCTCCTCTTCTGTTTTCTTCTTCCTCTTCTCTTCCGCCTCCTCCTGATTTTCCTCCTCCCCTCCTCCTCTGATTTTCCTCCTATGATTTTCCTCCTCCTCTCTTTCTCCACTCTTCTACACTCTCCTGTAAGAGAAACGAGAAGCAACCACCAACTTTCTGTCAGGGACACCGCACTGCACTTGCTCACTGAGCCAGTGCGTGTGTCCTGAGTGAACAAACTGTGCCCAAAGATACCTGTATAGCAGAGCCGCAGCAGGGAAGACGTGTGCTTCTGAGGAACAGGACCTTCCGCATGTGACTGCCAAGGGGCGGAGCCAGCCACACGTCTCTGAGGCAGCAGTAGCAAATAGAGAATGCTTCAGGCCGGAGGACCTGCAGGCACGTGACTGCTAGTGGGCGTGGCCTAAGCTCCAGAGAGCTATGAGGTAAAGGAAAACTCCTAGAAGGGTAACTACGAAATAAAGTTACCAAGGGGCATAGACAGAATGGATAGTCAGGATAGCCAGGTCATACACAGAAGGAGCAACGCAGTACAAAAGGGACAGGCCAAATCAGAACCAGACAGACAAAATGTAGCACAGGCACAACTCACTGGCACAAGCACAGGGTCAGACACACTCAGCCAAAGGTTAGATTATAAACGACAAAGACTGGCCTCACAGTGAGGCTATAATAAAAAGCCTCCCAGGACCCAGAAAGAGGCCAACCAAGTTAACCCCGCGACTACCTGATCCAAGAACCCAGTAAACCATGACACTTTCCCCAGGAGCACCAGATAAGTGATGCTCCAATATAAACTGTAATGTTTTATAACTATTTTTGCAGGCTTTCAGCAACCATGCTTCTTCTTATCTGCCCTGTCTGGGACAAATGGAAGTACACTATGGGTCAGACCTGTTTCTGATGATGATGTACTGTTAGTTGAGTGTGGAATCCATAATCTTGGTGGTATGGATGATGTTGCTTGTCTAATCATAAGAAAATCTGGGTTTATGTTCGCAATTGATTCTACAACAGGTATGTTTTCATTCTGTTTAATGCAACAGTCATGTAAATGATCATTTACAAGTATAAAAATCAAATTTCAATTTCAGGGATATAAGCTTTACTACAGTTGTGAAAGACAATTTTATTAAAAGTGAGACTGTAAAGAACTGCACCCCGCAGCCCTGAATGACGTCACTAATATGGCGGGGGGTCACGAAGTACGGTCTCCCAGCTTTCACCAATGTGATGTTCCACACCCCCTGTAGATACGTAATGTCAGCTTGGCACAATTTTACACAGACACCCCGTGTGCACACGGGTACAGTGAGTGAGAAAGGGTGGCCCATGACCGCTGTTGTGGCGCAACCCTCACTCACAAGACTGACAGGCTGAGGGACCCCTTTCAATAACACCAGTGAAACAGAGCACTGCTAGGACTGCCACCAGTTCCTCGTTCGATATAAGCCCGGTCCGTTAACGGGATTATATCAGGCCAGAAATCACGCCCGGGAGCATGTGACGTTAAACTGAGAATACGAACTTGTGGATTAGTGGATCGAGATAAAAGAGCATCTCAAGGTTAAATTGGGATGAACCCCCATCAGCCTTGCCGGTAATCAATACTGTCTAGATAGAAAAGTATAGGAAAGAATTCTGACTGCAACCCAAAAAAACCCTGACAAAAATACCAACACTTCTGATTAACAAAAAACCTGAGATCACACGATCTCTACCATCTAAATCAGATCTCTGGTGTAACACACAGAAATTCAGCAAATAAAAAGTGACACAGGAATAGAGCAAAAGTGCAAACACAAACTGAGCACAAATGCAGAGCCAGGCCCCAAAAAGGGACCAGGCTGAAGTCCACTGCAAAGCAGCAAACCAGCAAGGAAAATCCAACCAGAGGAAAAAAAAAACAACAAGTCACTTATCTGAATCAGAGCAGGAATGCAAGCAATTGATTACCGGCAAGGCTGATGGGAGTTCAGGTCACTTATATCAGACCAATCGCATCCAGCTGAAAGCCATTCAGCAATTGGTTCATTACCCTCAGCAACCACCAGAGGGAGCCCCAGCTCCGAAGTCACCTCCAACGTGTTCACAACAGTAAGTCTTCAGTCTTAAATAATTTACTTTTGTTTAGTCATATTTTGAGTCTTTTTTTTTAAATGAAAGCCTGTTTTTTGAGTTGGTTCAGTTTTGGGGTATATAAAACTTTTTGATCATTTTTACTTTCAGAATTTGGAAGACTCAGTCTTAGGCAAGAGTCAGATGACAGTGTAATGTTAAGTTCACATTAGCGTTCAGGGGCTCTGCAGAGGGCTTCTTACTTCCTTTGTTAAGCGCCACCTACTTCTGCATGCGTCCTGCGTACCTATCTTTAATATTGGGTACGCAGGACATGCGGATGTATGCATATGCGTCGTTTTGACGCGCCTGCCGAATGCACGGGAACGCAACATTTTGTGCGTTCAGGCGCGTCAAAGCGACGCATCTGCATACATCCGCATGTCCTGCGTTCCCAATATTAAAGATAGGTACGCAGGACGCATGCAGAAGTATGCAGAGGTTAACGGAGGAAGTACGCAGCCCTCCGCAGAGCCCCTGAACGCTAATGTGAACTCAGCCTTACATGCTCGGACTGGCAGTCGGCTCTCCCGACCTGAGCGTGACAGATGCATAGAAATATACGGTGACCTCGGGTTGGGAGAGCCGTCAGCGAGTCCAAGCATTGTGTTGGGATCCTTATCTGAGTTATACGGCCGTCTGACTCTTCCCTAACAGTTTAGATGCTGGGGTCGCTATTAACTGGACTGTAGCATCTAAGTGGTTAATCAGCAGTGCCTGTTCACTGTTCAGCCTCTGGTGGTATGCCAATTAGCTGCAGCAGGAGCCTCCCCCCTCTGCCTTGTCATCAGTAGGACAAGGAGCTTGTTAATCTCTGACCTCCTGGCTATTCTCCACAGCCTCAAAAGAATAATCCATATTTTTTGCAGGATTTCTACAAGACTACATCAGGAACATGCAGAAGGTTGTCCAAGATGCAGAGAAACCAACAGAGTTTAACTCCTATATATCACTTATTTCTAAATTTAGAGTTCCTTTAGAGGGAGTCTGTCACCCCAAAACAGAATGTAAACTAAGCACATAGTCATATAGGAGACTTAGCGTGTCTAAGAATCATATCTTTTCCTGTACAAATCTGCCCCTCCATTGCGGAAAAACGCTCTTTATTCTCATGTGATAATTTGGATGCTCCGCGTACACTTTGTGTTGTTAAGCAGCTTCAGTGCACCGCTCAGCCCCCTGAATATGAATACTCGGTTTCCCTCTTTGGTGACTGACAGCACTGACTTGCTCAGAGCAGCATTGTTTGAAGAGAAAGCTGGTGCATGAGCTCACTTACTGTCGGAGAGCCTAGATCTGAGGGCATATTCACATAGGTTTTTTCCTCTGTCGTAGCTTCACATTAATAGTGGAGCAGCAGAGATGAGAGAGGACACGGGTTATTCTTTTGAGGCTGTCAAGATTAGCCACAAGGTCAGAGATTAACAAATTACTTGTCCTTCTGATGACAAGGCGGAGGGGGGAGGCTCCTGCTGCAGATAACTGGCATACCACCAGAGGCTGGACAGTAAACAGAAGGAGATGAAATGGAAAAGCTAGAGTATCTTATCTCAGTATAAGTTGTGTTATGCAGCAAAATAGAATCACAGGAGAGCAGATGATTCACGGAAGGAGTGTTATGCTATATACTTATTATTTGTGTACGGTTTTTGCATGTTCTTAGTTTTCTTTTAAATTATGAACTGATATGTTGTTTAGTCAGCAATGCTCAGTACATTGGAATGCATTTGTCTTTTTTTCCATAATTGTTTTTCTTCATGCATATATCTATTTATATAATTGCCTTGTAATGTTTTCATTTCCTGTTCTGTCCAGATGTGTCTGGATCCCAGAATTCCAAGCGGAGGAAGTTCACCGACCGCCATATTGGGACACCCAAGTGATGGGTGTCTCATATGGAAACTGCTGCTGGTACCAGCCTCTTGCGCGGTACCATCAGCGGAACACCGTCGCACCACTCACACACACACACACTCTATACGCCGTACGCACCACACACACACTGTATACGCCGTATGCCTCACACACACACTGTATACGCCGTACACACCACACACACTGTATACAGATGCGCGACGTGTCTACAGACAGAGGAAGCCAGTCACTTTAAAGGAGTTTACCGCAAACGAAAATTCATTTTAAAATGTGTTGCCATGTCTGACCATGTACAGAGTCTACCACATCTCCTGGGCAGAGGAGGAAAGAAAAGACAATACTGACATTACAGCAGGGGATCACAGAGGATTCATTTTGTGAGGTAAAATATTTTACTGACTGTTTTTAAACAATATTTTACCCCACAAAATGTTTCCTCTGCGATCTCCTGCTGTGCACAGTGGGGAGACAGCTAAAAAGGGACAGCACATGAGGGGAGAACACAGCACAGGGAGGAGAGAGACAGCAGACAAGGGGGATAGCACATAGGATAGACAGGTCAAAGAAGAGAGCACAGATGAGAGAAGTCAGCACATGGGGAAAGAGAGAGTGGATAGGTGGGTGAGCTCATAGGGGGGAAAGATTCTCAACGTTGCAAAGCCTGCCCCCATCGTGACATTACCGCCCTCCCGATGCGATAGCAGCGGGCCTCCATCTAGTCTTTCTATATTTATTGCCGATACACATATCACAGCACCAAATATATGTAGAACATGCTCCACAACTTGGTTTAAATGTATATATTAGGGAAAATGAGGCCTGCCTTTAGTAATGAATATGAAAATGGCCGCACCAGGTCTGACAATCCCTTTAACTGGAGCTTAGAGACCAAACTTGTACATTTAGTATTTTAGCACATCTTGTGCTCCACTCTATGCATCCTATTGAGATAGACTTGGAGAAGTCTCTTAACCCTTTCCCTCTCTTTTACCGTAGAATCCTGATATTTGCCTGTTATTCACGAGCTCTTGTTTTGCAGGACATGCCTTGTGGGAAAAGCCAACTAGATTTGCACCTGAGTCCACTACTATAAAACCAGTGCTGAAAATTCCAGATGTAGATGACGATGGTGTAGAAGATCTTATGGTTTTTATTTTTGTGGAAAATGAGGTAAAAACAAAATATATTTGATATAATAAAGCATTACTGTACTGTAGTTGTAACGCAAATCAAATAGGAGGTGACATTTACCAAAGAGCTGCCATTATACTGAGTCATCACAAGACTTAACCCCTTCATGACCCAGCCTATTTTGACCTTAATGACCTGGCCATTTTTTGCAATTCCCTTTATGAGGTAATAACTCAGGAACGCTTCAACTGATCCTAGCGATTGTGAAATTGTTTTTTCGTGACATATTGGGCTTCATGTTAGTGGTAAATTTAGGTCAATAATTTTTGCGTTTATCTGTGAAATAATTGGAAATTTGGCGAAAATGTTGAAAATTTCGCAATTTTCAAATGTTGAATTTTTATTCTGTTAAACCAGAGAGGTATGTGACACAAAATAGTTAATAAATAACATTTTCCACATGTCTACTTTACATCAGCACAATTTTAGAAACAAAATTTTTTTTTGTTAGGAAGTTATAGGGTTAAAAGTTGACCAGCGATTTCTTATTTTTACAACAAAATTTACTAAACCATTTTTTGTAGGGACCACCTCACATTTGAAGTCAGTTTGAAGTGTATATATGGCTGAAAATACCCAAAAGTGACACCATTCTAAAAACTGCACCCCTCAAGCTGATCAAAACCACATTCAAAAAGTTTATTAACCCTTCAGGTGCTTCACAGGAGCTGATTCAACGTGGAAGGAAAAAATGAACATTTAACTTTTTAGTCACAAAAATGATCTTTTACAAACAATTTTTTTTATTTTTACAAGGGTAAAAGGAGAAAATGGACAGATAAAGTTGTTTTGCAATTTCTCCTGAGTACGCCAATACCCCATGTGTGGGGGAAAACCACTGTCTGGGCGCATGGCAGGGCTCGGAAGGGAAGGAGCGCCATTTGACTTTTTCAAACTAAAATTGGCTGGAATTGAGATTGGACGCCATGTTGCGTTTGGAGAGCCCCTGATGTGCCTTAACAGTGGAAATCCCCCACAAGTGACACCATTTTGGAAACTAGACCCCCTAAGGAACTTATCTAGATCTGTTGTGAGCACTTTGAACCCCCAAGTGTTTCACTGAAGTTTATAATGCTGGGTGTGAAAAAAAAAAATTTCCACAAAAATTATTTTTTAGTCCCCAATTTTTGATTTTTCCCAAGGAAATTGGTCCCCAAATGTTGTTGTCCAGTTTGTCCTGAGTACGCTGATACCCCATTTGTGGGGGGGAAACTGTTTGGGCGCACGGCAGGGCTCGGAAAGGAAGTAATGACGTTTTGGAATGCAGATATTGATGGGTGTCATGTTCATTTTACCTAAACAGTGGAAACCCCCAACAAGTGACTCCATTTTGGAAACTAGGCCACCTAAGGAACTTATCTTATCTAGATCTGTGGTGAGCACTTTGAACCCCCAAGTGCTTCACAGAAGTTTATAATGCCCGGGCATGAAAAGAAAAAATCTTATTTTTTTCCCACAAAAATGATCTTTTAGTCACCAATTTTTTATTTTCCCAAGGGTAACAGGAGAAATTGGACACAAAAGTTGTTGCTCAATTTGTCCTGAGTACGCTGATACCCAATATGTGGGGGGGAACCACTGTTTGGGCGCACGGCAGAACTCTGAAGGGAAGGTGCGCCATTTGACTTTTTCAAACCAAAATTGGCTGGAATCGAGATTGGACGCCATGTCGCAGTTGGAGAGCCCCTGATGTGCCTAAACAGTGGAAACCCCCTACAAGTGACCCCATTTTAGAAACTAGACCCCTTAAGGAACTTATCTAGATCTGTGGTGAGCACTTTGAACCCCCAAGTGCTTCACACAACTTTATAACGTAGAGCCGTAAAATTAAAAACTCATATTTTCCACAAAAATGATCTTTTCACCCCAATTTTTATTTTCCCAAGGATAACAAGACCCCAAAAGTTATTGTGCAATTTGTCCTGAGCACGCTGATACCCCATATGTGGGGGGTAAACCACTGTTTGGGTGCATGGCAGAACTTGGAAGTGAAGGAGCGCCCTTTGACTTTTTCAACGCAGAATTGGCTGGACGCCATGTTGCGTTTGGAGAGCCCCTGATGTGTCTAAACAGTGGAAACCCCCCACAAATGACACTATTTTGGAAACTAGACCCCTCAAGGAACTTATCTAGATGTGTGGTGAGAACTTTGAACCCCAGGTGTTTCACTAAAGTTTATAACGCCCGAGCTTGAAAATAGAAAAATCATATTTTTTCCACAAACATGATCTTTTAGTCACCAATTTTTTATTTTCCCAAGGTTAACAGGAGAAATTTGACCCCAAAAGTTGTTGTCCAATTTGTCCTGAGTACTCCGATACCCCATATGTGGGGGGAAACCATTGTTTGGGCACACTTCGGGTCTCGGAATGGAAGTAGTGACGTTTTGAAATGCAGACTTTGATGGAATGGTCTGAGGGCGTCATGTTACGTTTGGAGAGCCCCTGATGTGCCTAAACAGTAGAAACCCCCCACAGGTGACCCCATTTTGGAAACTAGACCCCCCAAGGAACTTATCTAGATGTGTGGTGAGCACTTTGAACCCCCAAGTGCTTCACAGAAGTTTTTAACGCAGAGCCATGAAAATAAAAAATCTTTTTTTTTTCCACAAAAATAATTTTTTAGCCCCCAGTTTTTTATTTTCCCAAGGGTAACAGGAGAAATTAGACCCCCAAAGTTGTTGTGCAATTTTTCCTGAGTACGCTGATACCCAATATGTTTGGGTAAAGCACTGTTTGGGCACACGTCGGTTCTTGGAAGGGAGGGAGCACCGTTTGACTTTTTGAATGCAAAATTGACTGGAATCAGTGGTGGCGCCATGTCGCATTTGGAGAGCCCCTGATGAGCCTAAACAGTGGAAACCCCTCAATTCTAACTCAACGCTAACCCCAACACACCCCTAACACATCCCACCAAACACCTAATCCCCCTAACCCAACACACCCCTAATCCTAACCCTAATCCCAACCATAACCCTAACACCAACACACCCCTAAATCTAATCTTAACCCTAATTCCAACCCTAATTCTAACCCTAATGGAAAAATAAAAATAAATATATTTTATTTATTTTATTATTTGTCCCTACCTATAAGGATTATAAAGGGGGGGGGGTTATTTACTTTTTTTTTAATTTTGATCTCTGTGATAGACCCTATCACAGTGATCAAAATGTACCTGCGATGAATGAATGAATGAATCTGCCGGCTGGCAGATTCGGCGGGCGCACTGTGCATGTGCCCGCCATTTTGGAAGATTGTCGCACCCATCACCGTTGACGGCGGGACACCGGGAGGGACATCGGGCCTGAAAAGTACAAAAGGAGTAAGGGGGAGTGATCGGAAGGCGGGTGAGCGGAGGGAAGGGAGGGAGAGCAGATAATGACGGCGGCAGATCGCCCCCGTCAGTCGGTGTGGGGGAAGGGTCAGATTAGTGTCTCCAGCCATGGCCGATGCTATTTCAGCATCGGCCATGGCTGAATTGTAATATTTCACCAAGTTTCATTGGTGAAATATTACTATCGATCTTATTGGCTGTTTCACTTTCAACAGCCAATCAGAGCGATTGTAGCCACGGGGGGGGGGGCAAAGCCACACCCCATGGGGTTGAAGCACAAAGCCTCCTGTGCCTGTGGGTCGGGTGACCCTTCAGTGATCGGGTCGGGACCCTTCAGTGATCCGGTCACCCGACCCGCAGGAATGCGATCTCCCCATGACGCCACATAGGCGTCACAGGTCGGATTGGCACCGACTTTCGTGACGCCTACGTGGCGTCACAGGTCGGGAAGGGGTTAAAGGGAGTTGTCTGGTTCATCTGAAAACCACCCACTGGACTCAGTGTTCATGCTGATTGGGCAGCACAATACCACTGAGGTTAGATGATTGGCATTACGTGCGGTTGATGTGTTGGCAGACCTGACATGAGTCTGGCAGGAGGTAGGTAAGTACAGCCTGTTTTCTTATCAGATCTATCTTATGGGCCATTTTATTTCCTTAATAAAACTGGACATCCCCTTTAAAGCTCAACATTATGTATGGGGAAGAATAATCATTAATAGAAAAATTCAGTTGCATATTGTTATCAATGTGCTACTTACTATTATTAATTTCAAACTTCATAAAAGCTGCAATCAGCCTGCGAACAATTGTTTCTCAATCTATGTAACAGGACCTTTATGCTACGTTAATCACTGAGAAAAACTGTTATGCCATGTTCACACGTTCAGTATTTTATCTCAGTATTTGTAAGCCAAAATCAGGAAAATACGTCACCACTTCTGTATTTATCACATACTCCTGGTTTTAACTTACAAATATTGATGTAAAATGAGGCCAGTGATGGCCAGAGCAACCCATGATATTAATGATTTATGTTCAGGTTCACATCTGGAAAAATGTAATCACTATATATAAATACCGTATATACTCCTGTCTAAGTCTAGTTTTTCAGCACATTTTTTTGTGCTGAAAACGCCCCCTCAGCTTATACACACTCGAGTCACTGTCCCAAAAGCCGGCGCTGGAAGGGGAGTGGCAGAGCAGCGGGTCACAGGAGGCAGGAGCCTACGGCTGTAACTGCCCGCTGCTAAAGAGAAGTGACTATTCACTGCATTGGCAATGAATATTCACTTCTCTTATAGCGCGCAAAGTTGCAGCCGCTGGCTTCCAGCAGCTGTTAAAAAAAAATAAATAAAAAAAACTCCTACTTACCTTCCCTGCTTGTCCTCGCAGCGACTTGTTCCGGCTTCCAGCAGCTCTGCGGCCAGGCTATCACACGTCCCCGCTGAGTGGAGAAAGGTGAATATTCATTCCCTTAATGAGCAGGAACACGTGATTGCTCGGCCGCAGGAGCTGCTGGAATCCGGAACAAGATGCTGCGAGGGCACGCAGGGAAGGAAGTAGGAAATATGACCAGCAGTGAGTGACCTTTGTCTGAGGCTGCAGCTCTCCACACAGGTCATGACCTGTGTGGAGAGCTGCAGCCTCAGACAAAGGTCACTCACTGCTGGTTATATATACATATTTCACTACATATACATATTTCACTACAGGAGGTTTTTTTTTTTTTTCTTGTTTTTTTTATGCTTTTCTCATGGGGGTCCATGCATACTAGGATAAGGATGAGGAACCATACATACAATGATAGGGATGAGGAGCCGTGCCATGAATACAAGGATAGGAATGAGGAGCCGTGCCATGGATACAAGGATAGGGATGAGGAGCCGTGGAGACAAGGACGGGGATAAGGAGCCATACATACCAGGACAGGGATGAGGAGCCATACATGCAAGGATAGGGATGAGGAACCATGCATACCAAGATGGGGATGCGGGGACAATGCATACCCGGCTTATACTCGAGTCAAAACATTTTCCCAATTTTTTGTGGCAAAAGTAGGTGCCTCGGCTTATATTCAGGTCGACTTATACACGAGTATATACAGACATATCACAATGGAAGACAGCGATATAGTCTTATGCAATGAAAATTTTATTTGTACAAAAATATATAAAAATTGGATAAAATTACAGGACAGTAACAGGGAAAAGAGAGATACATGGGGTACACCCAAATATGCACATGAAAAAAGCCCAAACAAGTAGCCTACTTGAGCCAATATGACATGAATTATATGCAACTTTGTATAGCCATAAAATTAAAGGTAAGTATCATGGTACCATATACAATAAACAGAAAATAGCCACATTGGCATCACAGGTGGCAAGAAACAAAGATATTAACGTCATATCAAAGATATTGACATCATATTAATAGAATATTAGGTAAGTACCATGTAATGAATTCTGTCATGTAAGGTGCATAGCAGGTAAGTACCAAGCCATACACTCATGGAAACACTGTACCATTAGCCACACTGCTAGCATAGGTGCCACATTATATACATAGTGCAAAGACTTAATGCCAAAAGAATGTGTAGACATCAGTAGGTGCCATATTTACCTAAGCCGGTTACAGTCGGGCTGTCCCCAACGCGCGTTTCGGAGCTAACTGCTCCTTCATCAGGGGGTATATACAGGCAGTAGATAGTTCTAATTGTCTTTTTACACATAGGCGAATATAGTTGATTCATTGAAATTCAAGAGAAACCTAGATACCTTCTTAAAAACTATAATATTACAATTTAAATTATTCATGATCTCTGGAGATAGGACTTTGTTCCAGTTTACATACATGGAGTTTGGAATAAATTGTTCCCCTAACAGCATCTGCCTCACAGGTACATTGCCTTCATTTGGGTATTTATGGTAAGGTTTTAGGTTAAACAGCTGGACCTTTGTCTGTTTTCAACCTTATCAAATTATGTGACTGACTTTACATTTTACTTTTCAAACTAATAAGTTACTTTGATTTATTTGACTATTACTGATGTTTTATATACTCTGTGACAAAGTCACTGATTAAGTGCTGGAGGGAAGATATGTTTCACTACACTTAATGGCATCAGTGATATAAAACTGAGTTTTTCTTCCAGCACACTAAGTGGTGAGGGGTTAACTAATTTGTTTAATGGGCTGGCTTTTATATGGACATCCATAGAGCGGGTGGGAGGATGTCCACCTTATCTCCACCTCAGGGTGTGGTCTGGGGCTTAAATAGCTGGACTCCAGAGGCAGTCTTGGTTCAGCAGGTCTGGAGAGAGGATCTCCAGTGGTTTGTGTCCTGAGGAGGAAAGACTGAACCTGTGTTGCTCCAGAGCGGGCCACTCCCCGCAGTTGTATGCACTGTGTTGCAGCATTTTGTTTTCCTGTTTTGCCTCAAAGGGCTCTGTTTATTTTTCCCTTCATGTTGGTTTATGCCGTCTGTCTAATAAACCATCAGAAGATTTAAAGAGACAGTGTTCGTGTTTTCTGCATCCATGTACCGCTGAGTGAGCTGAGCTACCACAACTCGTACAAGATTTCTTTTTTCCTTACATGTTTGAACAAAATCCAGAATTCTGTTAAAATTATTGTTACCAGAGAGGAGCAGTATGTTGTGGGAGCGCAGATGGCTATCTTACAAAATGCCATGTGACCTAAAATCAGCCAACTGAATTGTGGCAGAACGTGTTTATTATTATTATTTATCTGCATATACTATATTAGTTGTCTATTTTCTTTTTTTTTTATAGCTGCAGAGTGCCACATTTTCAGGAAAAAATGGAAACGGCATTGGAGAAAAGTGGAGGATTGGTACTAACCAACCAAGTGGTTATTACACACATGTGACAAAGTCAAAGGCACAATATGTCCTGTTCTACAAAGGTGAAATACTTCAAAGAAATAGCCATAAATACACTTTATATTTAGCCTTGTACATAGAACAGAATGATACACTTTAAAGGATGTTGATCATACTTTTTATGTACAGTTGTTCTCAAAAGTTTACATACCCCGGCAGTTTTTACTTTCTTGGCCTTTTTTCAGAGAATATGAATGATAACACCAAAACTTTTTCTCCACTCATGGTTAGTGGTTGGGTGAAGCCATTTATTGTCAAACTACTGTGTTTTCTCTTTTTAAATCATAATGACAACCCAAAACATCCAAATAAAAGACAGTGAAAGTAGCGGTCACTGGGAGCACCTGGAAAGCGGTGAATAAGGTAGATTAAATTATAGGAGCGGTCCTAAGCAGCTCCAGCCGTAAACCTCCAATGGAGGATAGTGACTAGGACAATGTAGAAAACGGTCAAAGGAGCGCAAAGAACACAAGGACAAAGTAGTAGTTTCTTAAAAACAAAACATCCAAAAGACCCTGATAAAAAGTTTACATACCCTGGTGATTTTGGCCTGATAACATGCACAGAAGTTGACACAAATGGGTTTGAATGGCTACTAAAGGTAACATCCTCACTTGTAAACAATGTGGGTGCATAAAAGTTGAGTGAGTTCCTGGATCCAGACAGACTCTTGCATCTTTCATCCAGCCATTGACATTTCTGGATTGTGAGTCATGGGAAAGCAAAAGAATTGTCAACGGATCTACAAGAAAAGGTAGTTGCACTGTATAAAACAGGAAAGGGATACAAAAAGATATCCAAGGAATTAATAATGCCAGTCAGCAGCGTTCAGACTGTGATTAACAGATGGAAAATCAGTGGCTCTATAAAAACAAAACTATGGTCAGGTAGAGCAACAAAAATTTTGTCCACGACTGCCAGGAAAATTGTTCGGTATGCAAAGAAAAACCCACAAATAACATGTGCTGAAATACTGGACGCTCTGAAAACTAGTAGCAGTTTGGCTCTTTCAAGATGCACAATTAGGAGGCACTTGAAGAAAAATGGGCTGCATGGTCGAGTCGCCAGAAGAAAGCCATTACTGCACAATGCCACAAAGTATCTCGCCCACAGTACACAAAACAGCACAGAGACAAGCCTCAAAACTTCTGGAACAAGGTAATTTGGAGTGATGAGACCAAAATTGAACTTTTTGGCCACGACCATAAACGTTACATTTCGAGAGAGGTCAACAAGGCAGGTGCCAGTGTCCTGAGCAGGCGGGGACACTGATGCGCTATGGGGGGCCAGGTGCCGTGTCGCCTCTGGCTCAGGCCCCCAGCACCTGCGATATTCACCTGTCCCCGTTACATCGCCGCACGCCGCTCTGTCTTCCAGGTCTCTGCAGCGACTGTTAAGGCAGAGGGCACATACTAACCACGTCATCGCGCCCTCTGACCTGAACGTCACAGGCAGAGGACGCGGAAGACAGAGCGGCGCTCAGCGGTGGAACGGGGACAGGTGAATGACGCATGGCTCCCCCCATCATACTCACCCTCTCTTGGCTCGGCCTCTGCACTTCCCTGCTTCTCATATGGTCTCCGCCGCAGCTCTTTCTGTGTTCGGCGGTCACGTGGTACCGCTCATTAAAGTAATGAATATGCACTCCACTCCCATAGGCCCCTTTCACACATCCGTTTTTTGCCGTCAGTCACAATCCATTAGGCTCGACAGATCCGTCGCAGATTGTGAAAAACTGATGTGATTAATAATGGAGAGCTGTCAATAAGACAACTATCCATTATTAATCCACTAGTCTGAAAGGGTTAAAAAAAACAATAGGAATGAAGATTTTTAATGAAATAAATAAACACACATTTTTTACATCTTTATTATACTCTCATTCCATACTGAAGCCATCGATCTCCTAGAAAAAAGACAAAATAAAAAAACAACAATATACCCATACCTGTCCGCAGTACAGTCAAGTCCCACACCGCAATCCATCTGAAGGGGTTAAATAGTTTACAACTGGGAGCGGTGCTAATGTGACCAACCCAGCTGTAAACCACGGAGGAATGAAGAAAAAGCTGCCTGCGCAGCCTCCCAGCCTGAGCGTAGATGAACTGATTAGCGTGCGAAAGTTTCTGAACATTTCCCCACGCTGTCAGTTCACCGCGGGTCAGGCGGGAGTATGCGCAGCCTCAGTGACGTCAGCGGTAGTCACTGAGGCTGCGCAGCCTCTACGCCTGACCTGAGGTGAACTCGCCAGCTTGGGAAAATATTCAGAAACGTTCCCATGCTAATCAGTTCATCTCTGGTCCACCGGGAGGCAGCGCAAGCAGCTTTTCCTTCATTCCTCCATGGTTTACAGCTGTGTTGGTCACATTAGCACCGCTCCCAGTTGTAAACTATTTAACCCCTTCAGATGGATTGCGGTGTGGGACTTGACTGTATGGCTGACAGGTATGGGTATAGTGTTGCTTTTTCATTTTGCATTTTTCCTAGGAGATCGATGGCTTCAAATGGATTGGGAGTGTAATAAAGATGGAAAAAATGTGTTTTATTTCATTAAAAATCTTCATTCTTATTGTGTGTTTTTTTTTTAACCTTTTCAGACTAGTGGATTAATAATGGATAGTTGTCTTATTCACAGCTCTCCTTTATTAATTAGGCTTAATGTCACCTTGCAATAGGAAGGTCACAGTAACCCCTTATTACCTCATATGCCACCTCTACAGGGCAATGGGAAGAGAGAGAGTAAGTGCCAGAATTGGCGCATCTTACATCTTCCTTTTCTGGGGTGACTGGGGAGGCAGATTCTTTTAGCCAGGTTGGCCTCAAAACAATGGTCCCTCTCTAGGCTATTAATTTCTTCCCTCAGTCACTGGCTTGCCCTCTCTGGCGGAGAACAATGCGCGGGAGCCCACGCCTGTTTTTTCCGTGAATTAATCGTTTAAGACCTACAGCTCCAAAATATTACACACTACTAACATTATTAGTGAGGGACATATAAAAAAATAACTAATATGCAATGGTTTACTGTATGTAAACCATGTCTTATATCCTGTCGGGTTCTGTAATGATTTTACAGATGCCGACAATTGAATTATCGGCTATTCTGCTATCTACCTCTGTATGAAATATAAATATATATTTATATATATGTGTGTCTCACATATTTTATACTTTGGAGCTGGCAAATTGGATCCGAGCATGCTCAGTTAATAAAAAACGGAATCTGTCACCGGATTCCATCATTTGACGGATCCGGCGCCCATAGGCTTCCATTATAGGAAACAACAGACAGCGACGGCCGCCAGACAAACAATTTTCGACGGAATTGGCGAACGACGTATAAAACGTGAGGCCACCCATCGCAATCCGTCTCTAATACAAGTCAATGAGAAAAAACAGATCCGTCGACATCAGTCGCTGGATCCGTTTTTTTAAAAATTTGTCGGATTGCGACTGATAGCAAAAAACTGGTGTGTGAAAGGGGCCATAGGCGTGGAGCACATATTCATTACTTTAATGAGCGGTACCACGTGACCGCTGAAAACTGGAAGAAGCTGCCGGCACCGGACACCATCTGAGAAGCAGGGAAGTGCAGAGACCGCGCCAGGAGGAGGTGAGCATGACGGGGGGAGCCATGCGATATTCACCTGTCCCCGTTCCACTGCCGTGCGCTGCTCCGTCTTCCGCGTCCTCTGGCTGTGATGTTCAGGTCAGAGGGCGCGATGACGTGGTTAGTGTGCGCCCTCTGCCTGAACAGTTGCTGCAGTGACCCGGAAGACAGAGCGGCGTGCGACGGTGGAACGTGGACAGGTGAATATCGCAGGTGCCCTGGGCCTGAGCCAGCGGTGACACCGGCACATGGCCCACCATAGCGCGCCAGTGTCCCCGCCTGCTCAGGACACCGCCACCTGGCCCCCAGCGACAAGAGGTGAGTATGTAATTTTTTTTTTTTTTATCGCAGCATATGGGGCATATATATCTATGGAGCATTATATGTGGCCATCTAGCTTTATGGAGCAGCATATGGGGCATATTCTATGGAGCATCTTATGGGGCGATCATTAACCTTTTATGCAGCATTATATGGAGCATATTTTAATATGGAGCATCTTATGGGGCCTTTATTAACCTTTGTGCAGCATTATATGTCGGGCAGCACGGTGGCTCATTGGATAGCACTACAGCCTTGCAGCGCTGGAGTCCTGGGTTCGAATCCCACCTAGACAACATCTGCAAGGAGTTTGTATGTACTCCCCGTGTTTGCGTGGGTTTCCTCCGGGTATTCCAGTTTCCTCCCACACTCCAAAAACATACTGATAGGGAATCTAGATTGTGAGCCCCATCGGGGACAGCAACGATAATGTGTGCAAACTGTAAAGCGCTGCGGAATATGTTAGCGCTGTATAAAAATAAAGATTATTATTATTATATGTGGCATATTTTTGTATGGAGCATCTTATGGGGCTCATCATGAACTTTATGGAGCATTATATGGGGCTCCTGATTCAATATGAATATTCAAAAACATTTAACCTACTGATGTCTCAATAAATTTTACTTTTATTGGTATCTATTTTTATTTTTGAAATTTACCAGTAGCTGCTGCATTTCCCACCCTAGACTTATACTCGAGTCAATAAGTTTTCCCAGTTGTTTGTGGCAAAATTAGGGGCCGGCTTATACTCGAGTATATACGGTAATATATATTATACAATATACAGCTCTGGCAAAATTTTCAGTTTGTCTGATTTTTCTCTTTATAGGTATATTTTGGAGTAAAATGTAAATTGCTCTTTTATTCTATAAACTACTGACAAAATGTCTCCGAATTTCCAAGCAATAAGTTTTGTATTTTCAGAAAATGAGAAATGGTCAAAATAACAAAAAAATGCAGTGCTTGCAGACCTCAAATAATGCTAAGAAAACAAGTTCATAATCATTTAGAAACAACAATACTAATGTTTTAACTCAGTCAGAGTTCAGAAATCAGTATTTTGTTGAATAACCATGATTTTTAATCACAGCCTTCATGCGTCTTGAAATACTTTCCACCAGTCTTTCACACTGCTTTTGGGTGACCTTATGCCACTCCTGGTACAAATTTTTAAGAAGTTCTTCTTTGTTTGATGGCTTAGGACTATCCATCTTCCTCTTGATTAATTCCAGAGGTTTTCAATGGGGTTCAGGTCTGGAGATTGGGCTGGCCATGACAAGGGATTTGATGTGGTGGTACTTCATCCACACATTGATTGACCTATCTTTGTGGCATGGCGCATTGTCCTGCTGGAAAAATCAGTCCTCAGAGTTGGTGAACATTGCCTGAGCAGACGGAATCAACTGTTTTTCCAGGATAACCTTATATGCGGCTTGATTCATACGTCCCTCACAAAGAGTAACCTGCCCAATTCCAGCCTTGCTGAAGCATCCCCAGATCATCACCGATCCTCCACCAAATTTCACAGTGGGTGCAAGACATTGTGGCTTGTACGCCTCTCCAGGTCTCCGTCTAACCATTTGATGACCAGGTGATGGGCAAAGCTGAAAATTAGACTCATCAGAGAAGATTACCTTACTCCAGTCCTCTATGGCCCAATCCTTATTGTCTTTGGCAAACTTCAGCCTGGCTCTCCTTTGCTTCTCATTGATGAAAAGCTTTTTCTAGGTTTACATGACTTGAACCCTGCCTCTAGGAGCCTGTTACGAACTGTTCTTGCCGTGCACTTCACCCCAGTTGCCATTTGCCATTCCTTTTGCAGGTCACATGATGTCATCCTGCGGTTGCTGAGTGACATTCGAATAAGATGATGGTCTTCCCGGTCAGTGGAGAGTTGTTTTCGCCCTCTGCCGGTCTGTAGCTTTGTTGTCCCCCATGTCTGCTGCTTGACCTTGTTGTAATGGACTTCCGTCTTAGAAATTTTAAGGATGGAGGTAACATGACGCTCACTGTATACCTCTGCTAGTAAAGCCAGAATTGGGCCCTTCTTTTCCTCACTCATGACTTTTCTTTTCAACTCCTTTGGCATGGTTAAAAGTTATTTTTTCATTCCTATTACTTTTGGGATATTACTAGCACTTGTTTTGCCATCCAGCTTGTCCTATTGCAAGAGGATTGTGAACACCACAGCAGGGTTTTTTATACTTTCCATCATAAAATAAGATTTGGTTCAGGTGATCACCTAATCAGAAGCACATTAAGTAGAGTGAGGTGGGTGTACTCTGGTTGGAATTCAACTGACACTGGAATGGAATGGCTGTCAGACATGTAGAGAAGCTGATTTTTATAAAACTGTGCAGTGGTCTCTTAATTTTTGCCAGAGCTGTATATAATATATTTCATGATGATTTTGTGAGTTGTGGGACTGACTAGGTAACAAACTTTACTATTCTTCAACAGGTAGTTCCATTGCTGCATACTCTGTCAGTACCCTGTGTGCTCACACTGCAGGACCAGAAGCAAAACAGTTAGCCACTGTACAGGATTCTGACTGGGAGGCACAAAGGAATATTTCTGCAGGGTTCATTCCCATAATAACTTCTTCCAGGTATAGTGTGTGTGTGTATTGATCTAACTGAGCTGATTGTGTTGTAGGTGAGCTACAGTGGGGAAAATAAGTATTTAATACATTGCCGATTTTGCAAAATTTTCCCACCTACATGACCCCATTCATCCTCCCTTCAATATGGTGCAGTCGTCTTGAACCCTTTGCAGAAAAGCACACCCAATGTATGATGTTTCCTCCACCATGCTTCTCAGTTGGGACGGTGTTCTTGGGGTTGTACTCATCTTTCTTCTTTCTCCAAACACGACGAGTGGACTTGAAACCAAAAAGTTCTACTTTGGTCTCATATGACCACATAACCTTCTCCCATGTCTCCTCTGGATCATCCAGGTGGTCATTGGTGAACTTCAAACGGGCCTGGACATGTGCTGGCATGAGCAAGGGGACCTTGCGTGCCTTGCAGGATTTTAATCCATGACGGCGTAATGTTTGAGACTGTGGTCCCTGCTCTCTTCAGGTCATTGACCAGGTCCTCCCATGTAGTTCTGGGCTGATTCCTGACCCTTCCCAGAATCAGCCATATCCCACGAGGCAACATCTTGCATGGAGCACCAGACTGAGGAAGATTGACAGTCAACTTGTGTTTCTTCCAACTTCTAATAATTGTGCCTGGTGTCTTTTCACCAAACTGCTTGCCTATTGTCCTGTAGCCCATCCCAGCCTTGTTCAGGTCTACAATTTTGTCCCTGGTGTCCTTAGATATCTTTTTGGTGTTGGCCATGGTGGAGAGGTTGGAGTGTGATTGAGTGTGTGGACAGGTGTCTTTTATAAAGGTAACAAGTTTAAACAGGTGCAATTAATACAGTTAATGAGTGCAAAGTAGGAGGGCTTCTTAAAGAAAAACTAACAGGTCTGTGATAGCCAGAATTCTTGCTGGTAGGTAGGTGATCAAACACTTATTTTATGTAATAAAATGCAATTTACCGTATTTTTTAAAAATTGAAGCAAAAAATGTGGTCAATTCTGTACTTAATATCCCATATCCTAGTATATATGGTCCCCTCATCCCCATCCTGACACGCATGGCCCCCTCATCCCTGTCCTGGTATGCATGGCTCCCTCATCCCTATCCTGGTATGCATGACTCCCTCATCTCTATCTTGGTATGCTGGCTCCTCATCCCTAGACTGGTATGCATGCCCCCTTATCCCTTTCCTGGTAGGAATGGTCCCCCTCATCTCTATCCTGGTAGGAATTGTCCCCTCATCCCTATCCTGGCAGGAAGGATCGCCCTCATCCCTATCCTGGTAGGCAGGGCCCCCATCTCGTCCTAGTATGCATGGCCCCATCCATATCCTGGTATGCAGGGCTCCAACCATAACCTGATGTGATTGGCTCCCATCCTTACCCTCGTATGCTTTGCCCACACCT
>JARQOD010000007.1:140210107-140406411 GCA_033576555.1 Oophaga sylvatica | reverse complement strand
CTTGTACTGAAGGTCTAAACAAGTCTGTCGTGGCGGACTGAACTGAAGTTTTAAAAGCCGTTTGGGGCGACTTTTACTGGAGTCTACAACAAGTCTGTCGTGGGGGGACTTTAGGAAGTCAATAACATGTCTGTTGTTGTCGATTGACTGGAGTCTTTACAAGTCTGTTGTGTGCAACTTGATGAAGTCTATAACAAGTCGGGTTGTGTGCGACTTGTACTGAAACTTGACAAGTCTGTTGTGTGCGCTGAACTGAAGTCAATGACAGATCGGTCATTGCACCTTGTACTGAAAGCAATAACCAAGCCTGTTTTGCGATTGTGCTGGAGTTCTACAACAAATCTGTGTTGTGGGGCTTGTATGGAGTTTTACACAAGTCTGTCGTGTGCACTTTTACTGAAGTCTTTACAAGTCTTTTCGGGGACACTTGTATGAAGTCTATAATGCCGTTTTTGTGCGACTTTTACTGGGTCTACAACAAGTCTTGTCGTGGGCACTGTACTGGTCTTTAAAAAGTCTGTCTGTGCGACTTGTACTGAAGTCTATAAAAATCTATCGTGTGGGGACTTGTTCTGGAGCCGAAAAGTCTTCGTGTTCACTGTTCACTGAACTTGTATTCAACTTGTTTTGGAGTTAGGGACAATTCTGTCTTGTGCGACTGTTTTGAAGTCAAT
This sequence comes from Oophaga sylvatica, assembly GCA_033576555.1. Lineage (NCBI taxonomy): Eukaryota > Metazoa > Chordata > Amphibia > Anura > Dendrobatidae > Oophaga > Oophaga sylvatica. The sequence goes on along the minus strand of JARQOD010000007.1, from coordinate 140,405,737 downwards.
GAACATCTGTCTTGTGCAATTTTACTGATTCTACAAGTCTGGTCGTGTGCGACTTGTACTAAAATCTATGACAAGTCTGTCTTGTACGACGTGTATTGAATTTCTACAAGTCTGCCCGTGTGCGCTTGTGCTGAAGTCTACAACAAGTTGTCGTGTGCGACTTGTACGGGAGGTCTATAACAAGTCTGTCGTATGCGACTTGTACTGAAGTTTATAACAATCTCTTGTTTGCGACTTGTATGGAGTCTATGACAAGTCTGTTGTGTGCAACTTGTACTGAAGTCTAAACAATCTGTTGTGTGCAACTTGTACTGAAGTCTAAAACAAATCTGTCGTGTGCGACTTGTACTGGAGTCTAGACAAGTCTGTCTTGTGTGACTTGTCTGAAGTCTATAACAAATCTCTCGTGTGCGCTTGTACGGGAAGTCTAAGACAGTCTGTCTGTGTGACTTGTCTGAAGCTATAACAATCTTCGTGTGCGAATTGTATGGAGTCTGACAAATCTGTCAGTGCGACTTTACTGAAGTCTAGACAAGTCGTTGTTGCGACTTGTACTGAAGTAAATGACAGATTGTCTTGTGAACTTTTACTGAAGTCAATAACAAGCCTGTTGTGTGCGACTTGTGCTGGAGTCTACAACAAATCTGTCGTGTGCGGTTGTACTGGAGTTAAAAACAAGTCTGGCGACTTGTACTGAAGTCTATAACAAGCTGTCGTGGGGGGACTTGTACGGAGTCTATGAAAAGTCTGTCTTGTGCGATTTGTACTAAAAGTCTATAACAAATCTCTGTGTGCGACTTGTACTGGAGTTCATGCAAATCTGTCGGTGTGCGACTTGTACTGAAGTCTATGACAAGTCTGTTGTGTGCGACTTGTACTGAAGTCAATGACAGTCTGTCATGTCGACTTGTACTGAAGTCTAAACAAGCCTGTTGTGTGCGACTTGTGCTGGGTCTAAAAACAATCTTTTGTGTGCGGTTTGTACTGGGTCTATAACAAGTCTGTCGTGGGCGACTTGTACTGAAGTCTATAATAACCCGTTGTGTGCAACTTTTAGGGGGTTTTCTACAAAAAGTCTGTCGTGGGCGACTTGTACTGGTCTATAACAAGTCTGTCTTGTGCGACTTTTACTGAAGTCTATAATAAATCTATCGTGTGCGACTTGTTCTGGAGCTGACAAATCTGTCGTGTGCGACTTGTACTAAAAATCTATGACAAGTCTTTGGTGTGCAACTTTGTACTGAGTCTGACAATTCTGTCGTGTGCAATTTGTACACGAACTTGTATGCACTTGTATGGAGTAAAATGACAATTCTGTCTTGTCGACTTGTATTGAAGTCAATGACAAGTCTGTCTTGGGGCCAATTTGTCACTGATTTCTATAACAAGTCTGTCGATGCGATGTACTGAATTATAACAAACTCTGTTTGCGACTTGATGGATCTATAAGACAAGTCTGTTGTGTCAACTTGTACTGAAGTCTATACAAGTCTGTTGTGTGCAACTTGTACTGAAGTCTATAACAAATCTGTCGTGTGCGACTTGTACTGGAGTCTATGACAAGTCTGTCTGTGTGACTTGTACTGAAGTCTATAACAAGATCTCTCGTGTGCGACTTGTACTGGAGTCTATGACAAGTCTGTCTTGTGTGACTTGTACTGAAGTCTATAACAAATCTCTCGTGTGCGACTTGTACTGGAGTCTGACAAATCTGTCATGTGCGACTTGTACTGAGAGTCTATGACAAGTCTGTTGTGTGCGACTTGTACTGAAGTCAATGACAGATCTGTCATGTGGACTTTTACTGAAGTCTATAACAAGCCTGTTGTGTGCGACTTGTGCTGGAGTCTACAACAAATCTGTCGTGTGCGGTTTGTACTGGAGTCTACAAAAGTCATGTGGACTGTACTGAAGTCTATAACAAGTCTGTCGTGGCGACTTGTACTGGAGTCTATAACAAGTCTGTCTTGTGCGATTTGTACTGAAGTCTATAACAAATCTCTCGTTGTGCGACTTGTACTGGAGTCTGACAAATCTGTCGTGTGCGACTTACTGAAGTCTAGACAAGTCTGTTGTGTGCGACTTGTACTGAAGTAATGACAGATCGTCGTCGATTTACTGAAGTCTATAACAAGCCTTTGTGTGCGACTTGTGCTGGAGTCTACAACAAATCTGTTTGTGCGTTTGTACTGGAGTCTATAACAAGTCTGTCGTGGGCGACTTGTACTGAAGTCTATAATAAGCCTGTTGTGTGCAACTTTTACTGGAGTCTACAACAAGTCTGTCGTGGGCGACTTGTACTGGTCTATAACAAGTCTGTCTTGTGCGACTTGTACTGAAGTCTATAACAATCTATCGTGTGCGACTTGTTCTGGAGCCTGACAAATCTGTCGTGTGCGACTTGTACTGAAATCTATGACAAGTCTTTTGTGTGCAACTTGTACTGGAGTCTGACAAGTCTGTCGTGTGCAATTGTACACATGAAACTTGTATGCAACTTGTATTGGAGTAAATGACAATTCTGTCTTGTGCGACTTGTATTGAAGTCAATGACAAGTCTGTCTTGTCCCAATTTGTACTGATTTCTACAAGTCTGTCGTGTGCGACTTGTACTGAAATCTATGACAAGTCTGTCTGTACGACGTGTACTGAAGTCTACAGTCTGCCCGTTTGCGACTTGTACTGAAGTCTACAACAATTCTGTCGTGTGCGATTTGTACTGGAGTCTATGACAAGTCTGTTGTTGCAACTTGTACTGAAGTCTATAACAAGTCTGTTGTGTGCAACTTGTACTGGAGTCAAATGACAAGTCTGTTTGTGTGACTTGTACTGAAGTCTATAACAAATCTCTTGTGTGCGACTTGTACTGAGTCTGACAAATCTGTCGTGTGCGACTTGTACTGAGTCTACAACAATCTGTTGTGTGCGACTTTACTGAAGTCAATGACAGATCTGTCATGGTGACTTGTACTGAATCTATAACAAGCCTGTTGTGTGCACTTGTGCTGGGAGTCTACAACATCTGTCATGTGCGGCTTGTACTGCAATCTATGACAAGTCTGTTGTGGGGCAACTTTACGAAGTCTATAACAAGTCTGTTGTGTGCAAACTTGTACTGAAGTCTATAACAAATCTGTCGTGTGCGACTTGTACTGGAGTCTATGACAAGTCTGTCTTGTGCGACTTGTACTGAAGTCTATAACAAATCTTTCGTGTGCGACTTGTACTGGAGTCTATGACAAGTCTGTCTTGTGCGACTTGACTGAAGTCTATAACATCTTTCGTGGGCGACTTGTACTGAAGTCTATAATAAGCCTGTTGTGTGCAACTTTACTGGAGTCTACAACAATCTGTCGTGGTGCGACTTGTACTGGTCTATAACAAGTCTGTCTTGTGCGACTTGTACTGATGTCTATAACAATCTATCGTGTGCGACTTGTTCTGGAGCTGACAAATCTGTCGTGTGCGACTTGTACTGAAATCTATGACAAGTCTTTTGTGTGCAACTTGTACTGGAGTCTGACAAGTCTGTCGTGTGCAACTTGTACACTGAAACTTGTAGCAACTTGTATTGGAGTCTATGACAATTCTGTCTTGTGCGACTTGTATTGAAGTCAATGACAAGTCTGTCTTGTGCGATTTGTACTGATTTCTACAAGTCTGTCGTGTGCGACTTGTACTGAAATCTATGACAAGTCTGTCTTTTACGACGTTGTACTGAAGTCTACAAGTCTGTCGTTTGCGACTTGTACTGAAGTCTACAACAAGTCTGTCGTGTGCGACTTGTACTGGAGTCTATAACAAGTCTGTCTGTACGACGTGTACTGAAGTCTAGTCTGTCGTGTGCGACTTGTACTGAAGTCTAAACAAGTCTGTCGTGTGCGACTTGTACTGGAGTCTATACAATCTGTCGTATGCGACTTGTACTGAAGTCTATAACAATCCTTGTTTGCGACTTGTACTGGAGTCTATGACAAGTCTGTGTGTGCAACTTGTACTGAAGTCTATAACAGATCTGTCGTGTGCGACTTGTACTGGAGTCTATAACAAGCCTGTTGTGTGCGACTTGTGCTGGAGTCTACAACAAATCTGTCGTGTGCGACTTGTACTGGAGTCTACAACAAATCTGTCGTGTGCGACTTGTACTGGAGTCTATGACAAGTCTGTTGTGTGCAACTTGTACTGAAGTCTATAACAATCTGTTGTGTGCAACTTGTACTGAAGTCTATAACAAATTTGTCGTGTGCGACTTGTACTGGAGTCTATGACAAGTCTGTCTGTGTGCAACTTGTACTGGTCATAACAAATCTCTCGTGTGCGACTTGTACTGGAGTCTGACAAATCTGTGTGTGCGACTTGTACTGAAGTCTATGACAAGTCTGTTGTGTGCGACTGTACTGAGTCAATACAGATCTGTCATGTGCGACTTGTACTGAAGTCTATAACAAGCTGTTGTGTGCGACTTGTGCTGGAGTCTACAACAATCTGTCGTGTGCGACTTGTACTGGAGTCTACAACAAGTCTGTCGTGTGCGACTTGTACTGGAGTCTATGACAAGTCTGTTTGTGCAACTTGTACTGAAGTCTATAACAAGTCTGTTGTGTGCAACTTGTACTGAAGTCTAACAAATCTGTCGTGTGCGACTTGTACTGGAGTCTATGACAAGTCTGTCTTGTGCGACTTGTACTGAAGTCTATAACAAATCTCTCGTATGCGACTTGTACTGGAGTCTGACAAATCTTCGTGTGCGCTTGTACTGGAGTCTACAACAAGTCTGTCGTGTGCGACTTGTACTGAAGTCTATAACAAGTCTGTCGTGGACGACTTGTACTGAGTCTATAATAAGCCTGTTGTGTGCGACTTTACTGGAGTCTACAACAAGTCTGTCGTGGGCGACTTGTACTGAAGTCTATAACATGTCTGTTGTGTGCGACTTGTACTGGAGTCTATGACAAGTCTGTTGTGTGCAACTTGTACTGAAGTCTATAACAAGTCTGTTGTGTGCGACTTGTACTGAAATCTATGACAAGTCTGTTGTGTGCGACTTGTACTGAAGTCAATGACAGATCTGTCATGTGCGACTTGTACTGAAGTCAATAACTGTCACGCTGTATAGCAGATATATATATATATGTGATGTCAGTAATCTATATCAAAAGGGCAACATACTATATAACAGGCGCATAGATATATGATAACATAGAATTACCTGACAGAATGTCCAGTGGGTCAATACGGAATCCGTTATACGCTGTCTCCGGCTAGAGGGTGACCGGGGTCTATGCTGACCCTAAACTGGGGTCCTAACTAATCCCTCTACCTGGAGGTACTGTTAAAGGTAAAGAGGTCCAGGCCACCAGCGTAGACCCTGTCTCCTATCAATCCCTGCCAACTGTAATCTAGTCCTAAGAAGGACCCTGATTACCACCAAAGGGAATGAACAGGTAACGGTTAATGAACAGAAAGACATACAAGAAAGACAAGAAATAAAGTAAATAAAGTCTTACATACAACACTCACACACAGTAGGAACACCTAAGGTCTCAGAGATAAACTATAAGCTGTAAGAGTAAAAACAACTAAGGAGCTCTTAGCTTAAGTATTCTCAGAACCGATCCAGTCTGCTAGACTACATGAATGCTTTCACCGGCATCTAACAAGCAGACTGGCAGGTATATGAAGGAATCTAATTAGAACATAATCAAAAACAGCCGGGCGAGGCTGGACCTAGTCTTAGCAAAGAGCTAGGTAAAATTAACTCCCTCATTACCAAACACAAAGAAACAGCAACTCAGCTGTGAGAAGTCAGAGTGTGTAATCGCGACGATCCTCGTGGCGATACACCCATGACAGTACCCCCCCCTCTACGAGGGGACTCCGGACCCTCAGGGCCAGGTCTGCCCGGGTGAGTTGTGTGAAAGGTCCGAATCAATCGATCTGCGTTAACATCAGACGCAGGGACCCACGTCCTCTCCTCAGGACCATACCCCCTCCAATGAACCAAGTACTGAAGGGATCGGCGACTGAGACTTGAGTCAATGATTTTCGACCCATGAAATTCCACGTTATCATTGACCACCACTGAAGGAGGAGGTAGAGGTGACGGTATGACTGGTGCCACATACTTTTTAAGTAATGACTTGTGAAACACATTATGAATTTTAAACGTAGGAGGGAGGTCCAGACGAAATGCCACAGGATTAATTATGGAACTGATCCTGTACGGCCCGATGAATCTGGGACCCAACCTCCAGGAGGAAACTTTAAGTTTTATATTCCTGGTAGACAACCAAACCAGATCGTTCACCTTCAGATCTAGACCAGAAACTCTCCCCCTATCAGCCATCCGTTTGCAACGGTTCCCCGTAACCTTCAGTCTTAACCGATCTGGAACTATCAGTCTCCCTGGAAGTCCCACAGGGGCGTCCCACTGAGCCCCCAATACCTCCCCCTCAAGCTCAGAGCATACAGCTGACACTTCAACTCCCTCCTGAGGAATAGGAACCGGATCATCCGTCTTCCCGGCCCCTGGGAAAGTACGAGATAAGGCATCAGGAAGCAACTTTATTGAGCAGTAATATGCGCGATGAGGAGGTAACTCTTTACACCCCTCCTCTGAGAACATCTCCCCAAAGTCCTCCAGAAAAGGAGACAAAGTCCTAGGCACAACCGCACCGATGACCGTGCTCATGCAGTTATTCCTGCAAAATTCACCCCACTGGCTTATCTTTCTGGATTGCCAATCAATCACTGGGTTATGTTTAGCCAACCAAGGAAGTCCCAACACAATAGGAGTAGGTAGACCCTCCAACACATAACAAGACAATTGCTCTTTATGTATTGCCCTACTCGAAGATCTATGTTATGAACAGCTTGTACCAAGCTACCTTGACCGAGAGGTCTAGAATCAATAGAGACTATAGGGACCGGTTTGGCCAATACACTCAGTTGCATACCATGCACCTGGGCAAACGAGCGTCCACCAGATTAGCCCCGGACCCACTATCAAGAAAAACAGAAATCCTCTCAGTTCTAGTACCAATCACCACCTCCGCAGGCACGAGAAACTGAGAGGGATTTGGGGACGAAATACACACTCCCAGGTTAACTCCTTTGCTCAAAGAGGCCCGGGATGGACACCCCCCAACAAAATGTCCCTCTCTCCCGCAAAAGAAACACCTTCTAGACTTGCGGCGCACCGCCGATCCCCTCCTACAAAAAGATGTCCCTCCCAACTGCATGGGTTCCTCAGAACAGACCAGGGGAACCTCAGTATAAGGGACTTAAGTAGTAGGTGGAGTCATCACGGGAGGCGGAGTTACCTCGCGTCTTCCCGAATTCGTCTATCAATGCGAATAGCGAGGGCCATAGCAGCCTCCAGTGATGGAGGAGAATCATACTGAGCCAACACATCTTTTAATTTGTCAGACAACCCTTGACAAAACTGGCTCCTAAGAGCTGGGTCATTCCACTGAGTATCTGTTGCCCATCTACGGAACTCAGAAGAATATTCCTCGCTGGACGATTTCCTTGCCGTATTTTACGTAACTTTGTTTCAGCAAGGTGTAGCCTTTCCGGGGGTTTTAGCTCTGAGATCGCTGTCTGGGTAGACAGAATGGCATGGAAACAGTTCATTCAGACAGCAATTATGGTAAAAACTGGCCGCAACCAGTTTTATTAAAGTCCACAGCACACAGATAAAACAAAGCATAAACAAAAGACCTAGGCTTGTCTAGCCACTAATTACACTTATGTAATGTCCCTTTCTATCAGGAACCCAGACTCTATCAGTCTGTGCCCAAAACAACACATATGATATATGTTACCAGTATGGAGTCTCCCAGATACTCCTCCTTATGTCTGAAGGTCCACCCGACTTCCAGACTTGAGAAAGATCCACTCCTATTCAGTAGTCATTATGCTGGAGGTTCACAGAGACACTCCTGTGTCCGGGGTCCTTCCTGCACCCAGACTGAGATGGCTCCCCTCCTCTTCAGTAATCATCAGCATGTATTCTCACAGAGACTGCTTCCTTGTGCCAGGACACCTCTCTGTGTCCAGGCTGAAGACAGCTCTAACACTCTTGGCTTATCCGCATGGATTCTCACAGAGACTGCTTCCTTGTGCCAGGACACCTCTCTGTGTCCAGGCTGAAGACAGCTCTAACACTCTTGGCTTATCCGCATGGATTCTCACAGAGACTGCTTCCTTGTGCCAGGACACCTCTCTGTGTCCAGGCTGAAGACAGCTCTAACACTCTTGGAGACTGTTTCTTGTGCCAGGACACCTCCCTGTGTCCAGGCTAAACTAGCTCTCAGATTGTGTTTGCAGACACCTACTTCTGGTCTCCTAATTAAGACCTGAGTAGTTTCAGGCTTGTGCTGCAAGTGTGTGCTGAATGTGAGGTGTAGTGACCTTTCTCTACCACTAGGTTTACAAAGCCACACATTTCCCTTATACCTAGGTGAAATGTACACCCCATTCATCACATATTCACTCACTGTCTCACATATCCCCTCCCTCTTCTCCAGACCGGAGGGCTGGTCATCCAGACCGGAGGGCTGGTCAACAATCCAACAGAGACAGTGAACTCCGGACCAGTCATGGCCCTCACCAGCTTCATCTCCACCACTGTCACTTGTATCTTCACCTGAGTCATAGCCAACATCAGCTTTCTCTTTATCTGAAGCATCCGCACTACCCTGTACCCTCCCAGGCCTATACTCTCTGCGGGCCTCGGGTACCCTGCACGGTTTCATCTTGACCTTAGGGCCGGGCTCATTTTCGATATAGTGCCTGGCCAGAGAAGTACGACCCGACACATCAGAACACTTCTGCTGACTCTTCCTCAGAAACTCACGTACCTCCTGTCCCCGGTACACTGACCCTGTGTCACCAGCTGTCACAGAAGGTATAGGGGGTTTTTCACTTTTCTCCAGTTCCCCACTTTCAGGCTCTTCTGGCAAGACATGCCCAGAAGCCCCACCGTCCGTCCCACACTCTACTTCAGTCACATCTGGCTCACTGTCAGGGCTATACCCTTCATTTTCATTCATATCCTGCTCACTGTCAGTGTCACACAATTCATTTTCACTCACATCCTGCTCACTGTCAGGGTTATACAATTCATTTTCATTCACATCTTGATCTGGAACCTTAGTTAACATGTCATCCACAACATTAACTGCACCATCTGGTCCCTCAAGTATGTGACTATGTGACAACCCAGCACTACACTTCTATATAGTTCAGGCACTAGGAGCTGACTCACAACCTCTCCCTGGACTTCAGTGTTTATGGCAACATGAGAGAACCTCTCCTCAGAGTCAGGCTCCTGGAAAACCTCATTTAGAACAATCATATTTTCCTGTGCTGTTTTAAGAGAGGGTTCTCGCCACTGCTCACTCTCAAAACCGTCACAGGACACAGGCAAGTCAGGGACACTCGGTTCCCGAGAACCACCATCCTCGTCTCCCAACATCACCTGCAAAGGAATTTCATCACTATCACAGTCATCATTATTATCAACATCATTATCATGACTATGATCAGTATTATCATCACTATCATTATCAGCATCAGCACCATTTTCATGGTCATCATCATTATCAGGATCATCATTAGCATTATCATCATCATTATCACATAATTTTAACATCCCACTAGCATCGTGTTCCGCCCCTCGGGACTGCGTACCCTCAGTAGGGGCTTCATCACACTGTCCATCAGAATCACCCTTCCCCCAGAGATCCTTAGAGCGGGAAAGTCATTACCCAATATAACGGGTTGCACCAGGGTCTTCACTACCCCCACTTCACATGAAATCTCCCCGAGTTTGGGGACCAAGTCCACGGCAGTCTCTGGGTAGACTTTGGTGTCTCCATGGATGCACACCATACTCAAGTGCTTATCAGGGATGAAGTCCCTATCAATCAGGCTGTCACATACGGAAGTCACTGGACTCTCTGAGTCCAAGAGGGCCTGCGCTGAGCAACCATTTGTAACCACCGGGGACACCTGTGGTCCAGTCTCTTCGGTTGCGGTGGTCACACACACAGGTTCTGCGCAGAGAGAGAGGGATCTGCCAACATCACGGCACATAGGCTCCCCCTCTAGTCGACAGTTGGCTGCAATTTCACGACATCTCCAACACTGTCCATCACACTCTTCCACCCACATGTCCCCTCGGGCCTGAACCCGCTTATCAGCATACCCCATGTCCCCAACAGCTGGAACGCTCTTACCGGGAGAGTTCGACGTCCGGGAACTCTGAAGTGACGTCCTCTCAGACGGCTGTACCTCAGGAGAACATGCTCGGGTGTAGCGGTTCACTGTAGGACATGCTCGGGTGTAGCGGTTCACTACCACCTTTTCAACTCCATAATCAGGCCTGCTGACTGCAGACTCCCAACTGTATCTCCAGTCATGAACTCCCCTGGCATGGGCTGTCACTGTAACACCCAGCCGGGTAAGAATCTCCACTTTCATCTTAGCATAGTCTTGGCTGTCCTGCTCGCTCAGGTCAGCATATGCCCTTTGGGGCTCTCCAATCAGATATGGTGCGACCATCATGGCCCATTCAGATAGGGGCAGATTCTCCTTCTCTGCCAGTCTCTCAAACCTAGTGAGATATACCTCCACATCATCACGAGGTGTCATCTTTTTCAAGGACCGTCTTACCGCCCTCTTCACAGCGGACAAGTCAGGTGACTTTGCAACATTACTTTGGGACGATGCACCACAAGTCCCCTGCAGTGCTGCAACCTGCTCAAAAAACAACCGGTTATTCTCCTGCTGCTGCTGCAGGATTTGCTGCTGGTACTGCTGCATTTGCCGCTGGTACTGCAGGCACTGCTGCTCCATGCTCTGCTGCATGCTTCGCTGGGCCTGTACCAGGTACTCAATGAGCTCCTTCACACGGCCGGACTTATCTGTCTCAACCACGGCAGTTTTATGTTGCACATTAACTTGTGCCATTTGTTCAAACAGCGCCTCCATGCTGTCATCCATGCTGTCAGACTTCTCTGTCTTAACAACGGCAGTCTTCACTCAAGACATACACACTACACAGCTTTTTTCCACAGAAAATTCAACCTTGCTGTGCAACCACTTTTTTTTTTTTTTTTCTTTTGCAAAGTCTATTAGGGCTACTGTCTCTTTAAGACTGCTCCACAGACGTTTCTCTTGCTGCTACACATTCCACAGTCATTTTCACGACAAGTTCAGCTTTGCTGTGCATACATTTTCTCTCTGCAGACCCTATCAGGGCCACTGTCTCTCCAAGACTGCTCCAAACAGACGTTTCTGCGGACACACTTTTTTTTTTTTTTTTCTCTGTTGCTATTTCAATAGACTTCACCTTTAATGCTGTCTCTTGCCACTATGCTGCATGCACACTCCAGCACTAACTGTACCAGGCCCTGCGCTGCCCGCATTCTCCACCAATTGTAGCCTTTCCGGGGGTTTTAGCTCTGAGATCGCTGTCTGGGTAGACAGAATGGCATGGAAACAGTTCATTCAGACAGCAATTATGGTAAAAACTGGCCGCAACCAGTTTTATTAAAGTCCACAGCACACAGATAAAACAAAGCATAAACAAAAGACCTAGGCTTGTCTAGCCACTAATTACACTTATGTAATGTCCCTTTCTATCAGGAACCCAGACTCTATCAGTCTGTGCCCAAAACAACACATATGAACATCTCCCCAAAGTCCTCCAGAAAAGGAGACAAAGTCCTAGGCACAACCGCACCGATGACCGTGCTCATGCAGTTATTCCTGCAAAATTCACCCCACTGGCTTATCTTTCTGGATTGCCAATCAATCACTGGGTTATGTTTAGCCAACCAAGGAAGTCCCAACACAATAGGAGTAGGTAGACCCTCCAACACATAACAAGACAATTGCTCTTTATGTATTGCCCCTACTCGAAGATCTATGTTATGAACAGCTTGTACCAAGCTACCTTGACCGAGAGGTCTAGAATCAATAGAGACTATAGGGACCGGTTTGGCCAATACACTCAGTTGCATACCATGCACCTGGGCAAACCGAGCGTCCACCAGATTAGCCCCGGACCCACTATCAAGAAAAACAGAAATCCTCTCAGTTCTAGTACCAATCACCACCTCCGCAGGCACGAGAAACTGAGAGGGATTTGGGGACGAAATACACACTCCCAGGTTAACTCCTTTGCTCAAAGAGGCCCGGGATGGACACCCCCCAACAAAATGTCCCTCTCTCCCGCAAAAGAAACACCTTCTAGACTTGCGGCGCACCGCCGATCCCCTCCTACAAAAAGATGTCCCTCCCAACTGCATGGGTTCCTCAGAACAGACCAGGGGAACCTCAGTATAAGGGACTTTAGTAGTAGGTGGAGTCATCACGGGAGGCGGAGTTACCTCGCGTCTTCCCCGAATTCGTCTATCAATGCGAATAGCGAGGGCCATAGCAGCCTCCAGTGATGGAGGAGAATCATACTGAGCCAACACATCTTTTAATTTGTCAGACAACCCTTGACAAAACTGGCTCCTAAGAGCTGGGTCATTCCACTGAGTATCTGTTGCCCATCTACGGAACTCAGAAGAATATTCCTCCGCTGGACGATTTCCTTGCCGTATTTTACGTAACTTTGTTTCAGCAAGGTGTAGCCTTTCCGGGGGTTTTAGCTCTGAGATCGCTGTCTGGGTAGACAGAATGGCATGGAAACAGTTCATTCAGACAGCAATTATGGTAAAAACTGGCCGCAACCAGTTTTATTAAAGTCCACAGCACACAGATAAAACAAAGCATAAACAAAAGACCTAGGCTTGTCTAGCCACTAATTACACTTATGTAATGTCCCTTTCTATCAGGAACCCAGACTCTATCAGTCTGTGCCCAAAACAACACATATGATATATGTTACCAGTATGGAGTCTCCCAGATACTCCTCCTTATGTCTGAAGGTCCACCCGACTTCCAGACTTGAGAAAGATCCACTCCTATTCAGTAGTCATTATGCTGGAGGTTCACAGAGACACTCCTGTGTCCGGGGTCCTTCCTGCACCCAGACTGAGATGGCTCCCCTCCTCTTCAGTAATCATCAGCATGTATTCTCACAGAGACTGCTTCCTTGTGCCAGGACACCTCTCTGTGTCCAGGCTGAAGACAGCTCTAACACTCTTGGCTTATCCGCATGGATTCTCACAGAGACTGCTTCCTTGTGCCAGGACACCTCTCTGTGTCCAGGCTGAAGACAGCTCTAACACTCTTGGCTTATCCGCATGGATTCTCACAGAGACTGCTTCCTTGTGCCAGGACACCTCTCTGTGTCCAGGCTGAAGACAGCTCTAACACTCTTGGAGACTGTTTCTTGTGCCAGGACACCTCCCTGTGTCCAGGCTAAACTAGCTCTCAGATTGTGTTTGCAGACACCTACTTCTGGTCTCCTAATTAAGACCTGAGTAGTTTCAGGCTTGTGCTGCAAGTGTGTGCTGAATGTGAGGTGTAGTGACCTTTCTCTACCACTAGGTTTACAAAGCCACACATTTCCCTTATACCTAGGTGAAATGTACACCCCATTCATCACATATTCACTCACTGTCTCACATAGGGAAACTCGATCCGGGTCATCATATACCAGACCCAGGCAGTAAAAAATCGATCCACTGACTGGAGATCTGGGGAGCCTGGAGGAATAGAGAACGCCCAAGATTGAGGGTCCCCTTGTAAGAGCGAGATAACAATTCCCACCCTCTGCTCTTCACTCCCAGATGACCGAGGCCGCAGCCGAAAGTACAATTTACATGCCTCCCGGAAAGTAAAAAATTTGTCCCGCCCACCAGTGAACCTGTCCGGGAGAGCAACCTTAGGTTCAGATCTGGTTTGCTCCGGGGGGGACAAAACCTTGGACTTAATGTCTGCAAACTCCATGGACAACCCCTGCAACTGCCGGGCCAGCTGGGCTACTGGATCCATGACAGCTGGGGAGAATCTTTAGTATGGGCCGGTGAAAATGTCACGCTGTATAGCAGATATATATATATGTGATGTCAGTAATCTATATCAAAAGGGCAACATACTATATAACAGGCGCATAGATATATGATAACATAGAATTACCTGACAGAATGTCCAGTGGGTCAATACGGAATCCGTTATACGCTGTCTCCGGCTAGAGGGTGACCGGGGTCTATGCTGACCCTAAACTGGGGTCCTAACTAATCCCTCTACCTGGAGGTACTGTTAAAGGTACAGAGGTCCAGGCCACCAGCGTAAACCCTGTCTCCTATCAATCCCTGCCAACTGTAATCTAGTCCTAAGAAGGACCCTGATTACCACCAAAGGGAATGAACAGGTAACGGTTAATGAACAGAAAGACATACAAGAAAGACAAGAAATAAAGTAAATAAAGTCTTACATACAACACTCACACACAGTAGGAACACCTAAGGTCTCAGAGATAAACTATAAGCTGTAAGAGTAAAAACAACTAAGGAGCTCTTAGCTTAAGTATTCTCAGAACCGATCCAGTCTGCTAGACTACATGAATGCTTTCACCGGCATCTAACAAGCAGACTGGCAGGTATATGAAGGAATCTAATTAGAACATAATCAAAAACAGCCGGGCGAGGCTGGACCTAGTCTTAGCAAAGAGCTAGGTAAAATTAACTCCTCATTACCAAACACAAAGAAACAGCAACTCAGCTGTGAGAAGTCAGAGTGTGTAATCGCGACGATCCTCGTGGCGATACACCCATGACAATAACAAGCCTGTTGTGAGTGCTGGAGTCTACAACAAATCTGTCGTGTGCGGCTTGTACTGGAGTCTACAACAAGTCTGTCGTGTGCGACTTGTACTGAAGTCTATAACAAGTCTGTCGTGGACGACTTGTACTGAAGTCTATAATAAGCCTGTTGTGTGCGACTTTTACTGCAGTCTACAACAAGTCTGTCGTGGGCGACTTGTACTGAAGTCTATAACAAGTCTGTCTTGTGCGACTTGTACTGAAGTCTATAACAAATCTATCGTGTGCGACTTGTTCTGGAGCCTGACAAATCTGTCGTGTGCGACTTGTACTGAAATCTATGACACGTCTTTTGTGTGCAACTTGTACTGGAGTCTGACAAGTCTGTCGTGTACAACTTGTACACTGAAACTTGTATTCAACTTGTATTGGAGTCTATGACAATTCTGTCTTGTGCGACTTGTATTGAAGTCAATGACAAGTCTGTCTTGTGCAATTTGTACTGATTTCTACAAGTCTGTCGTGTGCGACTTGTACTGAAATCTATGACAAGTCTGTCTTGTACGACGTGTATTGAAGTCTACAAGTCTGTCGTGTGCGACTTGTGCTGAAGTCTACAACAAGTCTGTCGTGTGCGACTTGTACTGGAGTCTATAACAAGTCTGTCGTATGCGACTTGTACTGAAGTTTATAACAAATCTCTTGTTTGCGACTTGTACTGGAGTCTATGACAAGTCTGTTGTGTGCAACTTGTACTGAAGTCTATAACAAGTCTGTTGTGTGCAACTTGTACTGAAGTCTATAACAATCTGTCGTGGCGACTTGTACTGAAGTCTATGACAGTCTGTCTTGTGTGACTTGTACTGAAGTCTATAACAAATCTCTCGTGTGCGACTTGTACTGGAGTCTATGACAAGTCTGTCTTGTGTGACTTGTACTGAAGTCTATAACAAATCTCTCGTGTGCGACTTGTACTGGAGTCTGACAAATCTGTCGTGTGCGACTTGTACTGAAGTCTATGACAAGTCTGTTGTGTGCGACTTGTACTGAAGTCAATGACAGATCTGTCATGTGAGACTTGTACTGAAGTCTATAACAAGCCTGTTGTGTGCAACTTGTGCTGGAGTCTACAACAAATCTGTCGTGTGCGGTTTGTACTGGAGTCTACAACAAGTCTGTCATGTGCGACTTGTACTGAAGTCTATAACAAGTCTGTCGTGGGCGACTTGTACTGGAGTCTATGACAAGTCTGTCTTGTGCGATTTGTACTGAAGTCTATAACAAATCTCTCGTGTGCGACTTGTACTGGAGTCTGACAAATCTGTCGTGTGCGACTTGTACTGAAGTCTATGACAAGTCTGTTGTGTGCGACTTGTACTGAAGTCAATGACAGATTTGTCATGTGCGACTTGTACTGAAGTCTATAACAAGCCTGTTGTGTGCGACTTGTGCTGGAGTCTACAACAAATCTGTTGTGTGCGGTTTGTACTGGAGTCTACAACAAGTCTGTCGTGTGCGACTTGTACTAAAGTCTATAACAAGTCTGTCGTGGGCAACTTGTACTGAAGTCTATAATAAGCCTGTTGTGTGCAACTTTTACTGGAGTCTACAACAAGTCTGTCGTGGGCGACTTGTACTGGTCTATAACAAGTCTGTCTTGTGCGACTTGTACTGAAGTCTATAACAAATCTATCGTGTGCGACTTGTTCTGGAGCCTGACAAATCTGTCGTGTGCGACTTGTACTGAAATCTATGACAAGTCTTTTGTGTGCAACTTGTACTGGAGTCTGACAAGTCTGTCGTGTGCAATTTGTACACAGAAACTTGTATGCAACTTGTATTGGAGTCTATGACAATTCTGTCTTGTGCGACTTGTATTGAAGTCAATGACAAGTCTGTCTTGTGCAATTTGTACTGATTTCTACAAGTCTGTCGTGTGCGACTTGTACTGAAATCTATGACAAGTCTGTCTTGTACGACGTGTACTGAAGTCTACAAGTCTGTCGTTTGCGACTTGTACTGAAGTCTACAACAAGTCTGTCGTGTGCGACTTGTACTGGAGTCTATGACAAGTCTGTTGTGGGCAACTTGTACTGAAGGGTTCTATGACAAGTCTGTTTTGTGTGACTTGTACTGAAGTCTATAACAAATCTCTTTTGTGCGACTTGTACTGGAGTCTGACAAATCTGTCGTGTGCGACTTGTACTGAAGTCTACAACAAGTCTGTCGTGTGCGACTTGTACTGAAGTCAATGACAGATCTGTCATGTGCGACTTGTACTGAAGTCTATAACAAGCCTGTTGTGTGCGACTTGTGCTGGAGTCTACAACAAATCTGTCGTGTGCGGCTTGTACTGGAATCTATGACAAGTCTGTTGTGTGCAACTTGTACTGAAGTCTATAACAAGTCTGTTGTGTGCAACTTGTACTGAAGTCTATAACAAATCTGTCGTGTGCGACTTGTACTGGAGTCTATGACAAGTCTGTCTTGTACGACTTGTACTGAAGTCTATAAAAAATCTTTCATGTGCGACTTGTACTGAAGTCTATGACAAGTCTGTCTTGTGCGACTTGCACTGAAGTCTATAACAAATCTTTCGTGGGCGACTTGTACTGAAGTCTATAATAAGCTTGTTGTGTGCAACTTTTACTGGAGTCTACAACAAGTCTGTCGTGGGCGACTTGTACTGGTCTATAACAAGTCTGTCTTGTGCGACTTGTACTGAAGTCTATAACAAATCTATCGTGTGCGACTTGTTCTGGAGCCTGACAAATCTGTCGTGTGCGACTTGTACTGAAATCTATGACAAGTCTTTTGTGTGCAACTTGTACTGGAGTCTGACAAGTCTGTCGTGTGCAACTTGTAACACTGAAACTTGTATGCAACTTGTATTGGAGTCTATGACAATTCTGTCTTGTGCGACTTGTATTGAAGTCAATGACAAGTCTGTCTTGTGCAATTTGTACTGATTTCTACAAGTCTGTCGTGTGCGACTTGTACTGAAATCTATGACAAGTCTGTCTTGTCGACGTGTACTGAAGTCTACAAGTCTGTCGTTTGCGACTTGTACTGAAGTCTACAACAAGTCTGTCGTGTGCGACTTGTACTGGAGTCTATAACAAGTCTGTCGTATGCGACTTGTACTGAAGTCTATAACAAATCTCTTGTTTGCGACTTGTACTGGAGTCTATGACAAGTCTGTTGTGTGCAACTTGTACTGAAGTCTATAACAAGTCTGTTGTGTGCAACTTGTACTGGAGTCTATGACAAGTCTGTCTTGTGTGACTTGTACTGAAGTCTATAACAAATCTCTCGTGTGCGACTTGTACTGGAGTCTGACAAATCTGTCATGTGCGACTTGTACTGGAGTCTACAACAAGTCTGTCGTGTGCGACTTGTACTGAAGTCAATGACAGATCTGTCATGTGCGACTTGTACTGAAGTCTATAACAAGCCTGTTGTGTGCGACTTGTGCTGGAGTCTACAGCAAATCTGTCGTGTGCGGCTTGTACTGGAATCTATGACAAGTCTGTTGTGTGCAACTTGTACTGAAGTCTATAACAAGTCTGTTGTGTGCAACTTGTACTGAAGTCTATAACAAATCTGTCGTGTGCGACTTGTACTGGAGTCTATGACAAGTCTGTCTTGTGCGACTTGTACTGAAGTCTATAACAAATCTTTCGTGTGCGACTTGTACTGGAGTCTGACAAATCTGTCGTGTGCGACTTGTACTGAAGTCTATGACAGTTCTGTTGTGTGCGACTTGTAATGAAGTCAATGACAGATCTGTCATGTGCGACTTGTACTGAAGTCTATAACAAGCCTGTTGTGTGCGACTTGTGCTGGAGTCTACAACAAATCTGTCGTGTGCGGCTTGTACTGGAGTCTACAACAAGTCTGTCGTGTGCGACTTGTACTGGAGTCTATGACAAGTCTGTTGTGTGCAACTTGTACTGAAGTCTATAACAAGTCTGTTGTGTGCAACTTGTACTGAAGTCTATAACAAATCTGTCGTGTGCGACTTGTCCTGGAGTCTATGACAAGTCTGTCTTGTGCGACTTGTACTGAAGTCTATAACAAATCTCTCGTGTGCGACTTGTTCTGGAGCCTGACAAATCTGTCGTGTGCGACTTGTACTGAAATCTATGACAAGTCTTTTGTGTGCAACTTGTACTGGAGTCTGACAAGTCTGTCGTGTGCAACTTGTACACTGAAACTTGTATGCAACTTGTATTGGAGTCTATGACAATTCTGTCTTGTGCGACTTGTATTGAAGTCAATGACAAGTCTGTCTTGTGCAATTTGTACTGATATCTACAAGTCTGTCGTGTGCGACTTGTACTGAAATCTATGACAAGTCTGTCGTCTGCGACTTGTACTGAAATCTATGACAAGTCTATCGTGTGTGATTTGTATCGAAGTCACCTGCAAATTTGTCGTATGCAATTTGTACTGGTCGGTCGTGTATGACTTGTACTTGAAATCTATGACAAGTCTGTCGTGTGCGACTTGTACTGAAGTCTATGTCAAGTCTGTCTTGTGCGTCTTGTTTTGAAGTCTACAGCAAATCTGTCGTGTGCGACTTGTGCTGATGTCTATGACAAATCTGTCATGTGCGACTTGTACTGAAGTCTACGACAAGTCTGTCGTATGCGACTTGTACTAAAGTCTATGACAAGTTTGTCTTGTGTGACTTGTACTGGAGTATATGACAGTTCTGTTGTGTGTGACTTGTACTTAAAGGGAACCTGTCACCCCCCCGGCCGTTTTGAAGTAAAAGAGCCACCTTCAGCAGCACTAAGGCAGCAGTCTGTGAAGGTGGCTCTTTTTTTTGGACCCCTGCAACACTGAAATATTCAGTTTTAAAAATAGGCCCCCATACCTTAGATGTGTCACTGATGTGTGGCTTCTGCCCCAGACGCATCCTCCCCCCAGCCGTCCATCAAGTTCCTTCACCATCGCCGCGCCTCCAACAGCGTTGTTTTACTTTCATTTCTGTTCTGTGGGGCGCCTGCACTGTTGTAACAGTCCTTGGGCATGTGCAGTGCGCGCTGCCCTCTCCACTTGCCCATTGGTTTGAGGATGGTAAGCAGAAGAAAAGTCCAGTTCCACCTTCATCAGTTTACAAACCACTCTCCAGAACTTCGAGGTGAACTGGACACCCTGAGGGACACAATGTGGAGAGGAAACCCATGGAGATGGAAGATGTGCTGTATGAAATAGTCAGCTAGCTCAGGAGCAGACGGAAGACTGGACAGAGGAACAAAGTGAGCCATCTTTGAAAATTGATCCACCACAACCCAGAAAGCGGAGCATCCAGATGAGATGGGATGATCCGTAATAAAGTCCATCGCAATGTGCTGCCTGGGAGCGGAAGGAATAGGAAGCGTCAGGAGCTGTCTGGACAGAAGGCACTTTGCAGATTTGTTACAGGCACACGAAGGGCAGGCTGCGACATACTCCAGGATATCTTTGCCCATGGTAGGCTACCAGTAATAATGGGAGATAAGTTGCAAAGTCTTTTTCTGACCTGCATGACCAGCCAACTTGGAAGAGTGACCCCACCGAAGGACACAATTCCTGTCCGAAGTGGGCACAAGAGTTTTTCCGGGAGGAAGCCGAGAAAGATTAACAGAGGCTACTGACACTAACCTGGACGGCTCGATGATATGTTGAGGGTCTTCCTCTAGGTCGGGAGGCAGGAAAGCTCTGGAGAGTGCATTGGCCTTGACATTCTTGTCAGCTGGACGAAAATGAAGAACAAAATTAAATCGAGCAAAAAACAAAGCGCACCTGGCCTGCGACAGGAGATAAGCAAGGTTTTTATGATCGGTGAATATGACAACCTGATGGACTGCTCCCTCGAGGAGGTGTCGCCATTGCTGCAGGGCCAACTTGATAGCCAACAATTCCCGATCTCCAACAGAATAGTTCCTTTCAGAAGTGTAAAAAACCTTCGAGAAAAATATCACAAGAGACCATATGACAGGTAGACGATTTTTGAGAGAGAATTGCTCCAGCTCCTATGGAGGAATCATCTACCTCGAGAAAAAATTGTTTATCAGTGTCCAGTCGATGGAGAACGGGCGCAGAAGAGAAGGCTTCTTTTAGTGACGTGGGCCTCTTCCACCTCTGGAGTCCAATCCTTGGGATTAACGGCTTTTTAAGTTAAAGCCGAGATGGGAGCCACTCGAGTACAGAACTGTGAAATAAATTGCCGGTAATAGTTTGCGAACCCCAGGGACTTTTGTATCGCTTTAAGCCCGGACGGGCGAGGCCACTTGAGGATAGCGGATAACTTCTCCGGATCCATTTGTAGACCTGTGGACAAGACTATGTAACCGAGAAAAGGCAGAGAGGACTGCTCAAAGACACATTTTTCAAACTTGGCATACAGTCTGTTTTCCCTGAGCCTTTGTAAGACCTGGCGATCATGCCTCCGATAAGTGGCTAAGTCTGCGGAGTAAAACAAGATGTCATCCAAGTAGACAACAACACATGAATAGAGGAGATCTCTAAAAATGTTGTTTACAAACTCCCAGAAGACCGCGGGTGCATTACTGAGGCCAAATGGCATTACCAGGTATTCATTGTGTCCATCTCGAGTGTTGAAGGCTGTTTTTCATTCGTCTCCTTGACTTATCCGAATCAGATTGTAGGCCCCTCTGAGATCTAGCTTGGTGAAGATTTTGGCCCCTCGGAGACAATCAAGCAGCTCTGAAATAAGCGGCAACGGATATCTATTTTTTACCGTGATCTGGCTTAACCCCTTGTAATCGATACAGGGCCGAAGAGATCCATCCTTTTTCTTAACAAGAAGAATCCTGCCCCACCAGGGAAGATGATTTCCGAATAAATCCCCTAGTCAGGTTCTCCTGGATGTAGTCTGACATGGCCTGGGTTTCTGCATGGGAAAGAGGATAGATTCGCCCCCGAGGGGGGAGACATTCCGGGAAGCAGATCAATGGAACAGTCATACGACCTGTGTGGAGGTAGTCTCTCTGCTTCCTTTTTCCTGAAGACATCAGAGAAGGCCCAGTAAGAGGATTGTATACCCGGGAGGACGGTTTGCTGAACTGGAGGAGGAACAAGACGGATCGGAGTGATACATCGATCGGATCAGGAATCTCCCCAGTGCAGAATTTCTCCAGTCCTCCAATTTAAGACAGGTTCATGCATTTGGAGCCAGGGTAACCCTAGAAGCAAGGGGTGAGACAAACCAAGTAAAACATCAAAACAATTTTTCGGAATGCGTTAGACCTACCCCAAGTTCCACTAGCTCAGTCTGGAATCGAATGGGCTCGGTGAAGGGTTTGCCGGCCACAGAAGTCACCCGCAATGGATTTGAAGAGGCTGGACTGGAATCTGATAATTGTCCACAACTGCTTGCTGAATGAGGTTCCCAGCAGCTCCGAAATCTAGATAGCAAAGCTCCAAAAATCTGATCGTGCCGAAGGACACAGAAACAGTCATTTGCAGAGATGAAGAGAGATGATCCTTAACCAGGGAAGCCTCTCCTACCGACCCTAGGCACTGGAGTTTCCCGACAGAAGCGGATCTGATGCTCCAAAGTACCGCAGTAGAAACATTTCCCTTCCATGCAGCGCACCTCCTGGCGCTGCCTGGCCAAGCTCATTTGATCCACTTGCATAGCTTCAGGAAGTGAGGCTGGAGACAGGGAAGCAGGCGGTTTCTGGAAACTAGGATCCATACGATAAGGTCTCTTCTGGCGATTGGATTCCCTAGAACGTTCTTGAAACCGAAGATCAATCCGCATTGCTAAGGATATAGGTCATTCTGAGTTGCAGGAGTTACCCGACCCGCCAGCTCGTCCTTTATTCTCCCGGACAAACCTTCACCAAGGCCTCGACATTCCAGGATAATTCTGAGGAAAGGGCTCAGAAACGAACTGCATACTGAGCCACCGTGAGACTCTCCTGGCGTAGACGAAGAAGCTGTTGAAAAAAAACGGCCAGGCTAGTCTAAGGTCCTGCGGAATGCCTCTAGGAAAGACTAGAGATTATTATCCAGAGGATCCCCTCTCTCACACAACGGATTTAGCCAGGCGAGGGCCACTCCAGCGAGGTGCGACATAATGAAGCCCACCTTGGCCCGTTCAGAAGCAAACATATGCCCCAGGAATTCAAAGTGCAGTGTGCATTGATTTATGAACCCCCGACACTGAGCGGGATCGCCATTAAACCGAGGGGGAGCTTTCAGACCTAGTCCTTTACCTGCCGTACAACAGGGAACCTGGAAGCCGGTGGTCGAGACGGGAGTATCAAAAAAATTTTTTTTGGGGGGAAAAGGGGGGTTTTTTAAAAAAGGGGGCCCAATTTTTTTTTTTTTTTTTTTAAAAAAAAACCCAAAAAGGGGAAAAAAATTTTCTAAAAAAAAAGGTTTTTGGGAATGAAAAAGGGGAAAAAAAAAATTTTTTTTAAAAATTTTAAAAAAATTTTTTAAAAATTTTAAAAAAAAATTTTTTTAAGGGGGGGGGGGGAAATTTTGGGTTTTGGGTTTAAGGGGGGAAGGGGGAAAAGGGGGGGGGGGGGTTTTTTTTTTTAAAAAATTTTTTTTTTTTTTTTAAAAAAAAAAAAATTTTAAAAAAAAAAAAAAAAAAAAATTTTTTTTTTTAAATTTTTTTCCCCCCCCAAAACCCCCCCCGGGCCCCCCAAAAAAAAAATTTTGGGAAAAAGGAAAAAAAATTTTGGGGGAAAAGGGGGGAAAAAAAACCCTTTGAAAAGGTTTAAAACCTTAAAAAAAAAAAAAATTTTTCCCCCTTTCCCCCAAAAAGGGGGGCCCAAAAAAAAAATTTTTTTTTCCCCCCAAAAAAAAAAAAAGGGAAAAAAAAAAGGGTTTTTTTTGGGGGGCCTTTGGGGTTCCCTTAAACCCGGGGGGTTTTCAAAAAATTTTTTAAAAAAAAAAAGGGGGGGGAAAGGGAAAATTTACAAACCCTTCTTTTTTTTTAAAATTGGAAATTTTTGCGGAAAAAAAAAAATTTAAAAAAAGGGGGGGTTTGGGGGGGTTTTTGGGGGAAAAATTTGGAAGGTTAAAAAAGGGGGGTTTCCAACCCCGGGTTTTGTTTTTTTTTTTTTTTGGTTTTTAAAATTTTTTTGGGAAAAATTTTTTTTTGGGTTTAAAAAAAAAAAAAAAATTTTAAAATTTTTTTTTAAATTTTAAAAATTTTTTTTAAAAAAAAAAAAAAAAAAAAAAAAACCCCCCCTTTTAAAAGAAAAAAAAAAAATTTTTTTGGGGGGGTTTTTAAAAAATTAAAATTAACCAAATTTTTTTTTTTTTTTTTTTTTTCCCCCCGGGGGGGTTTTTTAAAATTTTGGAAAAAAAAAAAAAAGGGGTAAGGGAAAAAAAAATTTTTAAAAAGGGGTTAAGGGATAAGGATTGTGGGTGGGTATATGGGGAGGTTCAGATGGGGAGACTAATGATGAGGAGGGTTTTTAGGTTGTGGATGAGAATTTGGTGGAGATTGGAAAATTGGGTGGGTGTGGGTAGAATTGGGCAGGGGTCAGTGGGTAAGATTAGGATGATGGTGTTTAGTTATAGGAGAGGAGGTAAGAAAGAGAGGGAGAATGAGGAGGGGTATAGGGATGGTTATTGGGGGGGAGGAGGAAGGCGGAGTGGGTGTTTGGGTGTGAAAAAGAGGACATGGGAGATGGAGTGTATTGTCATGAGAGCGTGAGAGTTAGTTTAGTTATAGAGAGGAGGTATGAAGGGAGATGAAGGGAGAGGTGGGGTGGTTAGTTGATGCGATCATAATCTGGCATTTAGGTGGTGTATGCGCGTATATTGAGTGTACACGTGCGTACAGCAGGTATTGATATGTCGAGTGGTATCATCATTTTGAGAATAAGACAGGAACAATGTATGAGAGAGACGCATGTACTCAGCGACTGGGTGGGGTGTGTGCGTGAGTGCGTTGGGAAAGGATGATTGGGAGTATTAATAGAAGAGTGGGTGATGGTGAAATTATGGTGGGTATGTGGATAAGATATTTTTTAATTGTATTTTATAAAGGAGATGGAATGGGAGAGGGGGGGTTGAGAGTTGGTTGGGGGTTATGATGTATGAATGATGAATTGTTTGTATAGGAATATGAAAAAATAATGTGATTTAAGGAATAAAGTAAGTGTGGTTGTAAAGATTATTTTAATAGTGAAGAATGGTTTGTGTATGTTGAATAGGTTTGTATTTATAGGATTAATAAAGGAAAAACTCTTGTGCCCACTTCGGACAGGAATTGTGTCCTTCGGTGGGGTCACTCTTCCAATTGGCTGGTCATGCAGGTCAAAAAAGACTGTTGCAACTCATCTCCCATTATTACTGGGTAGCCTACCATGGGCAAAGATATCCTGGAGTATGTCGCAGCCACCTTTCTCGTGAGCCTGTAACAAATCTGCAAAGTGCCTTCTGTCCAGACAGCTCCTGACGCTTCCCTATTCCTTCCGCTCCCAGGCAGCACATTGCGATGACTTTATTAACGGTCATCCCATCTCATCTGATGCTCCGCTTTCTGGGATGTGGTGGATCAATTTTCCCTCTAGATGGCTCACTTTGTTCCTCTGTCCAAGTCTTCCGTCTCCTCCTGAGCTAGCTGACTATTTCATACAGCAATCTTCCAATCCATCCCACGGTGGTATTCCAAGCATTCACACCCACACAATCACTAAAGAAACTCATCAAATCACATCACAGTACTACTATCTCTATTGCGCTAATAGCGCTGACGTAGAGGTGAGACGAGTGTGTTGTTGTGTGAGTTACACAATATCATCAAAGAAATGCGGACACAATAAAGCGTCGTGTAGATCGGGGTGACAACATAAGAGCGACGGCACAGAGAGCGCGAGAGCATCACACAAACAACATAGAGAAAAGTGCGACAGATGTTCGACTAGGGCATAGTACATATCTCGCGCACTCAGATCTCAGTGACACAAAGGAAGGTTGCCATTCCAACAAAACTCAGTCACATACCGCGGAGACATCGATACTTTTAAGTAAATAGTTATATATTACATGGTGGAAACGATTAGGGATGGTTAGGGTGGGTAGGAGGGGTGGTGAGGAGTGGATGTTACACAAATTATAATATAATTTGATAAGACTCACTATATAGAGCGTGATGGGTAAAAGAGGAAGAGTGGGAACATATATAAGTTTTAGTGAGATTGATTATTAGGAGTATAGATAGATTTTTAATAAGGATATAGAGAAGGGGTATGGGTTGGGTATCTATTATTATTTTGTTGGTTAGGAAGGGGGGGTGGTAGGGATATATATATCTCGTGATAATATATTAATTTAGAATGTGTAGATGTATTGGATATATTGTATTAGGGGATGTGTTAAGGGTGTATTTAATGTAGTATTAGAGGATGTAGGATGTATTGAAAAATCTTTTTCGATAATGTGTGGGTATCTTCTATGATCATCATCTATAGTCTTAGTTGTTAGTGGTGGGTGGGTGTGTTGTTGTGGTTGTGTGGGTGGGGTGTGGTTGGTGTGGGTTGTGTGTGTTTGGTTGTTTTGTGTGGTGTTTTGGGTGGTTGTGTGTGGGGGGTTGGTGTTTGGTGTGGGTGTTGTTGGGGTTGGTGGTTGTGGTGGTTGGGTGGGTGTTGTGTTGGTGGGTTGTGGTGGTTTGTGTTGTGGTGGGTGGGTTTGTGTGGTTGGGGTTGGTGTTGTGGTAGGTGTGTTTATGTCAGTACAAGCCCCCAAACGAAAGATTTGTTATAGACTTCAGTGCAAGTCGCACAAGACAGACTTGTCAAAGACTTCATACAAGTCGCAAAATAAAGTTTTTTTTATAGACTTCAGTACAAGTCGTAAAGACAGACTTGTCCATAGACTCCAGTACAATTTCGCACACGACAGATTGTTATAGATTCAGAACAAGTTGCACACAACAGACTTGTTATAGACTTCATTACAGTTGCACACAACAGACTGCCCATAGATTCCAGTACAAGCCGCCACACGACAGATTTGTATGTAACTCCAGCACAAGTCGCACCAACAGGCTTGTTATAGACTTCAGTACAAGTCGCACATGACAGATCTGTCATTGACTTCAGTAACAAGACGCACACGACAGACTTGTTGTAGACTTCAGTACAAGTCGCACACACAGATTTGTCAGACTCCAGTAACAAGTCCGCACAAAAGAGATTTGTATAGACTTCAGTACAAGTCACACAAAACAGACTTGTCATAGACTTCAGTACAAGTTGCCCACAACAGACTTTGTCATAGACTCCAGTACAATCGCACACGACAGACTTGTTGTAGACTTCAGTACAAGTCGCAAACGACAGACGTGTAGACTTCAGTACCGTCGTACAAGACAGACTTGTCATAGATTTCAGTACAAGTCGCACACGACAGACTTGTAGAAATCAGTACAAATTGCACAAGACAGACTTGTCCATTGACTTCAATACAAGTCGCACAAGACAGAATTGTCATAGACTCCAATACAAGTTGCATACAAGTTTCTGTGTACAAATTGCCACACGACAGACTTGTCAGACTCCAGATACAGTTGCACACAAAAGACTTGTCATAGATTTCAGTACAAGTCGCACACGACAGATTTGTCAGGCTCCCAGAACACGTCGCACACGATAGATTTGTTATAGACTTCAGTACAAGTCGCACAAGACAGACTTGTTATAGACCATAACAAGTCGCCCACGACAGACTTGTTGTAAGACTCCAGTAAAAGTTGCACACAACAGGCTTATTATAGACTTCAGTACAAGTTGCCCCACGCAGACTTGTTATAGACTTAGTACAAGTCGCACACGACAGACTTGTGTAGACTCCAGTACAAACCGCACACAACAGATTTGTTGTAGACTCCAGCACAAGTCGCACACACAGGCTTGTTATAGACTCAGTACAAGTCGCACATGACAAAATCTGTCATGACTCAGACAAGTCGCACACAACAGACTTGTCATAGACTTCAGTACAAGTCGCACACGACAGATTTGTCAGACTCCAG
This sequence comes from Oophaga sylvatica, assembly GCA_033576555.1. Classification (NCBI taxonomy): domain Eukaryota; kingdom Metazoa; phylum Chordata; class Amphibia; order Anura; family Dendrobatidae; genus Oophaga; species Oophaga sylvatica. Next base: position 140,377,990 of record JARQOD010000007.1, on the reverse strand, counting down.
TACAAGTCGCACACGAGAGATTTGTTATAGACTTCAGTACAATCGCACAAGACAGACTTGTCATAGACTCCAGTACAAGATCGCCCACGACAGACTTGTTATAGACTTCAGTACAATGTACGCACATGACAGACTTGTTGTAGACTCCAGTACAAACCGCACACGACAGATTTGTTGTAGACTCCAGCACAATTGCACACAACAGGCTTGTTATAGACTTCAGTACAAGTCTCACATGACAGATCTGTCATTGACTTCAGTACAAGTCGCACACAACAGACTTGTCATAGACTTCAGTACAAGTCGCACACGACAGATTTGTCAGACTCCAGTACAAGTCGCACACGAGAGATTTGTTATAGACTTCAGTACAAGTCACACAAGACAGACTTGTCATAGACTCCAGTACAAGTCGCACACGAGAGATTTGTTTATAGACTCAGTACAAGTCACACAAGACAGACTTGTCCATAGACTTCAGTACAAGTCGCACACGACAGATTTGTTATAGACTTCAGTACAAGTTGCACACAACAGACTTGTTATAGACTTCAGTACAAGTTGCACACAACAGACTTGTCATAGACTCCAGTACAAGTCGCAAACAAGAGATTTGTTATAAACTTCAGTACAAGTCGCATACGACAGACTTGTTATAGACTCCAGTACAAGTCGCACACGACAGACTTGTTGTAGACTTCAGCACAAGTCGCACACGACAGACTTGTAGACTTAAATACACGTCGTACAAGACAGACTTGTCATAGATTTCAGTACAAGTCGCACACGACAGACTTGTAGAAATCAGATACAAATTGCACAAGACAGATTTGGGTCATTGACTTCAATACAAGTCGAAACAAGACAGAATTGTCATAGACTCCAATACAAGTTGAATACATGTTTCAGTGTACAATTGGGTACACGACAGACTTGTCAGACTCCATGTACAATTTTGCACACAAAAGACGTGTCATAGATTTCAGTACAAGTCGCACACGACAGATTTTTTCAGGCTCCAGAACAAGTCGCACACGATAGATTTTGTTTATAGACTTCAGTACAAGTCGCACAAGACAGACTTGTTATAGACTCAGTACAAGTCGCCCACGACAGACTTGTTGTAGACTGCAGTAAAAGTCGCACACAACAGGCTTATTATAGACTTCAGTACAAGTCGTCCACGACAGACTTGTTATAGACTTCAGTACAAGTCGCACACGACAGACTTGTTGTAGACTCCAGTACAAGCCGCACACGACAGATTTGTTGTAGACTCCAGCACACAACAGGCTTGTTATTGTCATGGGTGTATCGCCACGAGGATCGTCGCGATTACACACTCTGACTTCTCACAGCTGAGTTGCTTTTTTCTTTGTGTTTGGTAATGAGGGAGTTAATTTTACCTAGCTCTTTGCTAAGACAGGTCCAGCCTCGCCCGGCTGTTTTTGATTATGTTCTAATTAGATTCCTTCATATACCTGCCAGTCTGTTTGTTAGATGCCGGTGAAAGCATTCATGTAGTCTAGCAGACTGGATCGGTTCTGAGAATACTTAAGCTAAGAGCTCCTTAGTTGTTTTTACTCTTACAGCTTATAGTTTATCTCTGAGACCTAGGTGTTTTCCTACTGTGTGTGAGTGTTGTATGTAAGACTTTATTTACTTTATTTTTTGTCTTTCTTGTATGTCTTTCTGTTCATTAACCTTTTACCTGTTCATTCCCTTTGGTGGTAATCAGGTCCTTCTTAGGACTAGATTACAGTTGGCAGGGATTGATAGGAGACAGGGTTTACGCTGTTGGCTGGACTCGTACCGTTAACGTACCTCCTAGAGGGATTAGTTAGGACCCAGTTTAGGTTAGGAGGGACCCGGTCCCTCTAGGCGAGAGACCTATAACGGATTCGTATCTCCACTAAATTAGTAAATGTATGTTATCATATATCTATGCGCTGTTATAGTAGTTCGCCTTTGATATAGTTATCTGACATACTAAATATATTTCTATACAGCGTGAATTTTGCCGGCCCATATAAGATCGGTTCTGTAGACAAGGGCATTACTAAGGATAGTGCTAGACTGGCCTAGGTCTTTGTTTTGCTTTGTTTTCTGTGCTTGACTTTATAATTGTCAGGTTATTGTCCCCCCCGGAGAAACGATCTGAACTAAGTTTCTCATCGGACACCCAGACGGTGCGGGACAAAATTTTTCTTTCCGGAAGGACCTGAAAAATTTACATTCGTGACGGCCTGAACTGGGAGTGAAGAGCAGACGGGTGGAATTGATTATCCGCCGTAAATGGGACACTCATCTTGGGCGTTCTCTATTCCTCTGGCCCTTGATCTCCAGTTCTGGATCATTTTTTAACGTGGTTGGTCAGTATGATGCCCGGATCAGAGTTTCCCTATGTGAGCTGATGATATGTGATGAATGGGGTGTACATTTCACTAGGTATAAGGAAAGTCGTGGCTTTGTAAACTAGTGGTAGAGAAAGGTAGTACACCCTGACATTCAGCACACACTTGCAGCACATCTTGAAACTATCAGGTCTTAATTAGGAGACCAGAAGATGTCTGGCAAACACAATGTGAGAGCTAGTTTAGCCTGGACACAGGGGGGTGTCCTGCACAAGAAACAGTCTCCAAGAGTGCAGAGCTGTCTTCAGCCTGATCAGCAGAGAGTGTCCTGGCAAAGGAAGCGTTTGTGAGAATCCATGCGGATAATCATGAGTTTGTAGCTGTCTGAGCCTGGGACACAGAGAGGTGTCCTGGCACAAGGAAGCAGATCTGTGAGATCCAAGCGGATAAGCCAAGAGTGTTAGAGCTGTATCAGCCTGGACACAGAGAGTGTCCTGGCACAAGGAAGCAGTCTCTGTGAGGAATACATGCTGAGATTATGAGAGGAGGGGAGCATCTCAGTCCTGGTGCAGGAAGACCCCGGTACAAGGAGTGTCTCTGTGAATCCTCCAGCATAATGACACTGAATAGGAGTGGGATCTTTCAAGTCTGGAAGTCGGGGACCTCAGACATAAGGAGGAGTATCTGGGAGACCCATACTGGTAACTATTTCATATGGATTGTTGTTTTGGGCACAGACTGATAGAGTATGGGTTCCTGATAGAAAGGGACATTACATAAGTGTAATTGTGGTAGACAAGCCTAGGTCTTTTGTTTATGCTTTGTTTATCTGTGTGCTGTGGACTTTAATAAACTGGTTGCGGCCAGTTTTTTACCATAATTGCTGTCTGAATGAACTGTTTCCATGCCATTCTGTCTACCCAGACAGCGATCTCAGAGCTAAAACCCCCGGAAAGGCTACACACCTTGCTGAAACAATGTTACGTAAAATACGCAAGGAAATCGTCCAGCGGAGGAATATTCTTCTGAGTTCCGTAGATGGGCAACAGATACTCAGTGGGAATGACCAGCTCTTAGGAGCCAGTTTTGTCAAGGTTGTCTGACAAATTAAAAGATGTGTTGGCTCAGTATGATTCTCCTCCATCACTGGAGGCTGCTATGGCCCTCGCTATTCGCATTGATAGACGAATTCGGGGAAGACGCGAGGTAACTCCGCCTCCCGTGATGACTCCACCTACTACTAAAGTCCCTTATACTGAGGTTCCCCTGGTCTGTTCTGAGGAACCCATGCAGTTGGGAGGGACATCTTTTTGTAGGAGGGGATCGGCGGTGCGCCGCAAGTCTAGAAGGTGTTTCTTTTGCGGGAGAGAGGGACATTTTGTTGGGGGTGTCCATCCCGGGCCTCTTTGAGCAAAGGAGTTAACCTGGGAGTGTGTATTTCGTCCCCAAATCCCTCTCAGTTTCTCGTGCCTGCGGAGGTGGTGATTGGTACTAGAACTGAGAGGATTTCTGTTTTTCTTGATAGTGGGTCCGGGGCTAATCTGTGGACGCTCGGTTTGCCAGGTGCATGGTATGCAACTGAGTGTATTGGCCAAACCGGTCCCTATAGTCTCTATTGATTCTAGACCTCTCGGTCAAGGTAGCTTGGTACAAGCTGTTCATAAACATAGATCTTCGAGTAGGGGCAATACATAAAGAGCAATTGTCTTGTTATGTGTTGGAGGGGTCTACCTACTCCTATTGTGTTGGGACTTCCTTGGTTGGCTAAACATAACCCAGTGATTGATTGGCAATCCAGAAAGATAAGCCAGTGGGTGAATTTTGCAGGAATAACTGCATGAGCACGGTCATCGGTGCGGTTGTGCCTAGGACTTTGTCTCCTTTTCTGGAGGACTTTGGGGAGTTGTTCATATGTGTTGTTTTGGGCACAGACTGATAGAGTCTGGGTTCCTGATAGAAAGGGACATTACATAAGTGTAATTAGTGGCTAGACAAGCCTAGGTCTTTTGTTTATGCTTTGTTTTATCTGTGTGCTGTGGACTTTAATAAAACTGGTTGCGGCCAGTTTTTACCATAATTGCTGTCTGAATGAACTGTTTCCATGCCATTCTGTCTACCCAGACAGCGATCTCAGAGCTAAAAACCCCGGAAAGGCTACAATTGGTGGAGAATGCGGGCAGCGCGGGCCTGGTACAGTTAGTGCTGGAGTGTGCATGCAGCATAGTGGCAAGAGACAGCATTAAAGGTGAAGTCTATTGAAATAGCAACAGAGAAAAAAAAAAAAAAAAGTGTGTCCGCAGAAACGTCTGTTTGGAGCAGTCTTGGAGAGACAGTGGCCCTGATAGGGTCTGCAGAGAGAAAATGTATGCACAGCAAAGCTGAACTTGTCGTGAAAATGACTGTGGAATGTGTAGCAGCAAGAGAAACGTCTGTGGAGCAGTCTTAAAGAGACAGTAGCCCTAATAGACTTTGCAAAAGAAAAAAAAAAAAAAAAGTGGTTGCACAGCAAGGTTGAATTTTCTGTGGAAAAAAGCTGTGTAGTGTGTATGTCTTGAGTGAAGACTGCCGTTGTTAAGACAGAGAAGTCTGACAGCATGGATGACAGCATGGAGGCGCTGTTTGAACAAATGGCACAAGTTAATGTGCAACATAAAACTGCCGTGGTTGAGACAGATAAGTCCGGCCGTGTGAAGGAGCTCATTGAGTACCTGGTACAGGCCCAGCGAAGCATGCAGCAGAGCATGGAGCAGCAGTGCCTGCAGTACCAGCGGCAAATGCAGCAGTACCAGCAGCAAATCCTGCAGCAGCAGCAGGAGAATAACCGGTTGTTTTTTGAGCAGGTTGCAGCACTGCAGGGGACTTGTGGTGCATCGTCCCAAAGTAATGTTGCAAAGTCACCTGACTTGTCCGCTGTGAAGAGGGCGGTAAGACGGTCCTTGAAAAAGATGACACCTCGTGATGATGTGGAGGTATATCTCACTAGGTTTGAGAGACTGGCAGAGAAGGAGAATCTCCCCCTATCTGAATGGGCCATGATGGTCGCACCATATCTGATTGGAGAGCCCCAAAGGGCATATGCTGACCTGAGCGAGCAGGACAGCCAAGACTATGCTAAGATGAAAGTGGAGATTCTTACCCGGCTGGGTGTTACAGTGACAGCCCATGCCAGGGGAGTTCATGACTGGAGATACAGTTGGGAGTCTGCAGTCAGCAGGCCTGATTATGGAGTTGAAAAGGTGGTAGTGAACCGCTACACCCGAGCATGTCCTACAGTGAACCGCTACACCCGAGCATGTTCTCCTGAGGTACAGCCGTCTGAGAGGACGTCACTTCAGAGTTCCCGGACGTCGAACTCTCCCGGTAAGAGCGTTCCAGCTGTTGGGGACATGGGGTATGCTGATAAGCGGGTTCAGGCCCGAGGGACATGTGGGTGGAAGAGTGTGATGGACAGTGTTGGAGATGTCGTGAAATTGCAGCCAACTGTCGACTAGAGGGGGAGCCTATGTGCCGTGATGTTGGCAGATCCCTCTCTCTCTGCGCAGAACCTGTGTGTGTGACCACCGCAACCGAAGAGACTGGACCACAGGTGTCCCCGGTGGTTACAAATGGTTGCTCAGCGCAGGCCCTCTTGGACTCAGAGAGTCCAGTGACTTCCGTATGTGACAGCCTGATTGATAGGGACTTCATCCTGATAAGCACTTGAGTATGGTGTGCATCCATGGAGACACCAAAGTCTACCCAGAGACTGCCGTGGACTTGGTCCCCAAACTCGGGGAGATTTCATTGAAGTGGGGGTAGTGAAGACCCTGGTGCAACCCGTTATATTGGGTAATGACTTTCCCGCTCTAAGGATCTCTGGGGGAAGGGTGATTCTGATGGACAGTGTGATGAAGCCCTACTGAGGGTACGCAGTCCCGAGGGGCGGAACACGATGCTAGTGGGATGTTAAAATTATGTGATAATGATGATGATAATGCTAATGATGATCCTGATAATGATGATGACCATGAAAATGGTGCTGATGCTGATAATGATAGTGATGATAATACTGATCATAGTCATGATAATGATGTTGATAATAATGATGACTGTGATAGTGATGAAATTCCTTTGCAGGTGATGTTGGGAGACGAGGATGGTGGTTCTCGGGAACCGAGTGTCCCTGACTTGCCTGTGTCCTGTGACGGTTTTGAGAGTGAGCAGTGGCGAGAACCCTCTCTTAAAACAGCACAGGAAAATATGATTGTTCTAAATGAGGTTTTCCAGGAGCCTGACTCTGAGGAGAGGTTCTCTCATGTTGCCATAAACACTGAAGTCCAGGGAGAGGTTGTGAGTCAGCTCCTAGTGCCTGAACTATATAGAAGTGTAGTGCTGGGGTTGTCACATAGTCACATACTTGAGGGACCAGATGGTGCAGTTAATGTTGTGGATGACATGTTAACTAAGGTTCCAGATCAAGATGTGAATGAAAATGAATTGTATAACCCTGACAGTGAGCAGGATGTGAGTGAAAATGAATTGTGTGACACTGACAGTGAGCAGGATATGAATGAAAATGAAGGGTATAGCCCTGACAGTGAGCCAGATGTGACTGAAGTAGAGTGTGGGACGGACGGTGGGGCTTCTGGGCATGTCTTGCCAGAAGAGCCTGAAAGTGGGGAACTGGAGAAAAGTGAAAAACCCCCTATACCTTCTGTGACAGCTGGTGACACAGGGTCAGTGTACCGGGGACAGGAGGTACGTGAGTTTCTGAGGAAGAGTCAGCAGAAGTGTTCTGATGTGTCGGGTCGTACTTCTCTGGCCAGGCACTATATCGAAAATGAGCCCGGCCCTAAGGTCAAGATGAAACCGTGCAGGGTACCCGAGGCCCGCAGAGAGTATAGGCCTGGGAGGGTACAGGGTAGTGCGGATGCTTCAGATAAAGAGAAAGCTGATGTTGGCTATGACTCAGGTGAAGATACAAGTGACAGTGGTGGAGATGAAGCTGGTGAGGGCCATGACTGGTCCGGAGTTCACTGTCTCTGTTGGATTGTTGACCAGCCCTCCGGTCTGGATGACCAGCCCTCCGGTCTGGAGAAGAGGGAGGGGATATGTGAGACAGTGAGTGAATATGTGATGAATGGGGTGTACATTTCACCTAGGTATAAGGGAAATGTGTGGCTTTGTAAACCTAGTGGTAGAGAAAGGTCACTACACCTCACATTCAGCACACACTTGCAGCACAAGCCTGAAACTACTCAGGTCTTAATTAGGAGACCAGAAGTAGGTGTCTGCAAACACAATCTGAGAGCTAGTTTAGCCTGGACACAGGGAGGTGTCCTGGCACAAGAAACAGTCTCCAAGAGTGTTAGAGCTGTCTTCAGCCTGGACACAGAGAGGTGTCCTGGCACAAGGAAGCAGTCTCTGTGAGAATCCATGCGGATAAGCCAAGAGTGTTAGAGCTGTCTTCAGCCTGGACACAGAGAGGTGTCCTGGCACAAGGAAGCAGTCTCTGTGAGAATCCATGCGGATAAGCCAAGAGTGTTAGAGCTGTCTTCAGCCTGGACACAGAGAGGTGTCCTGGCACAAGGAAGCAGTCTCTGTGAGAATACATGCTGATGATTACTGAAGAGGAGGGGAGCCATCTCAGTCTGGGTGCAGGAAGGACCCCGGACACAGGAGTGTCTCTGTGAACCTCCAGCATAATGACTACTGAATAGGAGTGGATCTTTCTCAAGTCTGGAAGTCGGGTGGACCTTCAGACATAAGGAGGAGTATCTGGGAGACTCCATACTGGTAACATATATCATATGTGTTGTTTTGGGCACAGACTGATAGAGTCTGGGTTCCTGATAGAAAGGGACATTACATAAGTGTAATTAGTGGCTAGACAAGCCTAGGTCTTTTGTTTATGCTTTGTTTTATCTGTGTGCTGTGGACTTTAATAAAACTGGTTGCGGCCAGTTTTTACCATAATTGCTGTCTGAATGAACTGTTTCCATGCCATTCTGTCTACCCAGACAGCGATCTCAGAGCTAAAACCCCGGAAAGGCTACACCTTGCTGAAACAAAGTTACGTAAAATACGGCAAGGAAATCGTCCAGCGGAGGAATATTCTTCTGAGTTCCGTAGATGGGCAACAGATACTCAGTGGAATGACCCAGCTCTTAGGAGCCAGTTTTGTCAAGGGTTGTCTGACAAATTAAAAGATGTGTTGGCTCAGTATGATTCTCCTCCATCACTGGAGGCTGCTATGGCCCTCGCTATTCGCATTGATAGACGAATTCGGGGAAGACGCGAGGTAACTCCGCCTCCCGTGATGACTCCACCTACTACTAAAGTCCCTTATACTGAGGTTCCCCTGGTCTGTTCTGAGGAACCCATGCAGTTGGGAGGGACATCTTTTTGTAGGAGGGGATCGGCGGTGCGCCGCAAGTCTAGAAGGTGTTTCTTTTGCGGGAGAGAGGGACATTTTGTTGGGGGGTGTCCATCCCGGGCCTCTTTGAGCAAAGGAGTTAACCTGGGAGTGTGTATTTCGTCCCCAAATCCCTCTCAGTTTCTCGTGCCTGCGGAGGTGGTGATTGGTACTAGAACTGAGAGGATTTCTGTTTTTCTTGATAGTGGGTCCGGGGCTAATCTGGTGGACGCTCGGTTTGCCAGGTGCATGGTATGCAACTGAGTGTATTGGCCAAACCGGTCCCTATAGTCTCTATTGATTCTAGACCTCTCGGTCAAGGTAGCTTGGTACAAGCTGTTCATAACATAGATCTTCGAGTAGGGGCAATACATAAAGAGCAATTGTCTTGTTATGTGTTGGAGGGTCTACCTACTCCTATTGTGTTGGGACTTCCTTGGTTGGCTAAACATAACCCAGTGATTGATTGGCAATCCAGAAAGATAAGCCAGTGGGGTGAATTTTGCAGGAATAACTGCATGAGCACGGTCATCGGTGCGGTTGTGCCTAGGACTTTGTCTCCTTTTCTGGAGGACTTTGGGGAGATGTTCTCAGAGGAGGGGTGTAAAGAGTTACCTCCTCATCGCGCATATTACTGCTCAATAAAGTTGCTTCCTGATGCCTTATCTCGTACTTTCCCAGGGCCGGGAAGACGGATGATCCGGTTCCTATTCCTCAGGAGGGAGTTGAAGTGTCAGCTGTATGCTCTGAGCTTGAGGGGGAGGTATTGGGGCTCAGTGGGACGCCCCTGTGGGACTTCCAGGGAGACTGATAGTTCCAGATCGGTTAAGACTGAAGGTTACGGGGAACCGTTGCAAACGGATGGCTGATAGGGGGAGAGTTTCTGGTCTAGATCTGAAGGTGAACGATCTGGTTTGGTTGTCTACCAGGAATATAAAACTTAAAGTTTCCTCCTGGAGGTTGGGTCCCAGATTCATCGGGCCGTACAGGATCAGTTCCATAATTAATCCTGTGGCATTTCGTCTGGACCTCCCTCCTACGTTTAAAATTCATAATGTGTTTCACAAGTCATTACTTAAAAAGTATGTGGCACCAGTCATACCGTCACCTCTACCTCCTCCTTCAGTGGTGGTCAATGATAACGTGGAATTTCATGGGTCGAAAATCATTGACTCAAGTCTCAGTCGCCGATCCCTTCAGTACTTGGTTCATTGGAGGGGGTATGGTCCTGAGGAGAGGACGTGGGTCCCTGCGTCTGATGTTAACGCAGATCGATTGATTCGGACCTTTCACACAACTCACCCGGGCAGACCTGGCCCTGAGGGTCCGGAGTCCCCTCGTAGAGGGGGGGGGTACTGTCATGGGTGTATCGCCACGAGGATCGTCGCGATTACACACTCTGACTTCTCACAGCTGAGTTGCTGTTTCTTTGTGTTTGGTAATGAGGGAGTTAATTTTACCTAGCTCTTTGCTAAGACTAGGTCCAGCCTCGCCCGGCTGTTTTTGATTATGTTCTAATTAGATTCCTTCATATACCTGCCAGTCTGCTTGTTAGATGCCGGTGAAAGCATTCATGTAGTCTAGCAGACTGGATCGGTTCTGAGAATACTTAAGCTAAGAGCTCCTTAGTTGTTTTTACTCTTACAGCTTATAGTTTATCTCTGAGACCTTAGGTGTTCCTACTGTGTGTGAGTGTTGTATGTAAGACTTTATTTACTTTATTTCTTGTCTTTCTTGTATGTCTTTCTGTTCATTAACCGTTACCTGTTCATTCCCTTTGGTGGTAATCAGGGTCCTTCTTAGGACTAGATTACAGTTGGCAGGGATTGATAGGAGACAGGGTCTACGCTGGTGGCCTGGACCTCTTTACCTTTAACAGTACCTCCAGGTAGAGGGATTAGTTAGGACCCCAGTTTAGGGTCAGCATAGACCCCGGTCACCCTCTAGCCGGAGACAGCGTATAACGGATTCCGTATTGACCCACTGGACATTCTGTCAGGTAATTCTATGTTATCATATATCTATGCGCCTGTTATATAGTATGTTGCCCTTTTGATATAGATTACTGACATCACATATATATATATATCTGCTATACAGCGTGACAGTTATTGACTTCAGTACAAGTCGCACATGACAGATCTGTCATTGACTTCAGTACAAGTCGCACACAACAGACTTGTCATAGATTTCAGTACAAGTCGCACACAACAGACTTGTTATAGACTTCAGTACAAGTTGCACACAACAGACTTGTCATAGACTCCAGTACAAGTCGCACACAACAGACATGTTATAGACTTCAGTACAAGTCGCCCACGACAGACTTGTTGTAGACTCCAGTAAAAGTCGCACACAACAGGCTTATTATAGACTTCAGTACAAGTCGTCCACGACAGACTTGTTATAGACTTCAGTACAAGTCGCACACGACAGACTTGTTGTAGACTCCAGTACAAGCCGCACACGACAGATTTGTCAGACTCCAGTACAAGTCGCATACGAGAGATTTGTTATAGACTTCAGTACAAGTCGCACAAGACAGACTTGTCATAGACTCCAGTACAAGTCGCACACGACAGATTTGTTGTAGACTTCAGTACAAGTTGCACACAACAGACTTGTTATAGACTTCAGTACAAGTTGCACACAACAGACTTGTCATAGACTCCAGTACAAGTCGCACACGACAGACTTGTTGTAGACTCCAGTACAAGTCGCACACGACAGATTTGTTGTAGACTCCAGCACAAGTCGCACACAACAGGCTTGTTATAGACTTCAGTACAAGTCGCACATGACAGATCTGTCATTGACTTCAGTACAGGTCGCACACAACAGACTTGTCATAGACTTCAGTACAAGTCGCACACGACAGATTTGTCAGACTCCAGTACAAGTCGCACACGAGAGATTTGTTATAGACCAGTACAAGTTGCACAAGACAGACTTGTCATAGACTCCAGTACAAGTCGCACACGACAAATTTGTTATAGACTTCAGTACAAGTTGCACACAACAGACTTGTTATAGACTTCAGTACAAGTTGCACACAACAGACTTGTCATAGACTCCAGTACAAGTCGCACACGACAGATTTGTTGTAGACTCCAGTACAAGTCGCACACGACAGATTTGTTGTAGACTCCAGCACAAGTCGCACACAACAGGCTTGTTATAGACTTCAGTACAAGTCGCACACGACAGATCTGTTATAGACTTCAGTACAAGTTGCACACAACAGACTTGTCATAGACTCCAGTACAAGTCGCAAACAAGAGATTTGTTATAGACTTCAGTACAAGTCGCATACGACAGACTTGTTATAGACTCCAGTACAAGTCGCACACGACAGACTTGTTGTAGACTTCAGTACAAGTCGCACACGACAGACTAGACTTCAGTACACGTCGTACAAGACAGACTTGTTATAGACTCCAGTACAAGTCGCACACGACAGACTTGTTGTAGACTTCAGTACAAGTCGCAAACGACAGACTTGTAGACTTCAGTACACGTCGTACAAGACAGACTTGTCATAGATTTCAGTACAAGTCGCACACGACAGACTTGTAGAAATCAGTACAAATCGCACAAGACAGACTTGTCATTGACTTCAATACAAGTCGCACAAGACAGAATTGTCATAGACTCCAATACAAGTTGCATACAAGTTTCAGTGTACAAGTTGCACACGACAGACTTGTCAGACTCCAGTACAAGTTGCACACAAAAGACTTGTCATAGATTTCAGTACAAGTCGCACACGACAGATTTGTCAGGCTCCAGAACAAGTCGCACACGATAGATTTGTTATAGACTTCAGTACAAGTCGCACAAGACAGACTTGTTATAGACCAGTACAAGTCGCCCACGACAGACTTGTTGTAGACTCCAGTAAAAGTTGCACACAACAGGCTTATTATAGACTTCAGTACAAGTCGCCCACGAAAGATGTTATAGACTTCAGTGCAAGTCGCACAAGACAGACTTGTCATAGACTCCAGTACAAGTCGCACACGAAAGATTTGTTATAGACTTCAGTACAAGTCGTACAAGACAGACTTGTCATAGACTCCAGTACAAGTCGCACACGACAGATTTGTTATAGACTTCAGTACAAGTTGCACACAACAGACTTGTTATAGACTTCAGTACAAGTTGCACACAACAGACTTGTCATAGATTGCAGTACAAGCCGCACATGACAGATTTGTTGTAGACTCCAGCACAAGTCGCACACAACAGGCTTGTTATAGACTTCAGTACAAGTCACACATGACAGATCTGTCATTGACTTCAGTACAAGTCGCACACAACAGACTTGTTGTAGACTCCAGTACAAGTCGCACACGACAGATTTGTCAGACTCCAGTACAAGTCGCACACAAGAGATTTGTTATAGACTTCAGTACAAGTCACACAAAACAGACTTGTCATAGACTCCAGTACAAGTTGCACACAACAGACTTGTTATAGACTTCAGTACAAGTTGCACACAACAGACTTGTCATAGACTCCAGTACAAGTCGCACACGACAGACTTGTTGTAGACTTCAGTACAAGTCGCAAACGACAGACTTGTAGACTTCAGTACACGTCGTACAAGACAGACTTGTCATAGATTTCAGTACAAGTCGCACACGACAGACTTGTAGAAATCAGTACAAATTGCACAAGACAGACTTGTCATTGACTTCAATACAAGTCGCACAAGACAGAATTGTCATTTACTCCAATACAAGTTGCATACAAGTTTCTGTGTACAAATTGCACACGACAGACTTGTCAGACTCCAGTACAAGTTGCACACAAAAGACTTGTCATAGATTTCAGTACAAGTCGCACACGACAGATTTGTCAGGCTCCAGAACAAGTCGCACACGATAGATTTATTATAGACTTCAGTACAAGTCGCACAAGACAGACTTGTTATAGACCAGTACAAGTCGCCCACGACAGACTTGTTGTAGACTCCAGTAAAAGTTGCACACAACAGGCTTATTATAGACTTCAGTACAAGTCGCCCACGACAGACTTGTTATAGACTCCAGTACAAACCGCACACAACAGATTTGTTGTAGACTCCAGCACAAGTCGCACACAACAGGCTTGTTATAGACTTCAGTACAAGTCGCACATGACAGATCTGTCATTGACTTCAGTACAAGTCGCACACAACAGACTTGTCATAGACTTCAGTACAAGTCGCACACGACAGATTTGTCAGACTCCAGTACAAGTCGCACACGAGAGATTTGTTATAGACTTCAGTACAAATCGCACAAGACAGACTTGTCATAGACTCCAGTACAAGTCGCCCACGACAGACTTGTTATAGACTTCAGTACAAGTCGCACATGACTTGTTGTAGACTCCAGTACAAACCGCACACGACAGATTTGTTGTAGACTCCAGCACAAGTCGCACACAACAGGCTTGTTATAGACTTCAGTAAAAGTCTCACATGACAGATCTGTCATTGACTTCAGTACAAGTCGCACACAACAGACTTGTCATAGACTTCAGTACAAGTCGCACATGACAGATTTGTCAGACTCCAGTACAAGTCGCACACGAGAGATTTGTTATAGACTTCAGTACAAGTCACACAAGACAGACTTGTCATAGACTCCAGTACAAGTCGCACACGAGAGATTTGTTATAGACTTCAGTACAAGTCACACAAGACAGACTTGTCATAGACTCCAGTACAAGTCGCACACGACAGATTTGTTATAGACTTCAGTACAAGTTGCACACAACAGACTTGTTATAGACTTCAGTACAAGTTGCACACAACAGACTTGTCATAGACTCCAGTACAAGTCGCAAACAAGAGATTTGTTATAAACTTCAGTACAAGTCGCATACGACAGACTTGTTATAGACTCCAGTACAAGTCGCACACGACAGACTTGTTGTAGACTTCAGCACAAGTCGCACACGACAGACTTGTAGACTTCAATACACGTCGTACAAGACAGACTTGTCATAGATTTCAGTACAAGTCGCACACGACAGACTTGTAGAAATCAGTACAAATTGCACAAGACAGACTTGTCATTGACTTCAATACAAGTCGCACAAGACAGAATTGTCATAGACTCCAATACAAGTTGAATACAAGTTTCAGTGTACAAGTTGTACACGACAGACTTGTCAGGCTCCAGAACAAGTCGCACACGATAGATTTGTTATAGACTTCAGTACAAGTCGCACAAGACAGACTTGTTATAGACTTCAGTACAAGTCGCCCACGACAGACTTGTTGTAGACTCCAGTAAAAGTCGCACACAACAGGCTTATTATAGACTTCAGTACAAGTCGTCCACGACAGACTTGTTATAGACTTCAGTACAAGTCGCACACGACAGACTTGTTGTAGACTCCAGTACAAGCCGCACACGACAGATTTGTTGTAGACTCCAGCACAAGTCGCACACAACAGGCTTGTTATTGACTTCAGTACAAGTCGCACATGACAGATCTGTCATTGACTTCAGTACAAGTCGCACACAACAGACTTGTCATAGATTTCAGTACAAGTCGCACACAACAGACTTGTTATAGACTTCAGTACAAGTTGCACACAACAGACTTGTCATAGACTCCAGTACAAGTCGCACACAACAGACATGTTATAGACTTCAGTACAAGTCGCCCACGACAGACTTGTTGTAGACTCCAGTAAAAGTCGCACACAACAGGCTTATTATAGACTTCAGTACAAGTCGTCCACGACAGACTTGTTATAGACTTCAGTACAAGTCGCACACGACAGACTTGTTGTAGACTCCAGTACAAGCCGCACACGACAGATTTGTTATAGACTTCAGTACAAGTTGCACACAACAGACTTGTTATAGACTTCAGTACAAGTTGCACACAACAGACTTGTCATAGACTCCAGTACAAGTCGCACACGACAGACTTGTTGTAGACTCCAGTACAAGTCGCACACGACAGATTTGTTGTAGACTCCAGCACAAGTCGCACACAACAGGCTTGTTATAGACTTCAGTACAAGTCGCACATGACAGATCTGTCATTGACTTCAGTACAGGTCGCACACAACAGACTTGTCATAGACTTCAGTACAAGTCGCACACGACAGATTTGTCAGACTCCAGTACAAGTCGCACACGACAGATTTGTTATAGACTTCAGTACAAGTTGCACACAACAGACTTGTTATAGACTTCAGTACAAGTTGCACACAACAGACTTGTCATAGACTCCAGTACAAGTCGCAAACAAGAGATTTGTTATAGACTTCAGTACAAGTCGCATACGACAGACTTGTTATAGACTCCAGTACAAGTCGCACACGACAGACTTGTTGTAGACTTCAGTACAAGTCGCACACGACAGACTAGACTTCAGTACACGTCGTACAAGACAGACTTGTTATAGACTTCAGTACAAGTCGCACACGACAGACTTGTTATAGACTTCAGCACAAGTCGGAAGCAACTTTAACTTGCAGGCGACTTGGTAGGTTTTTTACAGCATAATTGCAGCTCTAAAATAGTTGCAGAGTAGTTGCACCAGTGATTTTGGTTGCATGACATGTCTGATAATTGCTGTCGCACAACACGTCACCATATAGTCCTGGCGCAACACACCCTTCTCTCATCATTGTGATGAACCATCATGGTGCAGGTCACAGGAACCTTCTGAGAACATAAGGTTTATGCAGGATTGGGGTGATTTGTTAATTCCTCGGGGTATTCAGATCATGTTTTCAGAGGGAGTTGTAAATCATTTATTATTGAAAACTGAAGTAAATGCATTGATAAAAGTGTGTTCACATTGAGTCTCTTTACCAAGTTATTAGAGAATAAACGTTCAAAAATCTTTCTCAAAACTGTGGGTGTTTCTTCTCCAAAATCTCAAAGAGATTCAATGTGAACAAACCATAAGAATACGTGCACATGGCATCTTTTAGACTCCGGCATACCAACATCATTTTTGAAGCAGAAGGCGCTCCAGAATAATGCTATGTATTTTTCCTGAAGATTCTTCTTTTACTTGTTTTTGGTCGTTTCTGCGGTGTCTCTGGATTTTTTATTTTATTCCATATATAATATGGTGGCGCCAAAAGAATAGACCAGTCTTTTTTTTTTTTAGACGCTTCACAGATATAGCCTAAAGCATTAAAAGGAACCTGTCAGCAGTTTTAGCCAATATAAGATGCAGCCACTGCCTTTCAGGGTTTATTTACAGCATTGTATAAAGCTGTGGATAAGCCCCAGATGTGACCTGAAAGATAAGAAAAATACGTTTTATTATACTCACACAGGGGGCGGGCCGGTCCAATGGGTGTCGCAGGTCCGGGTCTGGCACCTCCCATCTTCTTGCGATGCCGCCCTCCTGCTTGCTTCATGGCTTCGGTGCCATAGTGCTTCTGCGCAGGGAAAATACTGCAGTGCGCAGGCACTGGGCCTCTTTGACCTTTCCTGGCGCCTGCACACTGCAGTACTTTGCTCTGCCCTCAACAGGGCTGATAAGTATGCCTGCGCAGGAGCATGGTGCCGGGGAGCCTGTGAAGCAAGCAGGAGGGCGGCATCGCAAGAAGATGGTAGGTGCCGAACCTGGACCTGCAACATCCATCGGACCGGACAGCACATAAGGGTGAGTATAAGTAAAAGTTATTTTTCTTCTCTTGCAGGTCGGATCGGGGGCTTATCTACAGCATTATAGAATGCTGTAGATAAGTCCTGAAAGGAGGTGGCCGTATCTTATATTGGCCAAAACTGCTGACAGGTTCGCTTTAAAGGGAATCTATCAGTAGGATCACTCCTCCATACCGTCTATATGGGCACGCAGATCATAGGAAGCTGACTAAAATGACACCTTGATATCCGATGTCGTAGTCTAGAAAAATCCACGTTTTTCTATATGTAAATGAGCTGTTAAGATCTATGGGCTGGACACTAGATCTGCATGAGAAGCTGCCCCTAGAGATGATAATAAATGAAAGAGGGAGTTACAAGTGTGAAACGTTTTAATGACTGACAGTCTGCTCTCCTTAATCTGTATGTCTCCCACTGGTAACTCCCCTTTCATTTATAAGAGTGTTGATCGAATAGCTTCGGATAAGCACTTATCTGAAGCTATAGCGCTTACCGAATAGCGGCCTTGATTACCTGGAGAGCTCCCAATAATTAGCTGTTTGGCACTGCAGCAGCATGACAGTCACAACACATGCATGGAGAGCCTGTGTGTTGTGACTGCCACACAGCCACAAAACATGCAACTGTGGCGCTGAACAGCTGACTATCGGGAGTGCTCCAGGTATCCGGGTTTCCAAGGCAGCTATTCGGTAAGTGTTATAGCTATTCGGATAAGTGCTTATGCGAAATCCGGATCAGACTTTTGCCGGATTGCACAAAAGTCTGATCCGGTTCCATTGAATTCTATTGTTTCCGGCCGCCTGATGCGCTGCTTCAGGCACATCAGGCAGCTCTGGCAAAAAATAAAAACGTTACATGCTGCGTTGTGTCCGGCCGCCGGAATGTACATTTCCGCCGGATCCGGACAAAAAACGCATAACAACGCACTGACATGCGGCGCCAATGAAAGTCAATGCAAAAAAAAAACGCATCCGGCATTACATTTCGCCGGATGCGGTTGGACAAAAAAATGCCGGAGGGCACACAACGGATGTGTGAAAGAGGCCTTATTCGGCTTCCTATGACATACGTACCCATATAGACGGCTTAGGGCGGCTGATCCTACTGACAGATTCCCTTTAATAAGAAGTAATAAAAGACAACACACACAAGTCGTTTACACATCACTGTGCAGATAGCTGTTTTGGGCTTTTTCAGGCAGAATCCGAACTGAGAAAGTGTTATCATGCACTTGCCCCAAATCTGCCTCATGTGGGTGACACTTGTGGGGCCCTTCGTTCTCCCTGCCATGAGCAGTGCATGTCCCAGTACCTGAGCTCTGTCCCTCCCCCTGTGCCGGCCATCTCCCTCCGCTCCGCCCGCCTACCCGCCTGCAGTTACTCAGTTTCAACAACCAAAACAATCCTAGCTGGCAGCGCGCCGTGGCCGCCATGGAGCCTGGAGAAGACTCGGGGGTGCTGGCCCTGCTGGCGCTCCGCTCTGCGCCCTGCAGCCCCGTGCAGTCCGGGGGGCGCCCTGCGGCCTGTGACCTGGCCTCTCCGCCACATGCAGCCCCCCCAGCACTGGCCCGTCTGGAGGGACGAGACTTTGAGTTCTTCATGCGAACTTCTCAAGTGATCATCGGCCGTGACTCCAGCCAGGGGTCGGTGGATGTGAACATGGGCCGCTCCAGCTTCATCTCCCGCCGCCACCTTCAGATCAACTTCGTGGAGCCGCACTTCTACCTGCGCTGCCTGGGCAAGAACGGGGTGTTTGTGGATGGGGCCTTCCAGCGGCGGGGGGCGCCCCCTCTGCAGCTCTCCAGCCAGTGAGTAGGACGCAGGGTAGAGGCCTACAGTGTGGGGGAAGGGGGGCGAGTTTCCTCGTGTGCTCGTCACGCGTGGCTGCTCTCACTTTATGGCGCTCTCTATCGAGGATTATGTCAACACTGTGAGAAAACGTGCTGCTCGTCCTGCGTGGTGCAGGCGCTGCCCACAGGAGCGCAGGCTGCAGCCACACGGGGCTTCTGCCTCCATGGGGAAGTCTGCCACACTGTAATATGAGCTATTCTGTCCTGTGCCGGCTCTGACAGTTGCGACATGTCAGCCGTGCAAACCATTGAGGTGAAAGTGACTTGTAGCCAGCAGCCAATCAGAGCCTGCTGCTCATTCTGTAAGCGGCACAGACAAAATACAACCTGCTCTCTGATTGGCTGCTCGCTGCACAAGTGCTTGTGATGCTTTTTTCTCTGAGGAGTATTTTTCTGCTTCGCTTGGTTCAGGAGACAAATCTGAAGCGTTTTTTCAAGCAGAAACGCCTGAAGAATTCACATGCTGCTTCTTTGTACACCATCAGCTTTTCCACACCGGTTTTTTTTTATAGATAATCATTTGAATTGGAAAATGTGCCTAGAGCTATAGTGCTCGTCACACTTTACCAGCGTTTTGTCAACGCGTGGTACAGAAATGCACATTGTTTTGCTGAGGATTTTGATTAGGGTTGATAAGGTTTTTGCTGCAGAAATGCGCCAAAAAGCACATCCTAGGTAATTAAAAAAAAAAGTGTAAAAACCATGCTGAAAAATTGCATCAAAACAGCATCAAACAATGCGTGTTCCACTTAAAGAAGAGATCAGTGTGAACGTAGCCTTATTTAAAGAATATTCAAAGCAGTTTTCAATGAGGATCTCATAGAACCTGCTCCAAAATCCACAGGGTATATTCCACGTAAAATCCACCTGAAAAAGCCTTTCTAAGCTACTAAAAAGCATGCACACAGCTTGTCGTGCCGGCCACACTTGGGCATATGTGCAGGCTTTTGTCAGATTTTAGCTGCTTCAGGCTTTGAAAGCCATGATGAGGCCAGAAGAGGTGACCCGGCCATTCTTCAGGCGGCTTGGAAGCCTCACAGTAGTTTATATCAAAATGTCAGTGAAAAGTAAAAGAAACAGACACCAGAAAAAGATGCTACAGGAGGACAAAAGACCTGGGTGTATCCTGAAGGGTCTTCATGTGGACTACTCAGTGCAGGGCCGGCGTCAGCACCCGGCCTAACCGGGCAAGTGCCAGGGCCCTGATCAGGCGGGGGGCCCACTCACCGTCGGGCACCCGTTAGAGAAAGAGAGCGGTGCCAGCGCCGCCACTGGGCCCCCCCCGCTTGCTCAGGGCCCTGGCAGCAGCCGGCACAATACTTACCTCTCCCCATGCCTCTGCAGCTCTGGGCTCCAGGGGGCCCCTTGCAGGGCGCCCGCGCTTCCTCTCACAGCAGCGCTGCTGGATGACGTCATCATTCAGCGGCCGGCTGTGGCAGAGAGTAAGCGCGGGCGCCAGACAGGTGAGATGTGAAGTGTATGTGTCTGTGTGTATCAGTGTGTGTGTATGTAGTGTGTGGTGCTTTGTGTATGTGAGAGAGTGCTGCGGTGCTGTCTGTGTGTGGTGCTGTATGTGTGATGATGATGATGGGGAGGCGATGATGACGGGAAAGGGGGCAATGATGATAATGGGGAGGCAATGATGATGATGGGAGGCAATGATGATGATAATGGGGAGGTAATGATGATGATGATGGGGAGGCAAATGATGATGATAATGAGGAGGTAATGATAATGGGGAGGCAATGATGATAATGGGGAGTCTTTCCACAGCGCCCTTTCCTGAGCCGTAACAGTGCACAACGCAGCACAGTGCAGAGGAGAGCTCCATGTTTTGTATGGAACATTATATAGGGACCAGTATCCTGTATGGAGCATTATTTGGGTCCAATATTCTTTATGGAGCATTATATTTGGCCCATAATACTGTATGGAGGACTATGTGGTGCCCATAATATTGTATGGAGGACTGTACTGTCCGGTCTGTACTGTGCGCTGTGAGGATTTGGCGGTTTCTGAGCTATTGTAGAATTTACAATAGATATCACTCATGTAATGGAAGAAGAGAAGTGTTTGGCCTTTTACTATACCCATATTTCTCTGCCGTATCTGTGCATCATGAATCGTGGTCTGTGTTAAAGGGGCCCACTGAGACTCTTTCGCCCGGGGCCCATAAAAACCTGGAGCCGGCCCTGACTCAGTGGGTACACCGACATCTAAACGTCGCTGTGTGCACATGCCCTGAGTATCGGCATCGTTTTTGACACAGAGGACACTTCAGGCTATCACCGGCGATGTTTTCCCTTTTCTTTTATGAAGGCTTTGTCGCCGGCTAGTAGAATGGACTGGAGATAATTTAGCCGCCTCAGGGCTTTGGAAGCCTGAAGAGGTTAAAGTGACATAAGACAGACCATATTCAGTGCAAGCCGTGTTACCCTGCATACGTTCAGTAGTTTTGGCACTTTTTCTCAGGCAAGTTACAGGCAGAATTCACCAGATAAAGATGTGTGAACATATCCTGACTGACCATTCATAAATTGGTAGGATAGCCCCCGCACCACGGAGCACATTGTAATATTCCCCGCTCACGTGTAGCAGAATAGCTGTGTTGGTCATATAACATTTCCCCTTTTAATTCTGAGTTGTAGGGCATGCTCACTTTGACCAATGGATGGTTTCCGCTGTCATCTTGTCTCTCGTAGATTTGAGGGTCTAAGACATCTTGTGAGATAAATAGATCTAACCGAGATTGATCTGTTTTGGGATGAGTTTGGGTCCCAATTATAATAGGAAGTTCCTCTTCTGACCAGTTTGTAGGATAATGCTTTCTTTGTGCTCTGTTCTTTGCATCAAAGCTGTGGAAACCTGACAGACTTGGGGCTCAGAGATAAACTGCACATAGTGATCAACCCTCATGAGCTTTGATTTTTCATGTAATGATTGGGAGGGAAGTTCATGTTAACAATTGTTATTACCGTTCCCCTCCGATCATCGTTAGCACATCGCCCATTTACACCCGGGGTTCTGCTGCTCATCAACAATAATTTTTGTGCCCCGACAAAGATGTGATCAATCAAACAACTTATTGCAAGGTCACCAGGCCGGTTTACTTTGGGCAGAGCACGAGAAAGAAGGCTGATGTGAAGGTAGTTTAGTCCAGCATGGAAAGTTATGAAACTTTACAAATCTCATTCATGTAACATGTTTCTTCCAAGTCTATTTGATTGCCTTAAGAGTAATGGAGTACTGAGGCTGACAGTGAAAGGGTGAGGACCTGCGTCTCTCTCTGAGATTTGTGTTTGTCAGAACGTTATCCTGCAGCAGACCCTCACTGCCCCCTGGAAGGGAGCTTTCACACTGCGTTCGGGCTCATGCTCTGTGTTCCCGTCAGCGCTTATGTCTGAACCCCCACAAAATATGATCCGGAACTATGCGCCTACTGGGACATAGATATACTGGTACAGTCAGAGCAAATGTGCACTCTGGGCTTGTACACTCAGACGTAGTAGACTGCAACTAGGTGTTCGCCTCCAGTAGGCATACCCACCCAAAAATGATGCACAACAGAGCGCACGTTCGCTATCTCGGCACCATTATAGTCTATCGCCCCGTTGGCACATTCGCCTGAATCCCATTTTGTGTAGAGGTTCGGACAAAAGCCCCTATAGGGCCACCGAGCAGGTACCTGAAGGCAGTGTGAAAGCTCTCTAATGGAATTACTGGGTTTTCTCCCACAAGCATCCTGTTCTCATTATTTCCTGTCTCCAGTGATACATATGTATACATTATGTAGCAATCAAATATAGGCAATTTGCATAAGTACATGAAGAGTCAGTGAGTAAAAATGATATATGTAATAATTAGACTCCTGAGTACTTAGCCAGTAGGTATATATGGTGATGCACCGGAATTACTTAGGAAATCATATAGGAAATATGTGCAGTTATGACCATAATATCAAGAAATATAAAAGAAATAAATCTTTATTGAAAATGTATTAAAAGATAATATGAGACACTCAGTTAAGCCCTTTGATAAAATGGCATCACTCTCCAACACGGAGGGGTAACTGTAACAAGATATATAAAGATGACACTAAATGAATCTCAATATGTAGGATTAGAGACAAAGTAACATAATCCAAAGAGGCAATGTAAATATCACAATAGGGAGTCTGGACGAGGTAATATGTAAGTCTAACAATCCTTAATAACATGAGACATGGTAATGAAAAAGATCAGGATACATATATACAGTAACAATTTACTGCCAGGTGACTGCCAGGTCCCCTACGCACGTTTCGGCGCTAATGCCTTCTACTGGGGGAGGCATTTTTATATTTATTATTATAGTCATGATTGCACATATTTCCTATATAATTTTATATGTAAATGCAGAGCTAAGTGTTCATTTAGATGTGGATATTATATGGACTTTTGCTGTCCGTGTGAGCTGTACAAGTCTAAGGTGTCATGTAGCAGCAGTGCCATATACATAGGTTCCGATTCATCAAAGCTTTTATGCCAGAATTCTGGCTTAAAAAGTCGCAACATTTTGGTGTAATGCGAGGCTGAGCTAAAATGTTGTGACATTTGGAGTTCTCACACAATTTCCTCCCAGCCATAACAAAGTGGTTGGAGCTGGTGCATGATGGCGTTCCTTAAGCCACTCATCAGTCCCTTCTGATTATTTAGGAGGTGTGTTCTTAATAAATCAGGAGTTTCTGACTCCAGCATGCCTCCTCAAGACCAGTGTGAAAATTGCCGGTCCTAATGAAACGGGGCCTCCATGGAATAACTTGAAAAGTGAATTGCATTCATTTCAGCAAATTGCTATGATTTTCATGCAGTCTGCCCTATTTGCGTCCTATGTACCTGGTTTCTAAGTTTATATTGTTACCAAGTGTACTCATCAACAGGTAAGCTGCTAATAGACCCTACCGAGGGGATTAGGTGAATGATCACCACCCTCTGTCATTGCTTTAGTCCTACTAGCAATGTAGTGGAGAGCATGCTGGGCTAACATCATTGACACTTAAGGTCCCCGTACACGGATAATATTATGGGATTGGACGACTGCCTAATGTGTATGGGGGCTTCCCGATTCTCCCCAGACAGGTTATGTCAGGAAAAAGACGGATCCGTCCCAGTGTCGGATTTCCAACTTCTGATCTTTGTGTTATCCAGGAGATGAGGCGTCTTACTGTGGCTGTCTACTAGAGAACACCAGTGCTGGCATTCCTGTGTATGTGGGTCTGCGGGGGGAATGGTGGTTCAGCTGACGGCTATGTAATGTGTATGGGGGCTTTACCTCCCAAGTGAAGGTTTCTACTGTCAGGATGACAGTGGCAGTGATGTAGATTCTCCTGTCACACAGGACATAACACATTGCAGCTGTTTACAGTGCAAACACTTGGCGCTCAGTAGCAGGCTGTTACTGGAAGCAGTGCTGTGCTTTCTAGCCAGTGGCATAATGACATGCTGATCTAGCCTTTGTCTCATTAGATAATCCATGTGCTTCAAGCTTGTGAGAATGAGAAGATATCTAGTAATGATTTGCTGGATAGTGAAACAAGGTGGAAAATAAATAACTTCCACAAATCCCATGCACACACATCAGATATGCAGTACATTTTTTTTATACATCCATTTTTATTGGAGGAGTGAGTGAATTTAAATTTATAATCTTTTAAAAATGATGAAAAACAGGGCGAGTACCTACTGAGATGTAAGGAAGAGGGGTGGCCCTGCTGTTATCAGCAATGCGATCAGGGGGAAGTAAGGCCGCGCAGTCGGTAAGCCAAAGCATTTACTATTTTTACTTGTATTGGATATTGTGGCTTCTAAATATTTTCAATAAATATCATTTTTAGAAGAAGACCTAGGTGCTGTATTTATTCTTTCCATTATAGACTTGCAGTGCCACAAGATTTTCGTGCACCTTGGCTTCAACGTCATATGGGTGAGCAGACTTTTTCCAGTTTATCATCAGTAAGCCAAAGTTCCTACTCCAACTCCTCATTTTTTTTTTCCGACTCTAGCTCCGACTTTGTCGTCTTCATAAATATCAATAATTATGCAAAAAAGCCTCTTCTAAGAGGACTTCAACTGTAGTGCCACCTACGGATGTGGCAGTCCTTAAAAGCCAATACCGACCCACATGACTGAGAATAGGAAACCAAAGCAGAAACTATTTGCAGAGTGCGTGTTTTTGGGTTTAGGCCTACATGATCCATACAAAGCAGATGGTCCAATTTGTCTGGATGAGAGGCTTCTGACAGCTTCAAAGTGGTAACATTTTGCCTTGTGGCGTGTGCTTCTTACTCAACTCTCTTCACGCTAGCTTATCACAAGGAGAAACGTTACCACTTGACCAATAATTAATAATAACAATTATACTGTAGTGAAATGTCATGGGGCACCACTATTGTATCCTGGACATCAGTTTTTTTTTAATTCGTATTTTAGATTAATAGAACATAACATATTTTCAACATTTCAAAACTTTTTTAAATTCCTATGGAAGTTAAATTAAAGGGGTTGCCACTACTAGAAAAAAAAATCGACTTGCCTCCCAGTCCTCACATTTTTATCCAACAGGAACGCTGTTCCTCTGCTCAGACAGAGGAGTTCATACTGCTCCAACCTGGGAAGAAGTGCCACTTGGACTATTGAGGACACTGTTGTGATTATTGGGGATAGTGGGACAGGTAGTGAGTAATAAGAATGTGTAGGGGACAGGGTGGATTTGATTTAAATCAAACTGATTTAAATCACGATTTAAATCACAATTTAAATCACTAGTCAGTAAGGCTTGATTTAAATCAAAGTTTCTACCTAAACTAGTTCTTGCTACTTTAACATGCAAGTAGATGAAGATTTTTAGAATCACTTTTTATATTACTTTTTTCTCCCCAGTTTAATGGGTTAATCATTCATATTTGGACACCACTGTTCTGTTGTACTTAGGAAGGAGAAAAATAATCCTGACCTTAATAACAATTTAAATAGATTTATTCAACTGAAACAATAACAACATTACAGCATAAGTTATTTGCTTAAACAAACATCCATGTTTGTTAACTAATTTGGCTAAACAAAATATATTTATATATTTTAAGAAACTTAGACTGTCAGCCCAGCCGACACATGAAAAACTTAACCCCTTCACCCCCAAGGGTGGTTTGCACGTTAATGACCGGGCCAATTTTTACAATTCTGACCACTGTCTCTTTATGAGGTTATAACTCTGGAACGCTTCAACGGATCTGCGCGATTCTGAGTTTGTTTTCTCGTGACATATTGTACTTTACATTAGTGGTAAAATTTCTTCGATATACCTTGCGTTTATTTTTGAAAAAAATGCAAATATGGCGAAAATTTTGAAAATTTTGCAATTTTCAAACTTTGAATTTTTATTTCCTTAAAACAGAGAAATATGTCACACAAAACAGTTAAGAAATAACATTTCCCACATGTCTACTTTACATCAGCACAATTTTGGAATCAAAATTTTTTTTTCTTAGGAAATTATAAGGGTTAAAAGTTGACCAGCGATTTCTCATTTTTACAACAAAATTTACAAAGCCATTTTTTTTAGGGACCACCTCATATTTGAAGTCACTTTGAGGGGTCTATATGGCAGAAAATACCCAAAAGTGACACCATTATAAAAACTGCACCCCTCAAGGTACTCAAAACCACATTCAAAAAGTTTATTAACCCTTCAGGTGCTTCACAGGAGCTGAAGCAACGTGGAAGGAAAAAATGAATATTTAACTTTTTAGCCACAAAAATTATCTTTTACAAACTTTTTTTTTATTTTCACAAGGGTAAAAAAAGAAAATGGACACATAAAGTTGTTGTGCAATTTCTCCTGAGTATGCCAATACCCCATAAGTGGGGAAAACCACTGTATGTGTGCACAGCAGAGCTCATAAGGGAAGGAGCGCCGTTTGACTTTTTCAAACTAAAATTGGCTGGAATTGAGATTGGACGCCATGTCGCGTTTGGAGAGCCCCTGATGCGCCTAAACAGTGGAAACCCCCCACAAGTGACACCATTTTGGAAACTAGACCCCCTAAGGAACTTATCTAGATCTGTTGTGAGCACTTTGAATCCCCAAGTGTTTCACAAAAGTTTATAATGCCTGGGTGTGAAAAAAAAAGAAACAATTTTCCACAAAAATGATTTTTTAGTCCCAAATTTTTGATTTTTCCCAAGGAAATTGGACCCCAAAAGTTGTTGGCCAATTTGTCCTGAGTACGCTGATACCCAATATGTGGGGGGGGGGAACTGTTTGGGCGCACGGCAGGGCTTGGAAAGGAAGTAGTAACGTTTTGGAATGCAGACGTTGATGGGGGTCATGTTCCGTTTGCAGTGCCCCAGATGAGCCTAAACAGTAGAAACCCCCCACAAGTGACCACATTTTGGAAACTAGACCCCCTAAGGAACTTATCTATAGCTTTGGTGAGCACTTTGAACCCCCAAGTGCTTCACACAAGTTTATAATGCCCGGGCATGAAAATAAAAAATCCTATTTTTTTTCCCACAAAAATTATTTTTAGTCACTAATTTTTTATTTTCCCAAGGGTAACAGGAGAAATTGGACCACAAAAGTTGTTGTCCAATTTGTCCTGAGTACGCTGATACCCGATATGTGGGGGGGAACCACTGTTTGGGCGCACGGCAGAGCTCGGAATGGAAGGAGCACCATTTGGCTTTTTCCAACCAAAATTGGCTGGAATTGAGATTGGACGCCATGTTGCATTTGGAGAGCCACTGATGTGCCTAAACAGTGGAAACCCCCCACAAGTGACCCCATTTTGGAAACTAGACCCCCTAAGGAACTTATCTAGATCTTTGGTGAGCAATTTGAACCCCAAGTGCTTCACACAAGTTTATAACGTAGAGCCGTAAAATTAAAAAATCAAATTTTTTCCACAAAAATGATCTTTTCACCCCAATTTTTATTTTCCCAAGGGTAACAAGACTCCAAAAGTTATTGTGCAATTTGTCCTGAGTACGCTGATACCCCATATGTGGGGGTAAACCACTGTTTGGGTGCATGGCAGAGTTTGGAAGGGAAGGAGTGCCGTTTGACTTTTTCAACGCAGAATTGGCTGGATGCCATGTCGTGTTTGGAGAGCTCCTGATCTGCCTAAACAGTGGAAACCCCCCACAAATGACACCATTTTGGAAACTAGACCCCTCAAGGAACTTATCTAGATGTGTGGTGAGCACTTTGAACCCCCAAGTGCTTCACAGAAGTTTAAAACGTACAGCCGTAAAATAAAATTATTATTTTTTTTTTTACAAAAATGATTTTTTCGTCCCCAATATTTTATTTTCACAAGGGTAACAGGAGAAATTGGACCCCAAAAGTGATTGTCCAATTTGTCCTGAGTACGCTGATACCCAATATGTGGGAGAAAACTACTGTATGGGTACACGTTGGGGCTCGGAAGGGAAGTAGTGACGTTTTGGATTGTAGACTTTGATGGAATGGTCTGGGGGCGTCATGTCGCATTTGGAGAGCCCCTGATGCGCCTAAACAGTGGAAACCCCCCACAAGTGACCCCATTTTGGAAAATAGACCCCACAAGGAACTTATCTAGATGTGTGGTGAGCGCTATGAAGCCCCAAGTGCTTCACAGAAGTTTATAACATACAGCCGTAAAAACAAAAAATTTTTTTTTTTTTTACAAAAATTATTTTTTTCGCCCCCAATATTTTATTTTCACAAGGGTAACAGGAGAAATTGGACCCCAAAAGTTGTTGTCCAATTTGTCCTGAGTACGCTGATACCCAATATGTGGGAGAAAACTACTGTATGGGTACACGTTGGGGCTCGAAAGGGAAGTAGTGACGTTTTGGATTGCAGACTTTGATGGAATGCTCTGGGGGCGTCATGTCGCATTTGGAGAGCCCCTGATGCACCTAAACAGTGGAAACCCCCAAGTGACCCCATTTTGGAAAATAGACCCCACAAGGAACTTATCTAGATGTGTGGTGAGCACTTTGAACCCCTAAGTGCTTCACAGAAGTTTATAACGAACAGCCGTAAAAATAAAAAATATATATATTTTTTTTTTACAAAAATTATTTTTTTCGCCCCCAATATTTTATTTTCACAAGGGTAACAGGAGAAATTGGACCCCAAAAGTTGTTGTCCAATTTGTCCTGAGTATGCTGATACCCAATATGTGGGAGAAAACTACTGTATGGGTACACGTTGGGGCTTGAAAGGGAAGTAGTGACGTTTTGGATTGTAGACTTTGATGGAATGGTGTGGGGGCGTCATGTCGCATTTGGAGAGCCCCTGATGCGCCTAAACAGTGGAAACCCCCCACAAGTGACCCCATTTTGGAAAATAGACCCCACAAGGAACTTATCTAGATGTGTGGTGAGCGCTATGAAGCCCCAAGTGCTTCACACAAGTTTATAACGTACAGCCGTAAAAACAAAAAAAATCATTTTTTTTTTTTAAAAAATGATATTTTTGCCCCCAGTTTTTTTTTTTTCCCAAGGGTAACAGAAGAAATAGGACAAATTGCACAATAACTCTTAGGGTCCAGAGTACGCTGATACCCCATGTGGGAGTAAACTACTGTTTGGGCGCATGGCAGAGCTCAGAAGGGAAGGAGCACCGTTTGACTTTTTCAACGCAGAATTGGCTGGAATTGAGATCAGACGTCATTTCACATTTGGAGAGCCCTGATGTGCCTAAACAGCGGAAACCCCCCAATTCTAACTCCAACCCTAACCTCTACACACCCCTAACCCTAGTCCCAACCCTAACCACAAACGTAACCCTAACACACCCCTAATCCCAACCATAACCCTAATACTAACTTTAGCGCCAACCCTAACTTTAGCCGCAACCCTAACCTTAACCATAACCCTAATGGGAAAATGGAAATAAATACATTTTTGTAATTTTATTATTTTTCCCTAACTAAGGGGGTGATAAAGGGGGTTTGATTTACTATTTATAGCGGGTTTTTATGATTGCCAGCTGTCACGCTAAAAGACGCTTTTTATTGCAAAAAATAGTTTTTGCATCACCACATTTTGAGAGCTATAATTTTTGCATATTTTGGCCCACAGAGTCATGTGAGGTCTTATTTTTTGCGGTACGAGTTGACGTTTTTATTGGTACCATTTTTGAGCCTGTGACATTTTTGATCGCTTTTTATTTCGATTTTTGGGAGGTTAGAATGAACAAAAATCAGCAATTCATGAATTTCTTTTGGGGGAGGCGTTTATACCGTTCCGCGTGTGGTAAAATTGATAAAGCAGTTTTATTCTTCGGGTCAGTACGATTACGGCGATACCTCATTTATATCGTTTTTTTATGTTTTGGCGCTTTTATAGAATAAAAACAATTTTATAGAAAAAATAATTATTTTTGCATCGCTTTATTCTGCGAGCTATAACTTTTTTATTTTTTCGCTCATGATGCTGTGTGATGGCTCGTTTTTTGCGGGACAAGATGACGTTTTCAGCGGTGCTATGTTTATTTATATCCGTCTTTTTGATCGCGTGTTATTCCACTTTTTGTTCAGCGGTATGATGATAAAGCACTGATTTTTTGCTTTTTTATTTATTTTTTTTAAGGGGTTCACTAAAGGGGTTAACTAGTGGGACAGTTTTATAGGGGGGGTTATTACGGACGCGGCGATACCAAATATGTGTACTTTTATTGTTTTATTTTTTTTATTTACAGGAAAAAATGAATTTATTGGGGAATATATTTTTTTTTTTTACTTATTTTGGAAATTTTTTTTTTACACGTTTATTTTTATTACTTTTTTACATTGTCCCAGGGTGGGACATCACTGTAAAATGTGAGATCGCTGGTCTCACAGTGTGCACAGCACTCTGTGAGACCAGCGATCTCACAGGCAGCGCTTCAGCTTCTCAGTGCCTGCTCTCAGCAGGCACTGAGGAAGCCGCCTCCCTCCAGGACCCCGGCGCCATCTTGGATCCGGGTCCTGGGAGGGAGGAAGCCCTCAGAATAGCGCAATCACATCGCGCTGTTCTGAGGGTCTCAGGGGGGCGCGCAGGGAGCGCTCTCCCTGCGCGATGCCCCCCTGTGCCCCCAGTACACCGCGATCATGTTTGATCGCGGTGTGCAAGGGGTTAATGTGCCGGGAGCGGTCCGTGACCGCTCCTGGCACACAGTCCCGGGTGTCAGCTGTGATAATCAGCTGACACCCGGCGGCGATCAGCTGCGCTCCCCCCAGGAGCGCAGCTGATCGCTATGACGTACTATCCCGTCCATGGTCAAATTGTCACGGGTTTTATGGACGGGATAGTACGTCTAATGTCAGAGAGGGGTTAAATACTACTGTCCCTGCTGTCCTCTGTAAGCTCACTCGTCGTCATCTTCATCATCATCATCTTCTTTGTTCCTATTCATAATCTGGAAAAGAAAAACAAGCTTTCCTGCTTTATTGGGTCCCAACTAGTGTTGAGCGATACGATACCGCAAGTATCGGGTATCGGCCGATATTAGCTCTATCGGCCTTTCGATACTTAGTTTCGATATTTTCCATATATCGTATACCGGAATCGGAAGTTCCCATAATTCTTTGAGAGGCAATGTGATTTTAGTCAGCCAATGAGGAATCCTAAGAAGTGTGGGCACATCCTGTACTGCTGCGGTCATGTTAACTAATCGCATGGCTGTGATTGGATGCTGAAATGATGTCAGAATGCACTATAAAAGGCGCCGCCGCCATTTTAGCGTCACTGTGCTGTGAATTCAGTAAGGGACAGAACGCTGCTGTGCTGACTCTGAGGGACAGTTAGAGATTGCGATTTAGTGTACTGTGCTGTAGGCAGGCTAGCACTAACCGCTGTGTAAAGCTTTCTTTTGCCTGCAGTGTTGTTTTAACAGCTCTGCAAGGTGTGTGTGAGTGCAGGTGACGCTGCAGTTTGCTCTGCATGCAACGCTGTCTGTAGGCATCTGCACGTGTCACTCAGACTCTTTTTTTTTTTTCTTAAGTGTAATTCTTGCAGCTCCATGCAATTTAACTATTAGTGTAACGCGCTTCCATCCGTATCCAATACATTGGTTGCAAACACTATAGAAGTAGACAAAGGAGTAGCCTTTCACAGATTGTGAACAGTTGTGTTTCAGTGTTCACTTCAGTCTGTGTTTTTTATTTTTTGAGTGCACATCACGCTCCAGTTACTTGTTCAAGCACTGCTGCTTGTACTCTGCTGAGCGTGTCTCAGTGCCTCATCCTTTTCATTTATCTCCAATTGGTTCTGCTCCATTCCATTTAAAATATAATCTATTAGTGTGACGCGCTTCCATCCGTATCCAATACATTGGTTGCAAACACTATAGAAGTAGACAAAGGAGTAGCCTTTCACAGATTGTGAACAGTTGTGTTTCAGTGTTCACTTCAGTCTGTGTTTTTTATTTTTTGAGTGCACATCACGCTCCAGTTACTTGTTCAAGCACTGCTGCTTGTACTCTGCTGAGCGTGTCTCAGTGCCTCATCCTTTTCATTTATCTCCAATTGGTTCTGCTCCATTCCATTTAAAATATAATCTATTAGTGTGACTCGCTTCCATCCGTATCCAATACATTGGTTGCAAACACTATAGAAGTAGACAAAGGAGTAGCCTTTCACAGATTGTGAACAGTTGTGTTTCAGTGTTCACTTCAGTCTCTGCGTAATAACCACACTTAGGCCTTATAACTTTTCTGACTTTCTTTATCAATCTACCAAGATGAAGAAGTCAGTGAGTAAGGCACGTGGTCGTGGCCGTGGAGTTTCAGCAGGGAGAGGACGTGGGGATTCTGTGGCTGCTGCCGCCCTCAGTGACACAGCATCCACCAGTTTTACCCATGAGCGTTCCTTTATGCGCACTTTGGTAGGAGCTCGGCGTGCCCCCCTGCTGCGGGAAGAACAAATTGAAGCCGTTGTTGGTTGGATGGCAGCCAATGCATCGACTTCAATTCCTTCCACCTCCTCTCAGGAACACAACACTGTTGAGCAACCATCTGTCTGTTCACCGCCTGTCAAATTGCCCAGGCAGTCAGAGAGTTCTGTACAGGAGCCAGCTGAGTCTCTGCTTCTGTTCTCAGAATCTGTTGGCTCGCAAACACGGGCACAGGCAAGCAGCATTCTGCAATTTGAAGAAGAGGGAGTATGCAGTGATGCGCAACAGCTGTGTCTCTCTCAATCTGAAGAGGCGGGTGAGCCAGTGCCGATGGACAGCACACCGCAGAACGCATCTTATGATGATGATGAGACTCAGGTGCCAGGTTTTGTGGAGCATGGTGTTGCCCAGACCATCCAACAGCAGCAGGTGTTGGAAGAGGGTAGTGGAGATGATGAAGTCCGAGACCCAACATGGTGTGAGCAACAGGAAGGTGGTGGGAGCAGCTCTGAGGAAGAGATTGTCCCAACGGTACAAAGAGGAGGGAGAGGTAGGCTGCAGACTCGCTTGCCTGTAGCCTCCAGTTTGGCACCTGTTGGGAGCAGTTCTCTTAGAAATGTCAAAATTGAGCTTAGCCAGTATGCATTGGAGGTGCTGGCTTGCCCTGCTGCCAGTGTATTATCTGAGCGTGTCTTTAGTGCTGCAGGTGGTGTAGTAACAGACCGTCGCATGCGACTATCCTCAGAGAATGTAGACCGGCTTACTTTTCTGAAAATGAACAAGGCATGGATCTCACCTGAATTTGCCTGTCCGTTTTCAGATTAAATAACTGTTTGGCAACTTTTTCCATGTCTCCTGTTATGTTCATCTTTCTACCACCTGAACTCTACTCCCTGGGCTACAACACCACCATTTGTTGCTCGTAAGTAATTGGCAGGGGTACTGACTCCTGGCCAGCCTGGTTACAGCACGACAGCTGTTTCCTGGCAGTGTGAACGTCAATTATCCTCCAATAAGTTGTGCTGTCGTGTTGCATTCGGGTTAGCCGACTCTATGGTGCCTGCAGTTTAGGTGATTCCTATGTGTGCTGTGGGATATGTAAATAAAGGCGGTTTCCATTGTGACAATAGGACAAGCACCCACTGTAGGACTGTGTGATTCGGTAACTGCGGACGGCTTGCGTCCTGTCAACTTACATTTTCATGGGTGCGTTCTTCTACCCGTCCGGGGTCCAGTACCGTCAACTGGTTCTCCCCAGTGCCTTTGGCCTAGGTGCCTCCATCTCCGTATCCGAGTTCCACCAACGTCTGCTGGTCCTTGGTAGTGCTTTGGAGCACAGGTACCTCCTGCTTAGTAACCGTGTCACAGTAACGTCAGCTGGTACTCGGTTGTGACATTGCCTCTTTTCCTTCTGCTACCCGTCCGGGGTCCAGTACCGTCAACTGGTTCTCCCCAGTGCCTTTGGCCTAGGTGCCTCCATCTCCGTATCCGAGTTCCACCAACGTCTGCTGGTCCTTGGTAGTGCTTTAGAGCATAGGTACCTCCTGCTTAGTAACCGTGTCACAGTAACGTCAGCTGGTACTCGGTTGTGACATTGCCTCTTTTCCTTCTGCTACCCGTCCGGGTTCCAGCACAGTCAGCTGGTCCTCGTTACTTCCATTGTCTCTTGCTCCATCTGATACCCGTCAGGGTTCCAGTAACGTCAGCTGTTTCTCGGAAATTAGACGACCTTAAAGACCACCCAGAAGAAGATGACGACAACAAGGACGACGAGCATGAAGCCAACCAGCCTGAACACCATCACAAAGAAAAAATAAAAGATTACCCAGAAGAAGATCACCAACAGGACAAAGAAGGTTAAGACAAACTACAAGATACAGAACAAGAGACAGAAGAACAATAAGCAGAAGATCAAAAAGCAGAAGAACATGAAGTATAAGACCAAAATGAAGAGCAAAATATATGCTCTAAATTATAAGCAGAAGAAGACTAAGCAGTGTATGGGGGTGAGTCCGTTCCTCCTCGTGGTGCCCCTGGAAAATGCCTGCTGCTGCAGGCTAAACTGAACACGGACAAATACTGTTGTAATTTAAATCTTTTGTGACAGCAAGAACGGAAGGATGAACAATTCATACTTTTACAGATTACAAGTACAGGAATCTCTGTCACAAATAAGAATATGATGAAGAAGATGATGAGGAAGAAGATGAAGAATTTGAATATGAAGAAGATTAATTAGTTTAATAATAACAATATGAGTAATGTAAACAAAAACATGAATAGCAAGAAGTTTAAGAAGAAGATTAAGAAGGTGAAGATGAAGAATAATTTGATGAGAAAGATGATGCTGCTGCTGAAGATTATGAAGGAGAAAGTGTGGCACTGGCAAAAGTTAAAAAGGTGAAGAGCATGGAAGTTGTGAAACATACATATTTGCCAAAATAGAAAAAAGGTTAACAGCATTGTCAATTTGTTAGTCAATCCAAACGTATTTCCAAAAAAATATATATTAATGCTATTCCAATGCATTGGGTTAAACATGTATGCCTTTATTGTCTCCTCAACCTCCCCCAATACATTCTACATTAGTCTTTGTTGTTTTCCTTCATGTACAATTAACCAACAAGGCAAGAATGTTTTTTTTTAATGTCGATATTTGGTTCCCATAGACTTACATTGGACTTCCGGTATCGGAATGATATCGACGATATTTAGTGATATCGGCGATACCATTCCGATCCGATATTTTTAGATATCGAGCAGTATCGCTCAACACTAGTCCCAACCGATTTCTCAATTTAGAATTAATGAGTCCAAAGGAAGAGAATATTCTTTCAACGCCTGCAGAAGAAGCTACTGCTGTTAAAAGTGAAATCATTACTTGAACAGTCTCTAAATCCAAGCGCTTAAGTGACTTCCACCAGTTTACTGGTGTGACCTTCCTTAAAATATCTTCAGCAAACATATATTTCTTGAATGGTTCCCCCTTAGCTCTGAAGTTTATTATAGTTGGCATTAAAGATGGATGATTGCTGGATACTCATGTCATAGCTAACTCCTCTTCCTCAGCACTTAGGTTTTGACCCTGATATTGGATATTGACAATATTTGCCAAAAAATGAGCTGGAGTCAGTGCTTGTCCCATTCGTTTGTTTGCTGCTTGTAATTTAATTCTGTCCATGAGTAGTTCTGTTTTTAAGTGTTCACTCAGTTCCTTCCAAATTTCAACAGCATCCGCAATAAAACAGCTATTTTTCTGTATTTTGTTTAAAGCTTGAGAGATGGGTTTCAGGAAGCTCAGCATATGTTCAACATTTCTCTTAAGCCCAATGTTGAGGATTTTGGCCGTGACAGTGCCATCTATTTTATCTCGATTTTCTTCACAAAGTGTCATCAGAATAGGCCAGTTTTTGATATACTGCTCAAAACAGTCCACCACAGAGTTCCATCTAACATCTTGTGGGAGCGTTAGCTTGGTTCCACCCATCCTTTTCAGAGCTGCTGCAGCAAAATGATTATTACGGAAGTATTTAGCAATTTCAACTACATTAGCCTTTATTTCTGGAACACTTAAGTCTTTGGCTAAGAGGTGCAGCAAATGAGCACTGCAACCATATGTTATTAGCTTTGTATTCCCTCCCTGCTCTTCTAAATTTCTTCTCATCTTGGATACGTTTGCAGCATTGTCAGTGACCAAACTGCGTACTAGACATTTGAATTTTGTTCACATGTTGTTATAGCTTTTACTGCCACTTCTTGTAAGTATTCTGCTGTGTGTGCATTTCCTGACGTATCAGTTGTTTGTGCAAGGAAGACTTTACCTTCTTCTGTTATACAAGCACATACAATAGGATCATTGTGGACATTACTCCACCCATCAATACTTAGGTTAACAATTTTACCCTCCAGAGCTGTTGCACATTGCTCCATTTCTCTGTCATACACTTGATCCAGCAGTTTCCCTGCAACATCAGCTCTGCTGGGTGGACTGTATCCTGGTCTCAGTGACTGAACCATATTAATGAAATGTGGGTTCTCAGTCCGACGGAAAGAAGAGTTTGTTGCATAAATAAACTGGGCAATTTTTTCATCAATCAACTCTTTTTCTAATCTGCTAGTTCTTATCACAAACCTATCTATGGTGGTTCCAGGAGGTAAAGGTTTTTTCTTCCTTTTGGGTGATGGTGATATGTGGCTGTGGGTGTCTGATGATGATGCTGCTGCTAATGAAGCACTATCCTGGATGGATAACTCTGAAACTGTAGAACAGGATGATGGTGATCTTGGAGGTGGATAGTTTCCAGAATCCATGAATTCCCCTAAACAAAAAAAGTCAATGCTGTTATTTTATTGTTTATACAATTTCTGCTTATTGTACACAACACAGCACTGCCCCAAAAGGAATATTTGTTTTTCTTCATAACTGTACCAAATGACAGTAACATGCAGTAATAATAAGAAATATAATTTTTCTCACACATGACAGTTCAGTCCTTAGAAATAGGATTCAATAAAAATGTTTACCAACCTGAAGATCCTGCCTGTTCAGAAGTGTTTCTTTGGTCATCTTCATCACCGCACTTCTCATGAAGTTGCCTCATTCGCGCCACCAGGCCTTGCATCTCTTTGTTGCATCGTTTGCATTTTGCACGCATGCCTGCCTTACCGATAGGCGAAGGAGCTTCATTAAAATATTCCCAAACTGGGTCTCTTTTACGGCCTGCTGCCATTATAAGGAAAGAATGTAATAAACCTCAGATCGTACACACAAACAGATCCAGACTTGTCTGTCTGTGGCTATGCTGCAGTATTGTGCTCAAAGTTTCACTTTCATTTTCTTGTCTGCTCGCCCTTCCTCCTCCTCACACTTAGATTCACATTCTTCTTGTGTTGTGCAGATCTATTCCACTCCAAACAATCAGAAACATATTGTCTAACTTCTTGGACTTGGCACTGAAGGGGTTGATTCTGTATTCATATAGGTTTGTAGAACAATAGGATTAAGGTCTTTTTCTCAACTCTGTTCATGTTGTAACATTTTTGCCGTGAAGAAGAGGCTGGGACCTCTGCGGAGTCAAATTCAGTTTTGAGAACTGCGTAAGTAAAGCGAGCGTCTGTGATAATATAGGAGAGAAACTGCCCACTAATCCTACAGAAACCTCTGGAAGAGCATGGCATTGTGAATGTTACACATATACAGCCTTTATTCTACTGAGTTAAACAACTCAGCTTTATGTCATGATGGAAGAACCTTTGGATGGTAAAATATTTTCCTCAAAAAGCAGTTTATTGAAAAAATCCGATTTAAATCAAAAAAATCCGATTTTTTTAAAAAAAAATCATTGATTTTTATCCACCCTGGTAGGGGATAATGTGAAGGCCATGGAAGATGCCAATGGCCTGCTCTTATTACTTGAGGTTTATGGAAATGCTGGGCCAGCGATGAGTAAGGGACTTGCTCTGACATGTGGGATAGTAAAATGGAGAATGGGTTACACAGTTTTTATACTAGAACAATGCCGTAATTACCAACACATGCTCTTGAGTGACAACACTTCAAGTCTAAGGCCATGTTAAGTTTCATGGTTGCTGCATTTTTATGTGTGGTCTTGGCCCTCCGGCATGTTGTTTGTGACTCTACAATCTGGCTGACAGTTGCTTTTACCTGTACAGACAACAGATTTAAAGAGGACGATTTACTGTTTTTTTTTTTTTTATTTACTCTGCTCCACCGATTCTGGAACAATTTTTCTTTTTTTCTGTGCCCCTCCATTCTAAAGTTGTGCGTTCTGGTAATAAAAAAGCACAAAATATGCAAATTGGATTTGTCTCAAGTGAATAGTGAGAACTCAGCAGTTGCCACTTCCCTTCTATGCCAGTGTAGCGCCAAAGTTCAGGAGAGAAGCAGAGCGTCATCTGTACCAGTCAGGTTCGATGCTTGGGCTCTCCACCGCTGCTGCCGCTTTGCTGTTCCCCAGCTCTTCAGCGCTGCTGCCGCTTTGCTGGGCCCCAGCTCTCCAGCTCTGCTGCCGCTTTGCTGTGCCCCAGCTCTGCTGCCGCTTTGCTGTGCCCCAGCTCTGCTGCCGCTTTGCTGTGCCCCAGCTCTGCTGCCGCTTTGCTGTGCCCCAGCTCTGCTGCCGCTTTGCTGTCCCAGCTCGCTGCGCTTTGCCGCTTTGCTGTGCCCCATCTTTCCAGTGCTGTTGTTGCTTTCCTGTACCCCAGCGCTGCTGTTGCTTTTTTGTGCCCCAGGAGCTGCCTCTTTCCTGTGCCTCAGGCTGCAGCAGTGACAGTCTCTGTGGGCCTTTGCATTTTTTCCTCTATGTTTCTGGCCATTTAAAACACCTCTGCGTCATTATGGGAACAAAGCAAATGCCCATAAAGAAGTTCTGAGGTATACGCCCTGTTAGTTGAAGGAAAAATTTGCAATAAAATAAATATTTCAGTGAAAGTTGTTTTTTAAGGCTGAGTTGACATAGCGCATATTTTTGGCAGAGAGTTCACATCGAGAATACACATTAAAAGTCCATTTGAAGTCC
The DNA here is from genome assembly GCA_033576555.1 of Oophaga sylvatica. Lineage (NCBI taxonomy): Eukaryota > Metazoa > Chordata > Amphibia > Anura > Dendrobatidae > Oophaga > Oophaga sylvatica. The sequence continues at coordinate 140,338,317 of JARQOD010000007.1, read as the reverse complement.
TGTGGACCTTCCAGTCCCCTGCATGCAGCTGTTACAGATTTTTCATATTTTACCAATATTGTGTAATTGGGAAAATGCACATCCTAAGGCTACTTTCACACATCAGTTTTTTTCCATCAGGCATGATCCGGCTATCTTTTTCTCATTGATTTGTATTAGCGCCTGATCGTGCCGCATGGCCTCCCGTTTCCTCTGTTTTTTGCCGGCAAAAATTTTAATTCCAGCTCTAGTCTGCGGCAAAAAAACGGACAGCGCCGGATGTGGCGCTTCAGGCTTTTTGCTACAATGGAAGTCTATGGAATGCGCCGGATCTGGAAAAAGACAGATCCGGTTTTCAAGTCTGAGCATGCTCAGATCCAATTGGCACTCCCCCAGGAACCAGATCGGTCGTAAACGGATAAAAAAAATGGAGGAAACGGATGGAAAACAGATGGAACGGATCCGGATTTTTGCCAGATCCGCTAAACGGAACTGTCGGAAAAACTGATCCGTTTCATCAGTTTTCCCACAATTTACGCCGGATCCGGTTTTTCAAAAAATAGCCGGATCATGCCTGATGGAAAAAAACTGATGTGTGAAAGTAGCCCAAGGGCTTATGCAGACGAGCGTATATATAGGATGTATTCTGCCTGATTTTTGATCAGATAGAACATGGACAGCACACTGACTCATAATATTCAATAGGGCTGTTCAGATGTACTATATTTTTCTTAGTCCTGTCTGGTCGTGAGATAAAATCGCAGCATGCACTACTTTCTTCCCAGGGTCGGATGAGACTCTCCCATTAGAGTATGGGTTTGTTTAATAAAAAAAAAACCTGCTCCCACACAGAACATCCAGTGGCCTCTGATTTTTTTTTATTTTTTATTTTTTTTTTATGAATTAATTTCTGCTGTAAACCTTGAAAACTGTACTTGATCATGTACAATTATTTAACAGATGTCTGAAAATGGATCGCACATGAATGTAATACGAACTTAAAAAATGGACACGAATGAAAATTTGAAGAAAAAAAAAATCATCCAAGTTTTCTGGATGAAATTCGGGTGATTTCGGATTCGCCCTAAAGCTGATGTTTCACTAGATTTCATAATGCACACTGCATATTAAATCAGCACAGTCTTATAAAGATGTGACGGCAACAACGTCCTATATTGAAATGAATTTTGCACATCCTCAGATAAATACAATGAGGAAAAAGCGATATATTGCAATGATAAAAATTCTTTAATTAAATTATAAAAAATACATAATTCAAGACAAAGAGCAAAAAAAGGGGGAACAACAGCTCAAGAAACTGAATGGTAATAATAATGTGCACAGTGAGGCCTGGTATGAAAACTGATGAAAAAAATTAGTATAAAAAATAATCATGTATTGCACTGACCACTGTATGAACAGATCCATGTAAATAAATACTTGTGCCTAAAAAACTGTCTAATGAATCCACATATAAATATAACGTGCAAAGTGCAATGAAAGTGGATCATTAAATTATTAATTTACATAAATAAGAATCAAAAAGTGACTAGTGCAACTTCCTAATTTCAAAGGTGACCAGTGCAAACATGCAGAAAGTGAGCAGCTGCAACCAGGATTAAAGTACTCACAAGATAATGCGTGCTAGGTTCCTGAGCGGTATATTCTCACCCCCGACAGCGCCGTTTCGCTTAGTAGCTTCTTCCAGGGGGATATGTATTTATTTATTTGAGGATGTGCAAAATTCATACTGCATATTAAGTAGATCTAGACCTGATGGGGCTAGTGTACTTGGCAAATTCATGGCAGGTTGGCTGTAAAATGCTTTTTACAAAGTTTTTCCGCCTGATATTAAAAAGTGTATTTTATGAGGTAGGGCTGGACTAAAGAAAAAGGTTCCATTTTATGAAAAATTACAAAATGGATTATACAGCTTTTTAGTAAAGCCCATCAATCACACAGCCATTGTAGAATTGTTTTCCCCCCATTTTTCAGTACTTTGTATTATACAATGAATGGCTTTTAAAAACTACAGCTTGTCCTGCAAAAAAACAAGCCCTCATACGGCTATGTCGATGGAAAAATAAAAAATATGATGCCTCTTGGGAGGAAAAAACAAAAGTGCAAAAACGAAAATTTGACCTTGATGGGAAGCAGTTGATACATAGAAACCAAAACTCTTGTGTAGATTCTTATTTCTCTGTACATGTAACTGCTGAAGACAACGCTCGAGCGTGTGTCATTCTGTGTCCACTACAAGATAACAGGCCTGGATCTGAGCTCAGAATAGGTTGTGTCTGCCGTCTGCGTATCATCCACCACGCTCATGGAGATGAATGATTTCTTCTCATCCAGTCTCTGATGACCTACTGGAGCATATGTGTCAGTTCATATAAAGTGTACTTGTAGATATGATTATGGTAGTATGTGGAGGTGTTTTCCTGTATATTACTAGCTCCCAGCATTGAGTGCATACAATACCTTATCACCCTTTGAGTTAGTAGTAATAATCTTGTATTTCCAGTGCATTATAACATGCAGTCTCGGTGTTAGACTTACATGACATTATTTCTTACAGGTGCACATTCCGATTCCCCAGCACTGTCATAAAGATAAAGTTTTCTACTCTTTATCAAGAAATGGAGGTGAAACCTCCCATACCGCCTTCACCAATATATCGTCACATTTCACCTTTGAAAATCCACATACCAGAACCAGATCTGAGAAGCTTTGCCAGTCCCTTACCATCACCAACTGGAACCATCAGGTGAGGGTCCTGTTGCATGCAGACAGTTTTCCCATGTTTAACAGCAGCTCATGTGTTGTAATATTGGAATTGGAAAACCAAATAAATGGGATGTTGATTTTTCCCTACATAAAAGAGATCTTGCCACTCTTGATTCCTAACCACAGGCAGCATGAATCAGAACATGGCTGCACAAATGCAAGCCGGGGACCGAAGGCCAAGACGAGGTTCAACCGTTGCCGCCTCTGGCTGGCTTCTATTGACTGATGTATCCTTATGTATGCACATGGGAGAGACTTGTGAATTACAAGAGTTGTGCAAGGAGAATCAGCCCTGGACTAATCAGGTTTCTGCCAATGGTCCCCAGCTGGCTCTTCAAACTGTTTTCTTTGAAATACCTGAGCATTTTAGGCTATGTGCACATATATAAGTATGCGTATTCCCGCTAAACACTAGCGTTTTGCAAGCGTAATTAGCTTGCAGAATGCTAGCGTTTTACAAGCGATCTGACAGGTTGTAACAATCATCACTCTGGTCCTGATTGTTTCTTTATGCATCTTGGCACATAGATTCCATACCTATAAATGTACAGCCGGTGAAATAAGTATGGAACTTGTCAAGGTAGTATTGACATGAAATTCTCACCAGACGTTGGTAACAACTCTCCCAATCCACACATTCAAAGAAATCAAACCAAAGATGTCCTAAATTATGTGTAATAATGAGAAAGGACACAGGGAAAAAGTATTGAACACACTTAGTGATTTTATTTATTAATTCATACAAAAGCCTTTGTTGGGGATGACCGCTTCAAGATGCCTCCTGTATAGATAAACTAGTGACCTGCATTGCTCAGTTGTGATCTGAGCCCATTTTTCCACACAAATACTGCAAATCCTGAAGGTTCTGTGGGCCCCTTCTGTGAACTCTGAGCCTTAGTTCTTTCCATGAATTTTATATTGGATTCAGGTCAGGTGATTGCTGGGACTTTCTAGCAGCTTTATTTTCTTTCTCTGAAACCAATTGAGAGTTTCCTTGGCTGTGTGTTTGGGATCATTGTGTTGCTAAAATTTCCACTTCAGTTTCATCTTCATCATCCTGGTAGACGGCAGCAGATTTTTTTTATCAAGAATGTCTCATTGCATTTGTATATTCATCCTTCCTACAATTATGCTGAATAACAGCCCCACCATGTTCCCACCTCCAAACTTCCCTGTTGGTATGGTGCTTTGGGGTGATTTGCAGTGCCTTTGGCCTAAAAACATGTTTTGTATTATGGCATCCAAAGAGTTCAAGTTTTGGTTTCATCTGACAAGACTGTATTCTTCCAGTATTTCACAGGCTTGTCTAAATGTTGTGCAGACTTTTTACACGTGCTTGGACATGCTATTTGTTCAGCAGTGGAGTCGTGCGAGGTTGAGTGCATTACTTATGGTTTAATTTGAAACAACTATACCTGCTGATTTCAGGTCTCTGTAGCTCTCCACAGGTGGTCATTGGCTCTCGGAAAACTCTTCTGATAATTCTTTTTACTCCTCTGTCTGAAATCTTGCAGGGAGCACCTGGACGCGGCCAGTTTATGGTGAAATTATGTTCTTTCCACTTCCAGATTATGGTGTCAACAGTGTTCACTGGAACCTTCAGTAGTTTAGAAAGACGGATTTTGGTAAGAACTTACCTGTAAAATCCTTTTCAGCGAAGAAGGAAGGGAGACACACTAGACATTACTAGTGGGTAGGCGGAGCCCAGACGAGATAGACACCTCAGATTAAAAAGAGTGTTGACCGGCCCCTCCAGCTCGGGCTCCTCCTACTCAGCTCTCCAGTTGTACCAAGCTTAAGGAAGAGCAATATCACCAGCGGAGCAACATAACCCCTTCTGAAGGACTTCAGAGAATAAAACACAAAAATACAGGTTATGCATGCATGTAGGCAAAAACCACACAGTTCCAGGTACTACTCACTGGACCTGACCACTGCGATGAGCTGGCGATGCTGGAACAGAGCCTTAGCGCGTCGACCTCAGCCCAGATAATCGCTATCAGAGAAGGGTCACGCCGCATCTGAAAAACAACAACACACTTCTGCCATGGGAGGGATGTGTGTCTCCCTTCCTTCTTCGCTGAAAAGGATTTTACAGGTAAGTTCTTACCAAAATCCGTCTTTCAGCTGCAGATGAAGGAAGGGAGACACACTAGACATTACTAGTGGGACGTCCCAAAGCAGTCCAAAAATTAAGGGTGGGAAAAAACCAAAAGAGGCAGAATCCCAACAACCTAGATAAATGCGCAACAGGCGCCAAATACAAGTTAACTAGAACTTTAAACTACGGCCGCCTGCAGGACCCTACGTCCTAAGGCCGCATCAGCGGAAGCACTGACGTCCACCTTATAAAACTTTATAAACGCGTGGACAGAACGCCAGGTCGCCGCTCAGCAGAGCTGAGCTGCCGAGGTCCCTTGATGAAAAGCCCACGAGGAATCCACAGCCCTCGTGGAGTGAGCTTGAATCTTAATCGGGCAAGGTTCGCTTTTAAGTCGGTAAGCCTCCAAAAAGGCCGACCGAATCCAACGAGCTATAGAGTCCTTGGAAACTCGTGTACCACGCCAATGACCTGCTGGAATCACAAACAGAGAGTTTGACTTCCGAAAACCTTGAGTAACAGTCAAAAAGAACTTCAAAGCCCGCACCAAATCCAATGCGTGCAAGGCCCGTTCCTTCGCATTCCTTGGCCTCGGACAAAGAGAGGGCAACACAATATCCTGGTTAACATGAAATTGCTACACCACCTTAGGTAGGAAGTCGCTCCGTGTGCGTAGCACTACACGATCCGGGTGAAAACTCCAGGAAGGGAGGCGAGCAAGAGAAAGCCGCCAACTCAGAAACCCTTCTCAAAGAGGTGACCGCCACTAGGAAGGAAACCTTCCAAGAGAGCAAAGAAAGACTAACAGTCCATAGGCTCAAAAAGATCCATGTTGAAGAGCCTCCAAAACAAGGTTGGGACGCCAAGGAGACACAGACGCCTTCCGCGGTGGAAACTGGCGGGTTACTCCGCGAAAAAAGAAACGGACGTCCTTACGCGAGGCGATAGCCTTTCGGAACAGCAAGGACAGAGCAGAAACCTGACCCCTCAGGGTGCTCACTGCCAAACCCTTGTCCAGCCCGAATTGCAGGAAGGCCAACAAATTTGGAATGGAAAAAATCCTCGGGCTCCTTAAAGAACCCGAACACCACGAAAAGAAGGCTTCCCAAGACTTGTGGTAAATTCTAGTAGTAGCCGGACCTCTGGCCGCTCGCAAAGTGACAATGACTTCGGCTGAAAAACCTCGACGAGTCAATATTTCGGTCTCAAGAGCCACGCCTTCAAACGCAGAGACTTCAGGTCCGGATGACGAACGGGCCCTTGGGTTAACAAGTCCGGGCAAAGAGGAAGTGGAAATGGCGGTGCCGCCAGGAGTGACACCAGTGTCGAGAACCACGTTCTCCTTGGCCAATCTGGGGCTATCACTATAGCCGAGATTCTCTCTAGTCTGATCCGACGGAGTACCAGAGGTAGCAAAGAAATCGGCGGGAACACATAGATTAGTGTGAATCGGACCAACGGAGCCACTAGAGCATCCACCGCTACAGCCTTCGGATCCTTGTACCTGGACATGAATGTCGGTAACTTGGCATTGAACCTGGATGCCATCAAATCCACTTGAGGAGTTCCCCAACGGGAGCACAGTAGTGCAAAAATTTTCGCGACTTAGAAAGTCCGCAGTGATATTCTGAACTCCTGGAATGTGGATCGCAGAGATGGCTGGAACTCTGGTCTCTGCCCATATCAGGATCCGAGATACCTCCACCATGAGTCTGGAAATCCTTGTCCCGCCTTGGTAATTGATATATGCGACCGCCGTCGCATTGTCTGTCTGCACTCGGAGAGGCAGACCGCTTAAAGGGACCATCCAGTGTTGGAGGCAAAGGAAAATCACCCTCAATTCAAGGATGTTGATCGGCAAGACAGACTCTTCAGACGACCATACTCCTGAGTCCAGAGATCGTTCCAGGCACCCCCCCCAGCCTGTCAGGCTGGCATCGGTGGTTATGACCGACCACTTCGGAGGGAGGAAGGACTTTCCCAGGGATAACTCTTTCGGACGTATCCACCATCCTAGAGACTCTCGTACCCTGTGGGGGATGATGACACTGTAATCCAGTGAAACCTGCGATCGATCCCAACGGCTCAGAATGAACCTTTGGAGGGCCCTGGAATGAAACCGGGCAAACGGAAGTGCTTCCATGGACGCCACCATCAACCCCAGAAGACGCATACAGCTTCGCAGGGACATTGCTGTTGAAGACTTCATAACCCGTGCATGTCGAAGGAGACATGCTTGCTTGTCTGGAGGCAGGGACACCACTGCTCGCACCATGTCGAAATGCATCCCCAAAAACAGGATTGATGACTTGGCGACTCCTCCCAATTGACCAACCACCCGAAGTCCTCCAGGAGCTGAAGGGATAGATTGCGAGCAGTTACCGCCTCCTCCTTCGAAGACGCCACAATCAGAAGGTCGTCCAGGTAGGGAAGAATCGTAACCCCCTGCCTTCGAAGAATCGCCATGAGAAGCGACAGAATTTTTGTAAAACTCTGGGCGCTGAGACCAACCCGAATGGCAGAGCCACAAACTGGTAATGGTCCTGACTTATGGCAAAACGAAGGAAGCATTGGTGGGCCCTTCCAATTGGAAAGTGCAAATAAGCGTCGCGAATGTCGATTGACACCAAAAAAGCGTTCTGCGACAGGGCCGCCAAAACGGAGCGAAGCGAGTCCATGCGGAATTTCCTGGCGTGGACATGCCGATTCAATCTTTTGAGATCCAGAATGGGCCGAAATTTGTCCTCTTTTTTTGGGGACCACAAAGAGGTTAGAATAAAACCCTCTTCCCCGGCCCTCCGGCGGAACCGGCACCACCACACCTTTCTGCAGAAGGGAATCTACCTCCCACAGCAGAGCGGCAAAAAGCTCGGGCTCTGACGGAATGCGAGGTTGACAAAAAAAACTGTCTGGGGGTTGAGAAAGAGACTTCTATGAAGTAGCCTGCCAACACAACCCGTGTCACCCAGGCGTCCGACATGCGGGAAGCCCAAGTCGGTTTGAATAGGAATAGACGACCCCCCACTGGTGAGCGCTCGAGTGAGACCCAGGCGTAGGTCCGCCTTAGCGGGCTTTTTGCCAGCTTCCCGCTTGTCTGAACGGAAGTTCTGTTTCCAGGGTATGCGGAATTTCTGAGAATTCCCCCTTTTTTTTTTTTTTTTTTTTAAAAAGAGAGGGACGACCCGAACCCCAGAGGGCTGACTGGATCATCCCCTGGACCGAAAGGACCGCCGACAACTACCGGCACAAGTCCTGCCAGACGCAGAAGTCACAGCTCTGCGCTGCGGTAAAGCTGTTTCTTTTGCCTTTACCTTGGCAATCAGCTCCGTGAGGTCAGGTCCAAATAGCTGACCACCTTGCAAGCTAGCAAACCCTGTTTGGAAACTGCGTCCACTGTCTAAGGCACAGCGCTCTTCTGACTGTGACTGCCGAGGATTGCGCCCTGGATAGCAGTGATGCAGTATCCTCCAAAAACTGGAAAAGCCCATCTACCTCGATAGAAGAGATCCACCTTGCCACGCCGTCCGTAGACGATCCAACCGGCTCAGGTAAACTTTACAAACACACATGGATTCTTAATACTGAATCCATGATCCGCGGCCTCGCAGATGGATTTTTCTGCCATCTACGTTTTTTGTCCAGCGGGTCCTGCAGACTCGCCTTCCCCTTAACAGGAGAATTTTTCTAAGCTGGGATAAAGGGACATCCACTTCAGGAGAAGGATCCAATTATCATTAACTCCGTAGAACACGGAAACGGTGTCTCAATTTTCTGAACACAAGCGTTCCTTCTCCACTGCCCCATTAAGCTCATCCAGTGATGGTAAAGCTTGATTGTGATTGAAAACATCCGGGCCGACTTACCAGGACGTCCAGATACCTCCTCCGGTAACTGTAACGCCTCCAATAAAAACCTCTTTACGGCCCAAAAGAGAGGCAGAGTGTCCCTGCCGATCCTCCTTGTCCGAATCGGACATTTTCGTTACGCGGGAAGGAAGGCACCGGCTTGTGTCGCTTCCTGACATGAGAGGATCTAGCTGACACTCAATATAGAAAATCAGACAGGCCATCCATAGAAACTAGCGAGGGCCTCCATTCTGACACCACTGGAAACCTCCGACCGCTGCGCTTGACGTCGTCCAGGTCTGTGCGTCTGATACGCGAGACTGATCCTGTAGCGGATCTGGGAGACGGATGCACTGGTTTCTTAAAGAAAAAACAAAACGCTGAAGGGTTAAAGCTCTTGAGAGAGCTACCCCAGCTGTCCCCATTAAGAGTTAACCGCCTAAGAAGGGGTTAAAGTCGCAGACTCCCCACAACCTTAATAATGAAAAGGGTGTGCGAGCCCCAAGTGCCTCTTATAAGGCAGCAGCTATAGGACAGCTATGCCACACTTAACAAGAAAACGTTCACAAGATCGCTAAAAAAATTTGCGCTGTTTGTAAATCGCAATGACCGCCAAAGTCATTAAGGGGATCGCTAACCGCCTATGCGCTGTTAGTGAGATCGCCCAGATTGACAGCTACTAGCGACATTAAAAATGGTTACACAAAAACGATCGCATAGTATGCGTCATCGTTAGCAGGAACGTATAGTGGCAGTATTACTGTCGCAGACTCCCCACAACCTCTTTATTGAAAAGGTGTGCGAGCTTTGAGATAACAGCTGCAGGCAGCGCAGTCTGCCACCCATTTGTGCCTCAGAAAGGCGCCCGCGCTGTGGGGGTGAAGGGGTTAAGCTTCTGCCCTATGACGGGAAGAAGCGACTCACCCAGCTGGTCGCGGTGCAGCGCTGCCGATGTCCGGGGAGCTTTCAGCCTGTCAGTAATGGCCGCCGCGCTGTGTCTCCGTGTGCTTCATGAGAGAAGCCGGAAAAGGAGACTGCCGTAAAGCGCGCGCTCAGAGTGGCGCGAAATTCAAATAAAAAAGGCGTGCAGCTCTCTCTCTCCCCCGTTCCTATGTCCTGTAGGCATCCACCTGCGGACAAAAAAACAGTCACCGCATGTAAACTGTAACAGCGACTGCCGCAGCAGTCGCTGAAAACACTCAAACACATATTAAATGTGGAGTACTCACCAGCCGAAAGCGCCACAGGGACCCCCAGGGGTTTCTGGCGCTTGCCCATGCTTCCCCCCAGGGCGGGATCGCAGTGACCCCTGCAGCGCGGTTTGGGTCCCCCCCCTCCCCCTCCCCCAATTTTGCCACAAAAAACTGGGAAAACTTATCGACTCGAGTATAAGCCTAGGGTGGAAAATGAGGCAGCTACTGGTAAATTTCAAAAGTAAAAATAGATACCAATAAAAGTAAAATTAAAGTAGGTTAAATGTTTTTGAATAGCCATATTGAATCAGGAGCCCCATATGCTGCCCCATGTATTATGCCACATAAGATGCTCCATAGATTATGCCTCATATGCTGCCCATGTATTATGCCTCACAAGATGCTCCATAGATTATGCCCCATATGCTGCCCATGTATTATGCCCCACAAGATGCTCCATAGTGTGCCATATTGTGCCCCATATGCTGCCCCATGTATTATGCCCCACAAGATGCTCCATAGATTGTGCCCCATATGGTGCCCCATGTATTATGCCCCCACAAGATGCTCCACAGATTATGCCCCCATATGCTGCTGCGAATAATAATAAAAAAAAAAGACATACTCACCTCTCGTCGCTGGGGGCCAGGTGCCGGTGTCACCGCTGGTCCAGGCCCCGGCACCTGCAATATTCACCTGTCCCCGGTCCACCGCTGCACGCCGCCGTCTTCCGGGTCCTCTGTCAGTAAACGCTCAGGCAGAGGGCGCAGCGCGCATTAACCACGTCATCACGCCCTCTGACCTGAATATTCAGAGCACGGAGCGGAGCGCAGCGGTGGAACAGGGACAGGTGAATATCGCTTATACTCACCCCCCTCCTGGCGCAGTCTCTGCAGCCCCTGCTCTTCTCCCACGGTCTCCGGCAGCTATGCCTAACTTCAGCGGTCATGTGGTACCGCTCATTAAAGTCATGAATATGCACATATTCATGACTTTAATGAGCGGTACCACATGACCGCTGAACACAGGCGCTGAAGACCATGGGAGAAGAGCAGGGGCTGCAGAGACTGCGCCAGGAGGGGGTGAGTAATAAAGGACAGCTGCGCTCCCCCTCCCCGCCGACCCCCTGGTATATGACTCGAGTATAAGCCGAGAGGGGCACTTTCAGCCCTAAAAAATGGGCTGAAAATCTCAGCTTATACTCGAGTATATACAGTAACTTAATTTATGTACATCTATGGTTTGATTTATTTGAATGTGTGATTTAGATGGGTTGTTACCGACATTTCATGTTAATAGCACTTTTAGAAAAATATTTACTTTGAAAATTTGTGACCTGTTTAATACTTATTTTGCTCGCTGTATATGCTCACTTTTTTACGTCATAGTTCATACTACATAGGACTAAGTGTCCGGATGACCTTGTAAAGTAAAGCTATTGATATGAACCTTTGAATGTTCTTCAGTTCAAAAGCATCTTTTGTTAATAAAACCTTTTCCCTTTTTAGTGTTCCCAATTCCTGTCCTGCTAGTCCTCGAGGGGCTGGATCTTCAGGTTTACATTTCATACATAACATTGCATCAGAGCTAAAGCTGGTAGCGGAATGTGCGAAAGCTGCAACAGACCAACAAGCGGAAACATCTGGAGGAGACAGTCCCAAAGTATGTACCAACCATTAATAAAGTCATCGGTGACAATATACAGACTTCATGGCTCTGGTTTAGTTAACTAATTTCCACATATAGAAGCATTATCACAAAACATTTTATTGTCCAAACCGTGTAAATATGGTAACATACTGTGGCGGATATTCTGACTTGTTGGATCACACTGGGATTAATGTGTGAGCCAGAAGTCACTTTTACAATATACCGTATATACTCATGTATAAGCCGAGATTTTCAGCACCTTTTTTTGTGCTGAAAATGCCCCCTCGGCTTATACATGAGTCATATGGCAGAAACCTGCGGGGGAGGGGATGCGGGGGCAGGAGCCGGTGGCTGGGACATCATACTCACCCTCCCCGTGCCATCGCTGAACGTCCCTGCAATCCTGCGTTCTCCCCGGCTTCCTGCAGCTCTCCCCTCCGCTCTCCCGGCTTCCTGCAGCTCTCCCCGGCTTCCTGCAGCTCTCCCCGGCTTCCTGCAGCTCTCCAGCGCTGAGCGGTGACGTAATACCCGCTCATTAAGGTCATGTAATATGGACGCGACGCCACTCCCATGGGCGTCGCCTCCATATTCATGGCCTTAATGAGCGGTATTACATCACCGCTCAGCGCTGGAGAGCTGCAGGAAGCCGGGGAGAACGCAGGATTGCCGGCCGGGATGTTCAGCGATGGCACGGGGAGGGTGAGTATGATGGAGGAGGATGGGGGAAGCATGGAGGAGGACAAGGAGCATGGAGCAGGACGGGGGGAAGGACGGAGAGCACAGAGCAGAAGGGGGGGAGGACGGAGAGCATGGAGCAGAACTGGGGGAGGATAGAGAGCACGGAGCAGAAGGGGGGAGGACGGAGAGCACAGAGCAGAACGGGGGAGGACGGAGAGCATGGAGCAGAACTGGGGGAGGACAGAGAGCACAGAGCAGAACGGGGAGAGCATGGAGCAGAACTGGGGGAGGACAGAGAGCACGGAGCAGGATGGGGGTGGGCACAGAGGAGAATGGGGGAGTGCAGAGCTGGATGGGGGAGCACGGAGCAGGACGGGGGAGGATGGAAAGCACGAGCAGGACAGGATAATGGAACAGGAGGAGGGGAGCACAGAGGAGAATGGGGGCTCACAGAGCAGGACGGCAACTTATACACCCGGCTTATACGCGAGTCAATAAGTTTTCCAAGTTTTTTGTGGCAAAATTAGGGGGGTCGGCTTATACACGGGTCGGCTTATACATGAGTATATACGGTAATTAGATGTAAGTCTGATGATCCATAGACTTATTGCAGTAGTGATTCCCGGCTCACATACAGACTCCATTGTGATTCGGCAATTCGGAATAGAAATCTTATGACGGAGAAGAGGACCGGAGCGGCACTGAAAACCAGGAAAGACTGTGATCGGTGACTATATTAGCGCACTTACACTACGCTACATGTACAGGTCCTTCTCAAAAAATTAGCATATAGTGCTAAATTTCATTATTTTCCATAATGTAATGATTACAATTAAACTTTCATATATTTTAGATTCATTACACACCAACTGAAATTTGTCAGGTCTTTTATTGTTTTAATACTGATGATTTTGGCATACAACTCCTGATAACCCAAAAAACCTGTCTCAAAAAATTAGCATATCAAGAAAAGGTTCTCTAAACGACCTATTACCCTAATCTTCTGAATCAACTAATTAACTCTAAACACATGCAAAAGATTCCTGAGGCTTTTAAAAACTCCCTGCCTGGTTCATTACTCAAAACCCCCATCATGGGTAAGACTAGCGACCTGACTGATGTCAAGAAGGCCATCATTGACACCCTCAAGCAAGAGGTAAGACCCAGAAAGAAATTTCTCAACAAATATGCTGTTCCCAGAGTGCTGTATCAAGGCACCTCAATGGGAAGTCTGTTGGAAGGAAACAATGTGGCAGAAAACGCTGTACAACGAGAAGAGGTGACCGGACCCTGAGGAAGATTGTGGAGAAGGACCGATTCCAGACCTTGGGGACCTGAGGAAGCAGTGGACTGAGTCTGGTGTAGAAACATCCAGAGCCACCGTGCACAGGCGTGTGCAGGAAATGGTCTACAGGTGCCGCATTCCCCAGGTAAAGCCACTTTTGAACCATAAACAGCGGCAGAAGCGCCTGACCTGGGCTACAGAGAAGCAGCACTGGACTGTTGCTAAGTGGTCCCAAGTACTTTTTTCTGATGAAAGCAAAGTTTGCATGTCATTCGGAAATCAAGGTGCCAGAGTCTGGAGGAAGACTGGGGAGAAGGAAATGCCAAAATGCCTGAAGTCCAGTGTCAAGTACCCACAGTCAGTGATGGTGTGGGGTGCCATGTCAGCTGCTGGTGTTGGTCCACTTTGTTTCATCAAGGGCAGGGTCAATGCAGCTAGCTATCAGGAGATTTTGGAGCACTTCATGCTTCCATCGGCTGAAATGCTTTATGGAGATGAAGATTTCATTTTTCAGCACGACCTGGCACCTGCTCACAGTGCCAAAACCACTGGTAAATGGTTTACTGACCATGGTATTACTGTGCTCAATTGGCCTGCCAACTCTCCTGACCTGAACCCCATAGAGAATCTGTGGGATATTGTGAAGAGAAAGTTGAGAGACGCAAGACCCAACACTCTGGATGAGCTTAAGGCCGCTATCGAAGCATCCTGGGCCTCCATAACACCTCAGCAGTGTCACAGGCTGATTGCCTCCATGCCACGCCGCATTGAAGTAGTCATTTCTGCAAAAGGATTCCCGACCAAGTATTGAGTGCATAACTGAACTTTATTATTTGATGGTTTTTTTGTTTGTTTTTAAAAAACACTTTTATTTTATTGGATGGTTGAAATATGTTAATTTTTGGAGACAGGTTTTTTGGGTTATCAGTAATTGTATGCCAAAATCATCAGTATTAAAACAATAAAAGACCTGACAAATTTCAGTTGGTGTGTAATGAATCTAAAATATATGAAAGTTTAATTGTAATCATTACATTATGGAAAATAATGAAATTTAGCACTATATGCTAATTTTTTGAGAAGGACCTGTACATTCACACCAGTTTAAGCAATGAAAAGTTTTGTGGGAATGAATATGGGAAGATTCGTACTGGTGATTTATTTATTGCTGGTGAAAATGCTTGTTCAAATGTGTGCTTTAGTTATTTAGCCATGATTCAGACTTCTCACTTTGTAAAATCACTTCTGACACCTGCTTTATTACTGTACACTTGCCTAATGTTACCTAAGTGACAACATGTGTTGAAGGACAGTCCTGAAGTACGCATAAATGTGAGAAGGGTGCAACACAAGATGAAGGGATGGGAGGAATATTTAGAGTTGCACATGCAGCTAGAGGCTGTAGCACTCTTCTGTATTCACACTTTTCTACTTCATTTTGTGAACTTTTGTAATAGTTTATCATATTTAATTATTATATGTTTTTTTCTAAACTTTAACTTTTTTGGGTTCTATTGTAATATGCCGCTCTCCATTAGAACGTGTAACAAACCCCGCTGGTTTCCCCCAGGATTGGGATCCCAGGATTCCCATTCTCTCACCCCACTCTTTACCTACTGTAAGCAGGGACACAGCAGCACAAATTGAACATGGTGGGTGGACGGAAGTGCTCACTTAACTCCCTACATGCCTCTGTCACTGGAGACTGTGGAATGCAAGCAGTTTGATGGAGGAGGGTCCCTCTGGCACTCCATTGCTACCTCTTGTCCCATTATCAACAATTAATTGCTCTGGCCAATGGAGGCATCACAATTGTCTCTGGGTTGGCTCTCTGATATTAAAGGTATTAAAAAAAAAATGCTTGTCAAAATTACTGATTTAGTGTATTCAGTTTCTTAACCCCTTAATCACATGGGACGTACTATTCCGTCCATGTGACCTGGTACTTAATTCCCAGGGACGGAATAGTACGTCCTAGGCGATCAGCTGCGATCGCGGCCAGGTGTCAGCTGATTATCACAGCTGACATCCGGCACTATGTGCCAGGAGCGGTTACGGACCGCTCCTGGCACATTAACCCCTGGCACACCGCGATCAAACATGATCGAGGTGTACCTGGGGCACAGGGAAGCATCGCGCAGGGAGGGGGCTCCCTGCGTGCTTCCTGAGACCCTCAGAACAGCGCGATGCACATCGCGCTGTTCTGAGGCCTTCCTCCCTGCAAGACCCCTGATCCAAGATGGCCGCCGGGTCCTGCAGGTAGGCGGCTTCCTCAGTGCCTGCTGAGAGCAGGTGCTGAGGAAGCCTGCACCAGTGCCTGTGAGATCGCTGGTCTCACAGAGTGCTGTGCACACTGTGAGACCAGCGATCTGGTATTATACAGTAATGTCCCACCCTGGGACAAAGTATAAAAGTTAAAAAATTAAAAATAACAAGTGTAAAAAAAAAAAAAATATTCCCCAATAAATTCCTTTCTTCATGTAAATAAAAAAAACCCAATAAAATTACACATATTTAGTATCGCCGCCTCCGTAACGACCCGCCCTATAAACCTGTCCCATTAGTTAACCCTTTAGTGAACCCCTTAAAAAAAAAAAACAAGACTAAAAAACAATGATTTATCATCATACCGCCGAACAAAAAGTGGAATAATACGCGATCAAAAAGATGGATATAAATAAACATGGTACCGCTGAAAACGTCAACTTGTCCTGCAAAAAATGAGCCGCCATACAGCATCATTATCGAAAGAATAAAAAAGTTATAGCTCGCAGAATTAAGCGATGCAAAAATAATTATTTTTTATATATAATCGTTTTTATTGTATAAAAGCGCCAAAACATAAAAAAAGATACAAATGAGGTATCGCTGTAATCGTACTGACTGCTTTATCAATTTTACCACACGCGGAACGGTATAAACGCCCCCCCCAAAAGAAATTTATGAATTGCTGATTTTTGTTCATTCTGCCTCCCAAAAATCGTAATAAAAAGCGATCAAAAAATGTCATGTGCCCAAAAACTTTTGTGGTCCAATTTCTCCTGTTACCCTTGTGAAAATAAAAAATAGCGGGCTAAAAATTCATTTTTGAGGAAAAAAATTATTTTTTTATTTTCACTGCTCTGCGTTATAAACTTCTGTGAAGCACTTTGGGGGGTTCAGAGTGCTCACAGCACATCTAGATAAGTTCCTTAAGGGGTCTAGTTTCCAAAATGGTGTCACATGTGGGTTTTTTTCACTGTTTAGGCACACAGGAGCTCTCCAAACGCGTCATGGTGTCCGCTAACGATTGGAGCTAATTTTCCATTCAAAAAGTCAAATGGCGCTCCTTCCCTTTTGGACCCTGCCGTGCGCCCAAACAGTGGTTTATGACCACTTATGAGGTATCTGTGTAATCAGGAGAAATTGCCCAACAAATTTTAGGATCCATTTTATACTGTTGCCCATATGAAAATGAAAAAACTGAGGCTAAAAGAAAATTTTTTGAAAAAAAAGTACTTTCTTTTTTTTACGGATCAATTTGTGAAGCACCTGGGGGTTCAAAGTGCTCTCTGTGCATCTAGATAAGTTCCTTGGGTGGTCTAGTTTCCAAAATGGGGTCACTTGTGGGGAGCTCCAATGATTAGGCACACAGGCACTCTCCAAATGCGACATGGCAACCACTAAATATTCCACCATATTTTCCATTCAAAAAGTCAAATGGCGCTCCTTCCCTTCTGAGCACTGCTGTGCGCCCAAACAGTGGTTTATGACCACATATGAGGTATCGGTGTACTCAGGAGAAATTGCCCAACAAATTTTAGGATCCATTTTTTCCTGTTGCCCATGTGAAAATGAAAAAAATTATGCTAAAAAAAAATTTGGGGTGGAAAAATTAAAATGTCAATTTTTTCCTTCCACGTTTCTTTAGTTCCTGTGAAGCACCTGAAGGGTTAATAATCTTCTTGAATTTAGTTTTGTAGCTTGAGGGGTGCAGTTTTTATAATGGTATCACTTTTGGGTATTTTCTACCATATTGACCCCTCAAAGTGACTTCAAATGTGAGGTGGTCCCTAAAAAAATGGTTTTGTAAATTTTTCTGTAAAAATGAGAAATTGCTGGTCATCTTTTAACCCTTATAACTTCCTAACAAAAAAAAATTTTGTTTCCAAAATTGTGCTGATGTAAAGTAGACATGTGGGAAATGTTATTTTTTCTTCTGGCCACGACAGCACCCACTGAGAGAGGGGTCCGCCCCTAGAAGTAGGAAACCTACGGAGAGATAAAAGGGGCGGTCCCACTCGCTCCCACAGTTGGTTTACTGCATCTAGGGAACCTGTGGAGAGAAGAAAAGAGGATGCCTGGTCTGGGATGGCCGGCCGTGCAGTTGTTCTGGGAGATGGCGGGGGCCCCAGCACCAGAAGCGGCGTCGGGGTCTGCTGCAAGCAGATTCCCCTCAGCCGACATGGACACCATGAGGCCGGGATCCGGGGGGTCGGCCCGGCTCATGGGGAGAACGCAGCGCGGGGCGCTGGTCCGGGACGGCTCAGAATTACCTCCGGAAGGATGGCGGTAAGACCCCCGGTCGGCGGCGGAGCCTAGGCGACAGGGGCATGCGCGCGAGCGCGAAAGTTTTCCATGAGCGTTCTCCCCCCGGAAGGTATCTCCTTCATTCCGGGGGCGGTATCCGGCTGCAGGGGAGCAGGGGAGTGAAGCTTGGTGAGAATGCCGCGCATGGGCACACATGGTAACGGGGACCCGGAAGTGGTAAAGCACTTCCGGGTTGTAGTAAAAAAAAAAAAAAAAAAATGGAGGAATATCCGTTTTTAAATATAAAAATGCCAGCTAGACAAGTCAGCAGCGTACATTCCGTCTTATAGGACAACCTTCCGAAAACCTCCTTTTAACAGGAAGAAGGATTACGGAAATCAGAACCGCTGGGGCCAAAAGGGAACCAGACAAAAGGGTGCTTTGTTTGGCAAGCGGCCCTTTAGACCTGAGGAGAAGCCACACTAGACCCGACCTGCCAGTGGGTGGCAGATTATCTTTCTTCAGCCAGCAGTGGAAGGCCATAACATCCAGCTCGTGGGCCACCAACGTAGTAACATCCGGCCTAAAATTAAGATTCGTCCGGGTTCCACCGGACACCTTCCTATTGACTTCTCTAAACTCCAGATCTCAACAAGAGGTTCTGTGTCAGAGATAGAAGGTCTGATATCTAAAGGGGTCTTAGTGGAGGTTTCGAAACACCAGAGAGGGAAGGGATTCTATTCCCCTTTATTCTTGGTAGCTAAACCAGATGGGTCATATAGAACCATAATAAACCTTAAGAGATTAAATGTCTTTTTAGAGAATCAGACCTTTAAAATGGAATCCATCAAGTCAACCATAAAGCTTTTGTTTCACTGATGTTTTATGGCGGTTCTCGACCTCAAAGACGCATACTATCATCTGCCAATCGCTGTCAAACACCAAAAATATCTCCGCGTGGCAGTCACGTTGAAAGGTCAAGTGTGTCACCTCCAGTATGCAGCAATGCCCTTCGGGTTGTCGGTGGCTCCCAGAAATTTCACCAAGTTGATGGCAGAGGTGATGTCGTATTTAAGATTAAATGACACCCTTATAGTCCCATACCTAGATGACCTACTGATAATAGGGAATTCAGCCTTACAATGTCAGCAGCGTCTAGATAATACAATTACATCATTACAGGGGTTGGGATGGCTAGTTAATTGGGAAAAATCTAGACTTCATCCAATAACCTGTCAGATATTTCTAGGCCTTCTACTCGACTCTAAATCGAGGTGTTTTCTCCCTGAAGCAAAACAATTAAAAGTAATCAATAAGGTACGATCAGTAATTGACAACCCGAAAATATCCCTCAGACAGGGTATGTCTCTCCTTGGTACATTATCGTCCTGTATTCTAGCAGTCCCATGGGCCCAATTCCATACTAGGCTATTACAACACACTATATTACACGAACAAATCAGGTTAGAGGGGCCTCTGTCCTTATCAACAGATCTCCTACAATCCTTGTCCTGGTGGCTGAACTTAGACCATCTATCAGAGGGAGTCCCTTGGGAAATTAAACCTTCCAGAACAGTTTACACGGATGCTAGTCCTAGGGGATGGGGTGCACCCCTAGGAGAAAAGGTAGTCCAGGGACAGTGGTCGGTGAATGAAACGACCGATTCATCAACTGTAAGGGAATTGAAAGCCATTTACCATGCCATGCGTAAATTTCTCCCGCAGTTGCAAGGAACCCATACAAGAATCCTGTCAGACATCATGACATCCGTGGCATATATAAATCGACAAGGAGGAACGAGATCGGGGGCTCTCGTGTATAGTGCACTAAATAATTACAATGGCAGAAAGACATCTCCTTTCCTTATCAGCCTCACATACCAGAGGAGTGGACAATTCAAAGGCAGACTTTCTCAGTCGACAAACACTCCACCAAGGAGAATGGGTCCTGAATCATCGGATTTTCAGGATGATAACAGACTTATGGGGTATTCCGGAGATAGATCTTTTTGCAACAAGAAGCAACAGACAGTTCGAAAAGTTCGCTTTTCTATCTCTGATGGACAATCCAGACATACTCGACTCCTTCAGGCTCCATGGACCTTTCAGCAGTCATACGCCTTTCCTCCAATGATAATCCTACCGGTAGTCATCAAGAAAATAAGGGAGGAGAGGGCAAACATTATTCTAATAGCCCCAATTTCAGCTGCAGAATGGAAGGGAGGGAGACACAGGAATTCATTACTGATGGGTAGGCGGAGCCCCAGATCAGGATGTTACCTCAGATCAAAAGAGTGATGACTGGCTGGCCCCTCCAGCTCGGGCTCCTCCTACTCAGCTCCAGTCTAAGATTTGAGGTCCAGAGGATGGTCGCTGCTAATGCAGCTCCTCAGAAGATTTTATTATTTTAATATTCGGACAGGAGACTTGGATCACTAGTTGGTCTAGAGGTCTCAGGGGTACCAGCGCTGCTGTACCCCAACCTCTCCCTTGGCGGATCTGTATTTACTCAAAGTCCCTGCAGAATCCTTGCCGGCCCTGGGGGATGAGGAGAGCTTCTCTGGCGGGAACGCAAACCACACGTGCGGTCACTGCGTTCTTCGCCCTGGGGGGAAGCATGGGCACTGCGCCAGAAACCCCTGAGGGTCCCTGTGGCGCCTTGGCTGGTGAGTACTCCACACAAATTTTAATAATAATTATGTGTGAGTGCTTTAGCGTCTGAATGAGCAGCGCTATTACTAATGTCAGTATGCTTCAGCGCTGCTGTGACAGCGTTACTACATGTATGTCAGTATGCTTCAGCGCTGCTGTGACAGCGCTACTACAAGAAACCCGCAAAGTCGGATTGACGCCAGGGGTCCACTCGAGGATTCTCGAGTGGGGGTCGCCTGCTTCTTTTCAAGGAGACTTGGATGGCTCGCGTTCCAGATTCCTGGGTAACGCGGATAGTGTCGGCAGGCTATTTCATAGAGTTTGCTTCTCAACCCCCAAATGTTTTTTGTCAATCTCGCGTTCCGTCGGAACCCGAGCTTGTTGTCGCTCTACAGCGAGAGGTCGAATCGCTACTACAAAAGGGTGTAGTGATACCGGTTCCGTCAGAGGACCGAGGGAAAGGTTTTTATTCCAACCTTTTTATAGTTCCCAAAAGGAGAACAAATTTCGCCCGATTCTGGATCTCAAGCGATTAAACCGGCATGTCCATGCCCGGAAATTTCGCATGGAGTCGCTTCGTTCCGTTGTGGCAGCTCTGTCACAGAACGATTTTCTGGTGTCAATCGACATTCGCGACGCCTATTTGCATATTCCCATCGGAAAGGCTCATCAGCGCTTTCTTCGATTTGCCATAGGTCAGAATCATTACCAGTTCGTGGCTCTGCCGTTCGGCTTAGCCTCAGCGCCAAGGGTCTTTACAAAAATTCTGGCGCCTCTCATGGCAATCCTTCGAAAACAGGGGATTACGATTCTCCCTTATCTGGACGATCTTTTGATCATGGCTTCCTCGGAGGAGGAGGCGTTGACGGCTCGGGATTTGTCTCTTCAGTTTCTGAAGGACTTCGGTTGGCTGGTCAATTGGGAGAAGTCGTCCCTGGAACCATCGAGGACAATCCTCTTTTTGGGAATGCATCTCGACACGTTTCGGTCGGTAGTTTCCCTACCACCAGACAAACAGTCATGTCTTCTTCGACATGTGCAGATTATGAGATCCTCAACGGCAATGTCTCTACGGAAGTGTATGCGTCTTCTAGGACTGATGGTGGCGTCCATGGAGGCGATTCCTTTTGCCCAGTTCCACTCCAGGACTCTTCAAAGGTTCATCTTGAGTCGATGGAATCAGTCGCAATCGCTGGATTGCAGTGTCACCATTTCTCGCGCGGTGCGGGATTCTCTAGAATGGTGGTTACGTCCAGGGGCATTCTCCCTGGGGAAGTCTTTCCTCCCTCTGAAGTGGTCAGTCATAACCACCGATGCCAGCCTGACGGGCTGGGGGGGTGTTTGGAACAATCTCTGGATTCAGGGGGTATGGTCATCGGAAGAGTCTGTGCTTCCGATCAACATCCTGGAATTGAGGGCGATTTTCCTTTGCCTCCAACATTGGACGGTCCCTTTGAGCGGTCTGCCAGTCCGTGTGCAGACAGACAATGCGACGGCTGTCGCGTATATCAATCACCAAGGTGGGACAAGGAGTTCCAGACTCATGGCAGAGGTGTCCCGAATTCTGATTTGGGCAGAGGCCAATGTACCAGCCATTTCGGCGATTCACATTCCAGGGGTTCGGAATGTTACAGCGGACTTTCTCAGTCGCAGAAGGATGGATTCCGGGGAATGGAGCCTCCATCCGGATGTGTTTGCACTACTGTGCTCTCGCTGGGGAACCCCCCAAGTGGATTTGATGGCATCCAGGTTCAATGCCAAGTTACCGACATTCATGTCCAGGTACAAGGATCCGAAGGCGGTGGCGGTGGATGCTCTAGTGGCTCAGTGGGATCAGTTCGAGCTGATCTATGTATTCCCGCCGATATCCTTACTTCCTCTAGTACTGCGTCGGATCAGACTAGAGAGAATTCCAGCTATTTTGATAGCTCCAGACTGGCCAAGAAGGGTGTGGTTCTCGACAATAATGTCGCTGTTGGCGGCACCTCCTTTTCCACTCCCTCTTCAACCGGACTTGTTGACTCAGGGGCCTGTTTGTCATCCGGACTTGATGTCCCTGCGTTTGACGGCGTGGCTCTTGAGACCGAAATCTTGACCCGTAGAGGTTTTCTCAGCCGAGGTCATTGCTACCCTTCGTGCTGCGAGATGTCCGGCTACTACTAGGATTTACCACAAAATTTGGGAAACCTTCTTTTCGTGGTGTTTGGGGTCCTCTCGGAACCCGAGAAAATTTTCCATTCCCAACCTGTTGGCTTTTCTACAGCATGGGCTAGACAAGGGTTTGGCAGTAAGCACTCTGAAAGGTCAGATTTCTGCTCTGTCCTTATTGTTTCGGAGAACTATTGCTTCAAATAGAGACGTGCTCTCCTTTTTCCGAGGTATATCTCGTAAGTTTCCGCCGCGGAAGGCACCCGTGTCTCCTTGGCGGCTCAATCTTGTTTTGGAAGCTCTTCAGCATAAACCTTTTGAGCCTATGGTTTCTGCTAGCCTTTCTTTACTTTCTTGGAAGGTGGCTTTCCTTGTTGCAGTCACTTCCTTGAGGAGAGTTTCTGAGTTGGCAGCTCTTTCTTGTTTGCCTCCTTTTCTGGAGTTTTTTCCGGATCGTGTAGTGCTTCGCACTCGGGGTGATTTTTTGCCTAAAGTGGTGTCACAATTTCATGTCAACCAGGATATTGTGTTGCCTTCATTCTGCCCGGATCCGAAGAATGTGAAAGAGCGAGCTTTACACACATTGGATTTAGTGCGGGCCTTGAAGTTTTATCTATCTATTACTCAAGGTTTTCGTAAGACGGACTCCCTGTTTGTGGTTCCAGCAGGTCGTCGGCGTGGTCAACGAGCTTCCAAGGATTCTATAGCTCGTTGGATCCGGTCAGCTATTTTGGAACTTACCGTCTTCGGGGTGAATCTTGCCCGATTAAGATTCGAGCCCATTCTACGAGAGCTGTGGCCTCATCGTGGGCTTTTCATCAAGGTGCCTCGGCAGTGCAGCTCTGCCGAGCGGCAACTTGGCGCTCTGTCCACACGTTTACAAAGTTTTATAAAGTGGACGTCAGTGCTTCCGCTGATGCAGCCCTCGGACGTAGGGTCCTGCAGGCAGCTGTAGTTTAAAGTTCTGGATGAACTTGTGTTTAGCGCTGGTTGCGCTTTGTTGTTAAGGTTGTTGGGTTTCTGCCTCTTGTTGGTTTTTCCCACCCTTATTTTTGAACTGCTTTGGGACGTCCCATCAGTAATGAATTCCTGTGTCTCCCTCCCTTCCATTCTGCAGCTGAAACACGGATTTTGGTAAGAACTTACCGGTAAAATCCTTTCAGCGAAGGAAGGGAGGGAGACACAGCACCCTCCCAAGGCAGAAGTGTGTTGATGTTTTCAGATGCAGCGCGACCCTTATCTGATAGCGATTATCTGGGCTGAGGTCAGCGCGCTAAGGCTCTTTTCCAGCATCGCCAGCTCATCGCAGTAGTCAGGTTCCGTGAGTAGTACCTGGAACTCTGTGGTTTTTGGCTTTCTTTGCATGCATAACCTGTATCCTTGTGTTTTTTCTCTGAAGTTCCTTCAGAAGGGGTTATGTTGCTCCGCTGGTGATCTTGGCTCTTTTTCCTAAAAGCTTTGGTACGACTGGAGCTGAGTAGGAGGAGCCCGAGCTGGAGGGCCAGCCAGTCATCACTCTTTTGATCTGAGGTAACATCCTGATCTGGGGCTCCGCCTACCCATCAGTAATGAATTCCTGTGTCTCCCTCCCTTCCTTCGCTGAAAAGGATTTTACCGGTAAGTTCTTACCAAAATCCGTGTTTTGGCCCAAGAGGCCATGGTTCTCCTGGATCAGAGCCATGTCGATCTCAGACCCATGGATACTCCCAGAGAGCCGAGATCTCCTATCTCAGGACCCTTCTACCATCCCCAGGTGAAAGGCCTACGATTGACAGCCTGGAATTTGAAAGGGAATTACTGAGAGTAAGAGGTTTCTCAGAGAACCTGATTAATACCCTATTGAAAAGTAGGAAAGAGACCACCACAAGAATTTACATAAGGGTGTGGAGAAAAATTTTTAAATTCCATCCAGTGAATCTTTCTGATAGGGTACCCATTCCGGCTATTTTAGAGTTTCTACAGAAGGGACGGGAATTAGGTGTTTCAGTTAACACCTTGAAAGTACAGATTTCAGCCCTTGGGGCCTTATACGGCTACAATGTGGCAGGGGATAAATGGGTAGGGCCGATTTATTTCAGCATGTCAGAGAGAAGACCTTGTACATATTCCCCAAATGCCATTATGGGATCTCAATTTGGTGTTAGATGCTTTAACACAAGCCTCATTTGAGTCACTACACTCAGCCCAAATAAAATGTTTCCCTCAAGACAGCCCTATTGGTGGCTCTAGTGTCAGCAAGAAGAATAAGCGATATTCAAGCCTTATCAATCGATTCCCCCCTTTCTATCAATACTTCAAGATAGAATAGTCCTAAAAACGGATCCCTCTTACTTACCAAAAGTATCCACTAGTTTCCATAGATCGCAAGAAATTGTTCTTCCCTCCTTCTATAATAACCCCACGACTCAGGAGGAAGAGAGATTTCACACACTAGATGTGAAAAGAGCCATACTGACATACCTAGATAGGACAAAGACTTGGAGGAAGAGCAGGGTTTATTTCTTTTCAGGGCTACAAAAAGGGGTCTCCGATTACGAAGGGGACGCTATCCCGGTGGATCAGGGACGCAATTGGTCTGGCATATTCTTCTAAGGGGAAAAATCCGCCTCAAGGCGTGACGGCACATTCTACAAGAGCTATGGCATCATCCTATGCCGAAAGAGCAGAAGTTCCCTTTGAGTTAATATGTAAAGCCGCAACCTGGTCTTCACCTTCCACCTTTTATAACCACTATAGGTTAGATTTTCGGCCTCCACTGACCTAGCGTTTGGTAGATCTGTCTTGGACACGGTGGTCCCTCTCCCTGAATGATGGTCTCTGCAAGTCTCTCAGTGGGTGCTGTCGTGGTGAGAAGAAAAAAACGGATTACTTACTGGTAATGCTCTTTTATAGAGCCCACGACAGCACCCACTCATTTCCCTCCCTGTTGTAGTTATATATATTTCACGTTTAATGGTTAAATGGATAAGGATGATGAATAGCCTACTAAAATTTGGGCGGTTCCTTTCATTCTCTGCAACCCAACTGTGGGAGCGAGGGGGACCGCCCCTTTTATCTCGCCGTAGGTTTCCTGCTTCTAGGGGCGGACCCCTCTCTCAGTGGTGCTGTCGTGGGCTCTATAAAAGAGCATTACCGGTAAGTAATCCGGTTTATTAACTATTTTGTGTCACATAACTCTCTGGTTTAACAGAATAAAAATTCAAAATTTGAAAATTGCGAAATTTTCAAAATTTTTGCCAAATTTCCATTTTTTTCACAAATAAACGCAAAAATTATCGACCTGAATTTACCACTAACATGAAGCCCAATATGTCAAAAAAAACAGTCTCAGAATCGCTAGGATTCGTTGAAGCGTTCCTGAGTTATTACCTTATAAAGGGACACTGGTCAGAATTGCAAAAAAAATGGCAAGGTCTTTAAGGTCAAAATAGGCTGGGTCATGAAGGGGTTAAACACTGTTAGCTAATATACACTTTTTTTTCCCCTCCATAAAGGAATTTATGTTAAAAATAATTTTGTTTTGTATTTCCTATTTTTATTTTATATTTTTGATATCAAATTAAGTTAAAAGTATAATGTAAAATATTTTTATATCTATTTTAACTGTTGTTGGCCACCACACCCTTCCCTTTTTTAACCAGCCCATACACCCTGTCCTTTTTTTCGACCGTCCTCTTCTTTTTATTTCCATTATTGCAGTCATACATATGTTTAATAAAGAAACTGGGAAAAAAACCTTACACTATAACCTACTATGCTATTTTATTAGTAGAATTTACAATTGAAAGACATAGGAGAAAAGAAGGGCTCATATAATCTGCTATTTTCTGCATTAGCTTCCATCACATTAAGAACAGTGTATAATATGCACTAATTAGACATTGGTGGATCGAACAAGATCTTATCCACATGTACTGGGAGAAACAGGTGGGGTATGAGCAAATAAAGCGTCCTCTCATGCTATTATGCACAGATAACCTGAGGAAGGGGAACCGTGTATTCCCCAAAACGCATCGGTAAACTTTTTGGTCTCTTAAACACTCCGTACCCCCGTGATGTCACACGCTGTTTCCAGCACTGTTGGCCATCTTCTTGCCTGGTATCCAGGAACACTACCGGCTGGAGCGTCCCTGGCTCTACACTTGCATCCATCGATCCGCATCAGACACCCCGTCTCTTGCCACTTTTGGACCGCAACGTCAAGCCAGCTTTTCTAAGCAGCCATACGCATCACGTCTGAACGGTGCAGCAGCAGGGTAGGTTACAAGCCACATGTTAATTACTGAGTATTGTGTTTTATACTTGTAGATTTACAATCTGAGCATCTGATAAACTCAAGCCTCACCTGATTTACTGTACTCCTAAAGCACCTACTAGTACACATTGAACATCTGTGTTACACTCTCATTCCAAATATTTTGGTACAAGTGGTGAATGCAAAGTACTTAAATTGTATCCCCTGAATATCCACCCCAGTTTGTTATCCAATATACATAAGCATATTAAGCCCGGGTCTCACATAGCGATACACCAGCGATCCCGACAACGATCAGGATCTCTGGTGTGTCGCTACATGATCGCTGCTGAGCTGCCAAACAGGCAGCTCAGGCAGCGATCAGGACAGCGACACTGCGGGTAACATCGCTTAGTTACCCGCAGTGTACCTTGGATACCAGCGCCCTGATGCAGGGAGCTGGTAACCAAGGTACACGTCGGGTTTCCAGGCGCTGCGCGGTGCCTGGAAACCCGCTGTGTACCTTGATTACCAGCTCCCTGCATCAGGGCGCTGGTATCCAAGGTACACAGCGGGTTTGCAGGCACAGCCCCGCGCCTGGAAACCCGCTGTGTACCTTGGTTACCAACGGATCGCTGGTCTCCCGCCTGTCACACGCAGCGATGCGTGCCTGCCAGCGGGAGACCAGCGATCAAAAAAATGTCCAGGACATTCAGTGACGATCAGCGATACACAGCAGGGGGCTGATCGTTGCTGAATGTCACACACAGCGATATCGCTGGGGAGATCACTGCTGCGTCACAAAACTAGTGACTCAGCAGCGATCTCGCTAGCGAGATCGCTGTGTGAGACGGGGCTTTAGCGTGACACACCATTTACTTTTATTTTCACTTTTTGTACTGGTTTGTAAACTCTCCATTTTCAAAATTTGTAATGTTCTTACTTTTCCATTAATGATGCTTTGCTTTCTATGTGGTGATCCGACGTTTCCAGCTATACCATTTTAGGTGCACATGACGTTTTCATCGCTTTTATTGTATATTTTTTTTAGGTGTGACCAAAAAAACGCATAGTTTTTGACATTTATTTTTTTTCTGGTTATGCCATTTACTGATTTGGTTACATTAGTTTTGCATTTTGATAGATCTTACTTTTACAGACTTAGGAATGCTTATTTATTTTTAATGGGGAAAGGAAGGTGATACTTTATGCCACAGTACAACAGTATTGCAGTATGTACAGTAGTGTAAACTTGGCTTCAGATTAGGGCCAGGGATATTGGCCTTCAGCTGGTGCCAGGCTGTCATTGAAACCATTTTACGCCCCCCGCGATTTAGTCACAAAGGGCTGATGGGAGCTTTTGCAAGCTCTCAGCAACTGTCAAGTAATTTACATGCTGCTATTAGAGATTGATAGCCAGATTTACAGCCGTGGTCGGAGCTCGACCAGGGTGCCTGTTGTTGAAGACCAATGTCTGCTATTTAATAGAGCCAGCATTAGCCGCGTGGGGAGGATGATCACCACAGCGTGGACGTACAGTTATTTTCATATATGCATGAAGATTAATATTATATAAAAATAAAACATAATTAGTATTGCCCCATGTGTGACCAGAACTACAGTTATGGCCGAAAGTGTTGGCACCCTTGAAATTGTTGCAGAAAATGAAGTATTTCTCCCAGAAAATTACTGCAATTACACACGTTTTGTTATACACGTTTACCTCCTTAGTGTACATTGGAACAACTCAAAAAAAACAAAGAACAAAAGGCAAATTGGACATACAGTACAGACCAAAAGTTTGGACACACCTTCTCATTCAAAGATATTTCTGTATTTTCATGACTATGAAATATTTTACATTCACACTGAAGGCATTAAAACTATGAATTAACACATGTGGAATTATATACCGTATATACTCATGTATAAGCCGACCCGAGTATAAGCCAACCCCCCTAATTTTGCCACAAAAAAATGGGAAAACTTATTAACTCGCGTATAAGCCTAGGGTGGAAAATGCAGCTGCTACAGGTAAAGTACAAAAATAAAAATAGATACCAATAAAAGTAAAATTAATTGAGCCATCAGTAGGTTAAATGTTTTTGAATATCCATATTGAATCAGGAGCCCCACATAATGCTCCATACAGTTAATGATGGGCCCCATAAGATAATCCATACAAAATACTCCCCATATAAAGTTCCATAAAGATTAATAATGGCCCCATAAGATGCTCCATAGATTATGCCCCATAAAATGCTCCATGGATTATGCCCCATATGCTCTATAGATTATGCCTCATATGCTCCATAGATTATGCCCCATATGCTCCATAGATTATGCCCCATATGCTCCACAGATTATGCCCCATATGCTCCACAGATTATGCCCCATGTGCTCCACAGATTATGCCCCATATGCTCCACAGATTATGCCCCATATGCTCCACAGATTATGCCCCATGTGCTCCACAGATTATGCCCCATGTGCTCCACAGATTATGCCCCCATATGCTTCACAGATTATGCCCCATGTGCTCCACAGATTATGCCCCATGTGCTCCATAGATTATGCCCCATATGCTCCGCAGATTATGCCCCATATGCTCCGCAGATTATGCCCCATATGCTCCGCAGATTATGCCCCATGTGCTCCGCAGATTATGCCCCCATATGCTCCACAGATTATGCCCCATGTGCTCCACAGATTATGCCCCATGTGCTCCACAGATTATGCCCCATGTGCTCCACAGATTATGCCCCATGTGCTCCACAGATTATGCCCCATGTGCTCCATAGATTATGCCCCATGTGCTCCACAGATTATGCCCCATGTGCTCCACAGATTATGCCCCATGTGCTCCACAGATTATGCCCCATGTGCTCCACAGATTATGCCCATGTGCTCCACAGATTATGCCCCATATGCTCCATAGATTATGCCCCCATATGCTCCACAGATTATGCCCCATGTGCTCCACAGATTATGCCCCATGTGCTCCACAGATTATGCCCCATGTGCTCCACAGATTATGCCCCATGTGCTCCACAGATTATGCCCTCATATGCTCCACAGATTATGCCCCCATATGCTCCACAGATTATGCCCCATATGCTCCACAGAATGCCATGCTCCCCCATGTGCTCCACAGATTATGCCCCCATGTGCTCCACAGATTATGCCCCCATGTGCTCCACAGATTATGCCCGCATATGCTCCACAGATTATGCCCCCATATGCTCCATAGTATAGGTCCCTTATGCTGCCGCTGCAACTAAAAAAAAAAGTGACATACCCACCTCTCGTCGCTGGGGGCCAGGTGCTGGTGTCACCGCTCGCTCAGAGCCCCAGCACCTGAGATATTCACCTGTCCCGGTCCACCGCTGCGCGCCACTGTCTTCCGGGTCCTCTTGTCAGTGAGCGCTCAGGCAGAGGGCGCGGCGCGTACTAACTACGTCATCGCGCCCTCTGCCTGAACATCACAGCCAGAGGACGAGGCGGTCAGAGCAGCGCGCAGCAGTGGACCGGGGACAGGTGAATATCGCTTATACTCACCCCCCGCCGGCGCCTCTCTGCAGCTCCTGATCGTCTCCCGCCTCTCTTCCTTCCTACAGCGGTCACGTGATACCGCTCATTAAAGTCTTGAATATGTGCATATTCATGACTTTAATGAGCGGTACCATGTGACCGTGGCAGGAAGGAGCCGGAGATCGTGGGAGAAGCAGGGGGGCTGCAGAGAAGCGCCGGCGGAGGGGTAAGTATGATCTGACACCCCGCTCCCCCTCCCCCGCTGACCCCCCCCGTATATGACTCGCGTATAAACCGAGAGAGGGACTTTCAGCCTTAAAAAATGGGCTGAAAATCTCGGCTTATACGCGAGTATATACGGTACTTAACAGAAAAGTGTGAAACAACTGAAAATATGTCTTATATTGTAGGTTCTTCAAAGTAGCCACCTTTTGCTTTGAATACTTCTTTGCTCTCTTGGCATTCGCTTGATGAGCTTCAAGAGGTAGTCACCGGAAATGGTCTTCCAACAGTCTTGAAGGAGTTCCCAGAGATGCTTAGCACTTGTTGGCCCTTCTGCCTTCACTCTGTGGTCAAGCTCACCCCAAACCATCTCGATTGGGTTCAGGTCTGGTGACTGTGGAGGCCAGGTCATCTGGCGTAGCACCCCATCACTCTCCTCCTTGGTCAAATAGCCCTTACACAGCCTGGAGGAGTGTTTGGGGTCATTGTCCTGTTGAAAAAAAAATGATGGTCCAACTAAACGCAAACCGGATTGAATAGCATGCCGCTGCAAGATGCTGTGGTAGCTATGCTTGTTCAGTATGCCTTCAATTTTGAATAAATCCCCAACAGTGTCACCAGCAAAGCACCATCACACCTCCCCCTCCATGCTTCACGGTGGGAACCAGGCATGTAGAGTCCATCCGTTCACCTTTTCTGCGTCGCACAAAGACACAGTGGTTGGAACCAAAGATCTCAAATTTGTACTCATCAGACCAAAGCACAGATTTCCACTGGTCTAATGTCCATTCCTTGTGTTCTTTAGCCCAAACAAGTCTTTTCTGCTTGTTGCCTGTCCTTAGCAGTGGTTTCCTAGCAGCTATTTTACCATGAAGGAGAGTGATGGGGTGCTACGCCAGATGACCTGGCCTCCACAGTCACCAGACCTGAACCCAATCGAGATGGTTTGGGGTGAGCTGGACCGTAGAGTGAAGGCAAAAGGGCCAACAAGTGCTAAGCATCTCTGGGAACTCCTTCAAGATTGTTGGAAGACCATTTCCGGTGACTACCTCTTGAAGCTCATCAAGAAAATGCCAAGAGTGTGCAAAGCAGTCATCAAAGCAAAAGGTGGCTACTTTGAAGAACCTAGAATATAAGACATAATTTCAGTTGTTTCACACTTTTTTGTTAAGTATATAATTCCACATGTGTTAATTCATAGTTTTGATGCCTTCAGTGTGAATGTACAATTTTCATAGTCATGAAAATACAGAAAAATCTTTGAATGAGAAGGTGTGTCCAAACTTTTGGTCTGTATTGTAATTTCACACAAAATCACCAAAATGGGCCGGACAAAATTTTTGGGACCCTCAACTTAATATTTGGTTGCACACCCTTTGGAATAAATAACTGCAATCAATTGCTTCCTATAACCATCAACTATCAGTAAAAAACCCCAAAGCATCTGTGAACCTCACCACATTTGACTTTCGGTACTGTGTTCTTTTCTTTGTAGACCTCATTAAATTTTCAGTAAACAGAATCATGTGCTTTACCAAAAAGCTCTATCTTGGTCTCATCTGACCACAAGACGTAGCCCCAGATTGATTTTGGCTTACTCACAGACATTTTGGTAAACTGCAGTTTAGCTTTGTCTCTGTGTCTGCATGTCATTCAAATGTCGACAGATAGTTTGCGCTGACACTGATGCATACTGAGCCTGCAGGGCAGCTTGAATTTCTTTGGAACTTGATTGGGGCTGCTTATCCACCATCCAGACTATCCTGCGTTGCAACCTTTCATCAATTTTCTCTGCCTTCCACGTCCAAGGAGATTAGCTACAGTGTCATGGGTTATAAATTTCTTGATTTATGTTGGACACCAAGGAGCATCATGATCTTTGGACACGGACTTGTAACCTTGAGATTGTTGATATATTTTTCAACAATTGCAGTTCTCAAGTCCTCAGGCAGTCGTCTTCTCTTTCTATTCTCCATGCTTAGCTTGGCAGACACAGACACACAATGCAAAGATTGAGTCAACTTCTCTCCTTTTTATCTGGTTTCAGGTGTGATTTTTATATTGCCCACATCTGTTACTTGCCACAGGTGAGTTTGAACGAGCATCACATTCTTGAAACTGTTTTTCACACACATTTTTCGAAAGGTGCCATCAGTTTTGTTCTGGCCCATTTTTGTGGTTTAGTATGAACTTATGTCTAATTTGCATTTTTTTTTCTTTTTTTTGTGGTGTTCCAATACACACAAAGGAATTAAACATGTATAACAAAACACGTGTAACGACAATAGTTTTATGGGAGACCTACTTCATTTTCCAGAAAAAGAGTGCCAACACTTTTGGCCATGACTGTATATAACAACAATGTTATGTAACCTGCATGATGATCACAGCAAAAACAAATAAAAATAAATTTTAAAATTCCTCACAAACAACAATTTAGTGTTAAATCATCCCACAAAAAAAAAAGCTTCATACAACGCCTTCAATGTAGAAATAACGTTTTATGGCTGATGTAGTAAAACATTAAAAAAATAGAATTTTTTTAGATCACTTCAGTATTGCCATAACCACCGTTTAACCACAGAATAAAGGTAATATGTGATCTATTTTTTTCTTTACCGCGTTATGAATGCCATAAAACTTATATCCAAAAATAATTGAATGACACTATGCATTGCTCTGCACACACATTAGTTTCCCCTCTGTCATCTGCAGTGTTATTCACAGGAGGTCACTGACAGACAGGTCATTGGACTTGTCCACAATGCATTTGGCTGAAACAGGCCTAAGGGCTAACACCCGATTCACACAGGACCGTATGTCAGCCGTATGAGTTCCTGGCCCAACCATGAGTCTCCTGACCGGACAGGCAGTGATCGCTGTGTTGTTAGCCCATGTCAGAAGACCGACCGTATTTGTGGCCTTAACACGACCTGTACATCACAGCTGCTATGTGGTTATGTGAACCTTGCCTAATTTAGATGACTTCTAGGTTCCATTTGTGACCCAACGGAGGGGCTCAAGGCCTGAACTTACAGCATTATAGGCATATACGACTCTGTAGTTCTTATGATCAAAACATCCAGTCAGGATGGAAAAGCAGCTAAAATATTCCCACGTTATGGATGGTGGCCCATGAAAGGGTTGTCCGGGCTATTTATAGTATTGTCCATTTACCAGCTCCAGCTTGCTTATCGCTGGTCTCCCGCCTGTCACACGCAGCAATGCGCACTGGCCAGCGGGAGACCAGCGATCAAAAAATGGTCCAGGGCATTCAACGACGATCAGCGATACCCAGCAGGGGGCTGATTGTCGCTGAGTGTCACACTAAGCGAGATCGCTGGCTAGGTCGCTGCTACGTCACAAAATCGGTGACGCTTCAGCGATCTCGCTATGTGTAACCGGGGCCTTTAGTTCCTGTATGTGTAACCCAGCCAAGCGATTAGCGCTAGCTTCTATAGCAATGGTTTAAATAGGTTGTCCAATGATATGGTATTGATGAACTATTTTTAGGATATGACATTAATGTCATATTATGGGGGTCCAGCACCACCCCCCTCAATCAGCTGTTATTAGCGCTGGCAGCACACAGATGTAAACATTAGATGAAGCTGCAATGCATAGCTCCATTCAATGTATAGCAGTGGTTGCCAAATACTTTACATCAAAGGACATCATTGCTCCATGACCTGTAAAGTTGGATCACTGCTGGCGTATGCCTCTCTGGTAATGAATAATGCACTGCTGAAGCCGGGGAAGCGTAGACCCTCTGCTTGATTGTGGATGTTCAGGACAGCAGAATGTCACACTTACCTGCAAGAATCCAGATCCCAGATGTTGAAGTCACCTCTTTGATAAATGTCTGTGATACCCCGCTGGGTGTGATTACTTGAGTCAGTGTAGTATGGGTCAGTCAACACTTTGCTGGACTATTCTCTACAGTATAACAATGTAAAATGTTTCAGCAGGTGTCAAACTGCAATGAAGACGTTAGGTGTGAATCTTTATTTTACCTTCAACTACTTCTCCTGCCCCATCATTGCACTCTGCCAGTGGTCTGAGAAATCTGACACATTGGGAATTGTCCCACAGGTTCCTCAGACTGGAGGTGGTATTCAACATTTATGCTTCTTACTTCCCGAACTCTCTCCCCCATCTAATGTAACATTAGGTCTCTACACAGGCTGGAACCTTTTTTTTTTTTTATCCTGCCTGCAAGTGCATTGCAGTTGGAGGAAGAATATCAATGGTTAAGACTGTTCCCAGATTTATATCAATAAAGCTTTTCTCCAGAAAAAAAAAAAAACTTTGTGCAGATGACCGGACATGGAAAAAATAAACATGGTGACCCTTGCATACAGGCAGCAACATGGATACGGTGGAGGCCACTCCATGGTCTGCACTGATACAGCAAGCAGTTATGTTACCGCTTCAGCAGCTACTGAACCGCTGTGGCCTGTCATCGGCTGCAGAGATCAGGCGACTTAGAGCAATGCATCCTCAAACATTTGATGACGCACTTCTCGAGTCACCTTACTACTGCAGTCTGCTGGTTGTTGCAACAATGATGTCATCACTTCCTGCAGCCAGTCACAAGCTGCATCAGTCTGCTAGTTGGTAGTACAGGGATGTCATCGCTTCTTGCAGCCAGTCTCAAGCTGCAGCAGTCTGCTAGTTGGTAGTACAGTGATGTCATCGCTTCCTGCAGCCAGTCACAAGCTGCAGCAGTCTGCTAGTTGTTAGAACAGTGATGTTATTGTCGAGGTAGAATCTAAGTGACCCTTCACGGTTGACCAAGTGATTTTCAAATTAATTCACAGGAGGTTGCTAGCAACAGAAATAACCAGACGGAGACGTGTTTCTGTCTGGGAGAATCGAGGCAGATTCTTACCCCATGTATTGCATCATCATCTTTTATAGTATTTAGTAAGTTTGTACTTCAACCAATAGTATAAAACCACACCTACAACATTTAACCTATGAAAATGCAAGAAAATCGGAAACTACATATATGTCCGTATCCACGTGACATAGAGAGGAATACAATAGTTTTTTCATTCTTCAGATTACACCTCAAGGTTTCATATCTTGTTCAAACTGGAACAGCCTAGTTTTATCATAGTCCATAACCTTACTCTAGTAGAAAAACAATTTTGCTTTATAACAGGATGGCCAGGAACTATAGCCTAGTAACAGAATTTATCTCATAAACAACAAGATAGAATTACAAGCACAAAATGGTTCTGATCTTAGTTTAACCCTTCACATTATCGCTTCCTGCAGCCAGTCACAAGCTGCAGCAGTCTTCTAGTTGGTAGAACAGTGATGTCATCGCTTCCTGCAGCCAGTCACAAGCTGCAGCTGTCTGCTAGTTGGTAGAACAATGAAGTCATCGCTTCCTGCAGCCAGTCACAAGCTGCAGCAGTCTGCTAGTTGGTAGAACAGTAATGTCATCGCTTCCTGCAGCCAGTCACAAGCTGCAGCAGTCTGCTAGTTGGTAGAACAATGATGTCATCGCTTCCTGCAGCCAGTCACAAGCTGCAGCAGTCTGCTAGTTGGAAGAACAGTGATGTCATCGCTTCCTGCAGCCAGTCCCAAGCTGCAGCAGTCTGCTAGTTGGTAGAACAATGATGTCATCGCTTCCTGCAGCCAGTCACAAGCTGCAGCAGTCTGCTAGTTGGTAGAACACTGATGTCATCGCTTCCTGCAGCCAGTCACAAGCTGCAGCAGTCTGCTAGTTGGTAGAACACTGATGTCATCGCTTCCTGCAGCCAGTCACAAGCTGCAGCAGTGTGCTAGTTGGTAGAACACTGATGTCATCGCTTCCTGCAGCCAGTCACAAGCTGTAGCAGTCTGCTAGTTGGTAGAACAATGATGTCATCGCTTCCTGCAGCCAGTCACAAGCTGCAGCAGTCTGCTAGTTGGTAGAACAGTGATGTCATCGCTTCCTGCAACCAGTCACAAGCTACAGCTGTCTGCTAGTTGGTAGAACAGTGATGTCATCACTTCCTGCAGCCAGTCACAAGCTGCAGCAGTCTGCTAGTTGGTAGAACAGTAATGTCATCGCTTCCTGCAGCCAGTCACAAGCTGCAGCAGTCTGCTAGTTGGTAGAACAATGATGTCATTGCTTCCTGCAGCCAGTCACAAGCTGCAGCAGTCTGCTAGTTGGTAGAACAATTAAGTCATCGCTTGCTGCAGCAGTCTGCTAGTTGGTAGAACAGTAATGTCATCGCTTCCTGCAGCCAGTCACAAGCTGCAGCAGTCTGCTAGTTGGTAGAACAATGATGTCATCGCTTCCTGCAGCCAGTCACAAGCTGCAGCAGTCTGCTAGTTGGTAGAACACTGATGTCATCGCTTCCTGCAGCCAGTCACAAGCTGCAGCAGTCTGCTAGTTGGTAGAATACTGATGTCATCGCTTCCTGCAGCCAGTCACAAGCTGCAGCAGTCTGCTAGTTGGTAGAACAGTGATGTCATTGCTTCCTGCAGCCAGTCACAAGCTGCATCAGTCTGCTAGTTGGTAGAACAGTGATGTCATCACTTCCTGCAGCCAGTCACAAGCTGCAGCAGTCTGCTAGTTGGTAGAACAATGATGTCATCGCTTCCTGCAGCCAGTCACAAGCTGCATCAGTCTGCTAGTTGGTAGAACAGTGATGTCATCACTTCCTGCAGCCAGTCACAAGCTGCAGCAGTCTGCTAGTTAGTAGAACAGTGATGTCATCGCTTCCTGCAGCCAGTCACAAGCTGCAGCAGTCTGCTAGTTGGTAGAACAGTGATGTCATTGCTTCCTGCAGCCAGTCACAAGCTGCATCAGTCTGCTAGTTGGTAGAACAGTGATGTCATCACTTCCTGCAGCCAGTCACAAGCTGCAGCAGTCTGCTAGTTGGTAGAACAGTGATGTCATCACTTCCTGCAGCCAGTCACAAGCTGCAGCAGTCTGCTAGTTGGTAGAACAATGATGTCATCGCTTCCTGCAGCCAGTCACAAGCTGCAGCAGTCTGCTAGTTGGTAGAATACTGATGTCATCGCTTCCTGCAGCCAGTCACAAGCTGCAGCAGTCTGCTAGTTGGTAGAACAATGATGTCATCGCTTCCTGCAGCCAGTCACAAGCTGCAGCAGTCTGCTAGTTGGAAGAACAGTGATGTCATCGCTTCCTGTCTCTGACAAACCATAGAGCAGCCTGCGCTGGATCCAAGCGGGTCCCAAAAGACAAGTATGAGTAATTTTATTTTTCCAAATCCAGTCCCTTGGGGACAGTTTAATTTTGTCTGAACAACCGCGTTAATCGTTGCTTTCTAACGTATAATTAATTGTTGAGTAGTTCCAAGATATTGTTTACAGTCAGTGAATGACAACAGTCTTATACACAGAGAAAGTAAACGCATACATAGCTGTACATACAATTGTATCCTCTCTAGACCATGCTCTGTGAGCCAACCCACCCTAACTCCTGGATAGTACATTGTAGAAAACAGCTGGAAAGATGTCTGTAGCTCCAAGTGTCTCCTAGACTGGATAAAACAAAAAATCTATCTATGTACTTGTGTGTAGACAATAGCATCTTCATTCCCTGATCTTGAAAATGGGGAGGAAATGAAACACTTGAGCCCCGATTCCGCTTTGCACGCTGGTTTTGATAAACCGTGTGCTGCACACGTGCACCGCTTAATAAATTTGGCACATTGTTCAGCTGCTATGCGTCAAAGCAAGAAATGTATTTCAGTCACGGACTAGAGTACATCTCTGTCATAAATTATGATGAAACCGCCATCCAATTGGGCCACTCACCTCCTGTGCAATCTCTCCCACTTTTCAAAAAGATGGTGGAGCTGGCATAAAAGTGAAAAAAAAAATGGCAAGATTTTTTGTTCAACTACTTTTCTTGTAGTTTTATGTCAGAAACTTGATATAAACCACGTGGTAAATCGGCTCTAATCATATTTGTATACTATGAGTTGTTTTAATCTTCACTTATTAGGCGCAGTCAGTCAGCCGTATGCATTGGACCGAGATCGATATGTAGTGCACGGACTGGCCAAGGGCTTTCCCGACCCAACTGTGACTACATGAAGCTGTCACGGTTAGGTCGAGAGAGCTGCCGGACAGTCTCCGCACTGCATGCCAGTCTCTGTCCAATTTATACAGCTGTTTGACTGCGTCCATACAGTGGTAATTTACCAAAAAACAGAAAACCTCTTAACTCCTTAAGGATAATACCTATGTTATATCTTAAAATATATATTATTTCACTTTCAAGGAGACATAACTTTTTTTTTTTGTACGAGGCCTTTTTTCGTGGGATGCGTTGCATTTGTTAGTGACAATTTGTTTTTACTTAATTTTTTTTCCATTCGTTTGAATAGGTGAAAGTATTGACATGCTGCAGATTTGAAAAAAATGCTTTGATGCTTCAAGGAATAAATAAGGTGCATGTGGATGAGATTTCAGACATCTCATTCACTTTGCTGATATTTGCTGTGTTTTATTTTTTCCTGTGGCAAAAATGATATCACCTCCTAACCGTCCTGAATGATGATGGCAGTTGTGTGTCCACGCTGTCAAGTAGATTTAGTAAGACTGACTGTCACCGAGGGATTGCTTGCATGTATCTTCGATTTTTCTCCTGCACTTATTTCGATATGTCATTCCTATTACCTCTGCCAAAGCTACTGAAGAAAAACCTGAAGAAGGAAAGTTCCTGAGATTAGGAAGCTTACAACTTTCACTTAAAGGGATTATCCCTGAATCAAACTCCCTATAGCCAAATAATCTCTCTGGAGTAACACAACCATGCCTTCAAATGCTCATTGGCTAAGTTCTTACTCCTCTTTCTAACTCCAGCTTCTCCATAACTACTTCTCTCTGCTCAGTATCAGGTGGGCGGTCCTTCAGTGCTGACCATGTGACCAGTGTGTTTATATTTCCCACAACCACCTGCTTCTTCTCCAGGCTCCCGGCACTCAGAGCTTGCACAGCCCCGAAATTAATTTTTTTTAAGCTAATCCGTGCTGCATTGTAATATACAGCACCCCTCTACATTTTTTTTTTTGTTTCTGCCTTTTGTTCCTCCTTTTCGTCCTCAGATCGTAAGCTCCCGTGCACAGGGCGCTCACTCCTCATTTGTATTGCTGATCTGTGTTACGTTCTAATATCTAATATTGTTTGTAGATGTCCTTTCTGAATTAATAAGTGCTGTTGTATGTGCTGGCGCTGTATAAAATTAATCTTATAGGGAACCGGTCACCAAGAATAATGCTGTTATTTGCAGATATGCGGTTAATCAGCAGGTTAATAGCGTTATAACGCTGCCCGGAGCCTGCACGCAGCAGAGTGCAGTGGGGAGAAAATGATCTTGGGGGTATGTGCACATGATCAGTAAATGCTGCAGGTTGCACGCTGCGTACTTATGCAGCATCTAACCCGCCGTGTCCAGATATTACAGTATAGTGGACAGGATTTGAGGAAATCCCATGCCCACAGACGCCCATGGCGCATCCGTGGAGACGGAAATTCAGTACGTCTCTCCAGATTACAGTATGTCAGTTTCTCTCGCGGAGAAATTTCACCCGTACAATGTATTGGACGCGGTGATTCCACATGGTTCAATGGACACATGCAGATTCACCTGCGTTCAGTAGACAACAGCACTTTGGACGCAGCGCTAGTTCTGGATTGTGTGCACCCGGCCTTATTCTCCCCGCCAGCATTAAGTATCAGCCATGGAGGAGGGGGCGGCGTGGGTTCAGTCACCGCTCTGAGTGTACAGAGCTGCCGCAGCAACCGCGTCCCCTATCCTAAGGCTAGGCTATCAATGCTAAACTCGTGTACAACCATCTAAAGCCAGCAAATGATGTGGATTTGGGTCAGGCTTTTTTTACATATTACAGTGAAAATAGCCTTCAGGTTCCCCAACTGGAACAATGACTCTTGACAGCTCTATTACTGCATTGTAACCTAAATTACTGCCATAATGTTGACTTATTTTCTTATATATTTGAATTAAAAATTAAAGCACCACTCCATCATTTTTTTTTCTGTTTATTTTTTTTACCCCTGGAATGGTGCTTTAAATCCAAACCCCCTGTCCCATACTCGCCCTCCCCGTTTTTCAGAGCCACTCCGGACTCGTGGCGGCATCTTGTGAGCGCAGCTTCTGACTGTCCGGAAATCAGAAGCTACTTCACAGCCTCTCAGTCGGAGAGCCAGAACAAGGCTCCTATAGACTTACATTGAGTAGTGACCTCCCGCTCCTCCAGCAAACACTGGAGCAGTCGACAGGTCACAAACTGCAGGACACGGACAGAAAAAGCATTTCAAAACAGATGAAGGCACCGGAGAGTAAGTATCAGACAGGGCAGCAGTCTGAGGTTTAAAGCACCACTCCAGGAATGAAATAAAACACGCTAGAGTGGTGCTTTAACTACACTATCTAACAGCTTTTCTCTTTTTCTGCTTCCTTTTAATGACACTTCATTTGAGAAACCCACTGCATGCTGGGACACTTAAACGAAGCATCATGACATAGCAATGTCGATCACTCCTCACCTTTACCCCAGGTAACAATATAGTGGTTGTAACAAAAAAATCAAATCCCTTTTGTTAACAACGTGTTCACAAAAGTATGATCTATTTAAATTTAATATTAACCTGATCTGTAAAAACTATAAAAGAAAAAAAAAATATTGAATGCCAGAATTGTGGGTGTTTGGTCACCACACTTCATCAAAAAATGCATTAAAAGACACAATCAAAGCATCGTATATACCCCAAAATAGTGTAAATTAAAAAAACAAACCTAACATTGCATGATTGGACTTGATCACGAAGTAGCAGCGCTTTGGATGCAGCTCATGTTCGCTGAATCCGCAACATCCGCTGAATCCACATGTGTTTTCTGATCCATGTCGATTTACCGCATTCAGTGCATTTCTATTGCATCTATAGCGTCTCTGCAAGAGAAATTGATATGCTGCGGTCTGGAGAGGCGCGCCGCATGTCCGTCTCCACAGGTGCACATAAACAAAATCCAATCCACTATGCTGTATCGTCTGGCTGCTGTGGGTTTGACGCTGCATAAATACACAGCATCAACACCGCAGCAATTCCTGATCGTGGGAACGTACCCTAAGGTGTCAAAAGCTCTGCCATGTCAGGGGGCCATGTGTGACACTCGGTGCTGACTTATTATACTGTGTAGTTATTGTAGATATACCTAGCTCTGTTCACAGTGTTTGTCTGTCTCAGTATTACTTACCCACTGTGAACAGCAGTAACAGAAATTAATAGGAGAAGGAGCAATCCTCCATTTATTAACCTAAGAAGGCTGCCTCATCTCTTGCACCTGTCCTGTCTGGCTCTGACATAAGTGTGACTGTCAGTGACTCTAGTCTCCTGTACTTTATTATGCCAGCAATTTCAGCAAACTTACTTAAGAAAGATATCACTGATCATGTGAGCAGTAACCAGACAATCGCAATAAATGCACGTGTACAATTGGGAGGAGCCCAGTCACAAGGCCATTGACATTCATTCCATGCAAATGCCAATCTGAGTCTCCTTCTCGACTTCTCCCAGAACCCAGTCATGCCTGAACAAGCGAGCGGAAAAAAAAATTGTCTCAGCTCCCGGTGGTGAGCTGTCCCCCGTCGTTCACAGAAAGCAGCCGGCTCTTCGTCTGGGATCATTCACGACCGACAGTGCTGTGTCCTGTCTGTGGAAAGCAGCACAATCACTGCACACCACATCCACAGTGGTGACAGAGTTCACGTGTCTCCACATCACATCCACAGTGGTGACAAAACTTCACGTGTCTCCACATCACATCCACAGTGGTGACAGAGCTTCACATGTCCTAACATCACATCCACTGTGGTGACAGAACTTCACATGTCCCAACATCCCATCCACAGT
Organism: Oophaga sylvatica; assembly: GCA_033576555.1. NCBI lineage: Eukaryota > Metazoa > Chordata > Amphibia > Anura > Dendrobatidae > Oophaga > Oophaga sylvatica. The sequence continues at coordinate 140,295,596 of JARQOD010000007.1, read as the reverse complement.
GGTGACAGAGCTTCACGTGTCTCCACATCACATCCACAGTGGTGACAGAGCGTCACATGTCCCAACATCACATCCACAGTGGTGACAGAGCTTCACGTGTCTCCACTTCACATCCACAGTGGTGACAGTGCACCACATGTCCCAACATCACATCCACAGTGATGACAGAGCTTCACGTGTACCCACATCACATCCACAATGGTGACAGAGCGTCACATGTCCCAACATCACATCCACAGTGGTGATAGAGCTTCACGTGTCTCCACATCACATCCACAGTGGTGACAGAGCTTCACGTGTCTCCACATCACATCCACAGTGGTGACAGAGCTTCACGTGTCTCCACATCACATCCACAGTGGTGACAGAGCTTCACGTGTCTCCACATCACATCCACAGTGGTGACAGTGCGTCACATGTCCCAACATCACATCCACAGTGGCGACAGAGCTTCACGTGTCGCCACATCACATCCACAGTGGTGACAGTGCGTCACTTGTCCCAACATCACATCCACAGTGATGACAGAGCTTCACATGTCTCCACATCACATCCACAGTGGTGACAGAGCATCACATATCCCAACATCACATCCACAGTGGTGACAGAGCTTCACATGTCTCCACATCACATCCACAGTGGTGACAGAGCGTCACATGTCCCAGCATCACATCCACAGTGGTGACAGTGCGTCACATGTCCCAACATCACATCCACAGTGATGACAGAGCTTCACGTGTACCCATATCACATCCACAGTTGTGACAGAGCGTCACATGTCCCAACATCACATCCACAGTGGCGACAGAGCTTCACGTGTCTCCACATCACATCCACAGTGGTGACAAAACTTCACGTGTCTCCACATCACATCCACAGTGGTGACAGTGCATCACATGTCCCAACATCACATCCACAGTGATGACAGCTACACGTGTACCCACATCACATCCACAGTGGTGACAGAGCGTCACATGTCCCAACATCACATCCACAGTGGTGATAGAGCTTCACATGTCTCCACATCACATCCACAGTGGTGACAGAGCGTCACATGTCCCAACATCACATCCACAGTGATGACAGCTTCACGTGTCCCCACATCACATCCACAGTGGTGACAGAGCGTCACATGTCCCAGCATCACATCCACAGTGGTGACAGTGCGTCACATGTCCCAACATCACATCCACAGTGATGACAGAGCTTCACGTGTACCCATATCACATCCACAGTTGTGACAGAGCGTCACATGTCCCAACATCACATCCACAGTGGCGACAGAGCTTCACGTGTCTCCACATCACATCCACAGTGGTGACAAAACTTCACGTGTCTCCACATCACATCCACAGTGGTGACAGTGCATCACATGTCCCAACATCACATCCACAGTGATGACAGCTACACGTGTACCCACATCACATCCACAGTGGTGACAGAGCGTCACATGTCCCAACATCACATCCACAGTGGTGATAGAGCTTCACATGTCTCCACATCACATCCACAGTGGTGACAGAGCGTCACATGTCCCAACATCACATCCACAGTGATGACAGCTTCACATGTCTCCACATCACATCCACAGTGGTGACAGAGCGTCACATGTCCCAACATCACATCCACAGTGGTGATAGAGCTTCACATGTCTCCACATCACATCCACAGTGGTGACAGAGCGTCACATATCCCAACATCACATCCACAGTGGTGACAGAGCTTCACATGTCTCCACATCACATCCACAGTGGTGACAGAGCGTCACATGTCCCAACATCACATCCACAGTGATGACAGCTTCACGTGTCCCCACATCACATCCACAGTGGTGACAGAGCGTCACATGTCCCAACATCACATCCACAGTGGTGATAGAGCTTCACATGTCTCCACATCACATCCACAGTGGTGACAGAGCGTCACATATCCCAACATCACATCCACAGTGGTGACAGTCACATATCCCCACTTTAACCCTGACATAAGTCTACTGTGAAGTGAAGAGTCTATAGTAATTTGTGTGTGTGTGTATATCTACATATATACCACATTATACACTTCAGCTGCTGCAGAACATCAGTCTATAGTGATGTGTGTGTGTGTGGAGGTAGGGTAGGGATGGATGCACACAGCACATTATACTCACCTATGAGAGGGGGGAGTTGTATCAATGGTTGCATCATCACTAGAAAACTAACTATACCCAAATATTGTGCCACCTAACCAACATGGATAAAGTAAAGGGTGCAGTACAATCAAAACAGATCATATACAAAAAATTTACCCAAAAATATATAGTAAAAAATATAAATCTTTATTGAACAAACAAAATAAAACACAAATACATAAAGGATTGATAAAAAGTGGGAAACCACAAGGTGGCGCAAAACACCCAACAGTATAACTAACAAGGAGACTGCAACAAAAGTGCCTAGTACATAGAAGTAATTGCTGATTCATTTCTACCATAATGCAAATGTATTGAGTTACAAGTAACTCGGTAGAACACAAATATAGGAGCACATGTTGTCTTACCATCTGTGGGTGGTGTTGCTTACCCCAACACACGTTTTGGAGCACTGCCTTCTGGCAGCAAACAGCACTTTATACTCAACTATGGTCGGCTCCAGGTTTTCGTGGGCCCGGGCGAAAGCGTCTCAGTGGGCCCCTTTAACACATACCACAATTTATGATGCACATATACGGCAGAGAAATATAAGTATAGTACAATCCCTAAAATTTCACTTACCGTATTTTTCGGACTATAAGACACACTTTTTTCCCAAATATTTTTTGGGGAAATGGGGGTGCGTCTTATAGTCTGAATATACTTACCAGGAGTGTGGCGGCAGGAGGAGTCAGGCGATTCTGCCGGCCCTGGTCTGAGAAGAAGGGGCGTTCGGTGGTCCGATGCTGCCGGGCGATTATCTGACTCCCATACCAGGCTGGTACGGAAGTATTTGGCGGTGTTCGGTGGTGCGGGGGCTCCATCGACATTTTGTGAAAGTGGTGACATCCGGTAAAATGGTCGGCAAAATGTTGTCTAAGGACACCAGGGACAAAATTGTAGACCTGCACAAGGCTGGGATGACGTGAATCATGTTTTCTGAGGTCTCGGCTACCCCTTCAGCTGAGACCCCGGAGAAATTCCTACGCTGGGGGGCACTATAGCCTTAAACCTCAGCGCCGTTAAAAAGCGGTGCTGTGGTTTAAGTACCCTTAACTGCCGCCGTTAAAAAGTATATCGGCGGTCGTTAAGGGGTTAAGAGCATTGAAGATGGGTTGTGGCTGAGTCTTCCAGCATGACAATGACCCGAAACACACAGTCAGGGCAACTAAGGAGTGGCTCTGCAAGAACTGTAAGAAGGATTTCAATGTCCTGGAGCGGCCTAGACAGTCTCCAGACCTGAACCCAATAGAAAATCTTTGGAGGGAGCTGAAACTCAATGTTGCCCAGCGACTGCCCCGAAACCTGAAAGATCTGGAGAAGATCTGTATGGAGGAGTGGGCTAAAATCTCTGCTGCTGTGTGTGCAAACTTGGTCAAGAACTACAGGAAACGTCTGACCTCCGTAACTGCAAACAAAGGTTTCTGTACCAAATATTAATTTGTTTTTCTATTGTATCAAATACTTATTTCATGCAATAAAATGCAAATTAAATATGTAAAAATCATACAATGTGATTTTCTGTATTTTATTTTTAGCTTCTGTCTCACAGTTGAAGTTGAAATTATTCCTCTCTGTTCTTTGCAGGTGGGAAAACTTACAAAATCGGCAGTGTATCAAATACTTATTTTCCCCACTGTGTGTTTGCGTATATATGTGTTTGTATATGTGTGTACAGTCATGGACAAAAGTTTTGAGAATGACACAAATATTAATTTTTACAAAGTCTACTGCTTCACTTTTTCTAATGGCAATTTGCATATACTCCAGAATGTTATAAAGAGTGATCAGCTTAACAGCAATTACTAGCAAAGTCAATATTTGTCTTAAAAATGAACTTTATCCCCCAAATAACATTTCAACATCATTGCAGCCCTGCCTTAAAAGGACCAGCTAACCTCTTTTCAGTGATTGCTCCATTAACACAGGTGTGGGTGTTGATGAGGACATGGCTGGAGATCAATCTGTCATGATTAAGTAAGAATGACACCACTGGACACTTTAAAAGGAGGCTGGTGCTTGGCATCATTGTTTCTCTTCTGTTAACCATGGTTATCTCTAAAGAAACACGTGCAGTCATCATTGCAATGCACAAAAATGGCCTAACAGGGAAGAGTATCGCAGCTAGAAAGATTGCACCTCAGTCAACAATCTATCGCATCATCAAGAACTTCAAGGAGAGAGGTTCCATTGTTGCCAAAAAGGCTCCAGGGCGCCCAAGAAAGACCAGCAAGCGCCAGGACCATCTCTTAAAAGTGTTTCAGCTGCGGGATCGGGCTAACAGCAGTGCAGAGCTTGCTCAGGAATGGCAGCAGGCAGGTGTGAGTGCATCTGCACGCACTGTGAGGCGGAGACTCTTGGAGCAAGGCCTGGTCTCAAGGAGGGCAGCAAAGAAGCCACTTCTCTCCAAAAAAACATCATGGACAGACTGATATTCTGCAAAAGGTACAGGCAGTGGACTGCTTAGGTCTGGGGTAAAGTTATTTTCTCTGATGAATCCCCTTTTCGATTGTTTGGGACATCAGGAAAACGCATCATTCGGAGAAGACAAGGTGAGCGCTACGCTCTTGTCTCATGCCAACTGTTAAGCATCCTGAAACCATTCATGTGTGGGGTTGCTTCTCAGCCAAGGGAATCGGCTCTCTCACAGTCTTGCCTAAAAACACAGCCATGAATAAAGAATGGTACCAGAATGTCCTCCAAGAGCAACTTCTCCCAACCCTCCAAGAGCAGTTTGGCGATTAACAATGCCTTTTCCAGCATGATGGAGCACCTTGCCATAAAGCAAAGGTGATAACTAAATGGCTCAGGGAACAAAACATAGAGATTTGGGGTCCATGGCTTGGAAACTCCCCAGATCTTAATTCCATTGAGAACTTGTGGCAATCATCAAGAGACGGGTGGACAAACAAAAACCTAAAAATTCTGACAAAATGAAAGCATTGATTGTGCAAGAATGGACTGCTATCAGTCAGGATTTGGTCCAGAAGTTGATTGAGAGCATGCCAGGGAGAATTGCAGAGGTCCTGAAGAAGAGGGGTCAACACTGCAAATATTGACTTGCTGCATTAACTCATTCTAACTGTCAATATAAGCTTTTGTTACTCATATGTTTGCAATTATTATATTTCTGTCTGTGATAAAAACATCTGTCAAACACACATAAAAACCAGAGGGCAGCAGATCATGTGAAAATATAATATTTGTGTCATTCTCAAAACTTTTGGCCATGACTGTATATATATATATATATATAAATATATATTATATATATGTATGTATGTGTACGGGGTGTGTGTATATATATGTGTGATGTGTGTGTGTGTGTGTATGTATATATATGATTGTGTTTGTATGTGTGTGTGTATATATATATATATATATATATATATATATATATATATAATATATATATATATATGTATTGCAATGCATCATAGATATCAGTGTCACTCTAACAGCAGAAAGCCTCTTAAACCATGGTGCTGGTAATGGTGTAACAGGCAACTATAGTTGGCAGGCCCGGAAAATGTGATTTCACCTCTGGTTGCTATGACTACCATGACGATTATATGGGAGGCCGTGATTGGATGGGAGAGGGAGCCTCCTCCCTCTCCTAGCCTTCTAAATGCTGAGATTCCTAATGACCGTGGCATTTAAAGGGTTAAACAGCATAAGCGATGGTGTGGGCATCGTCCCTGGCTGTGTCAGACAGCCGACTGTCACTTAAGCCGAGCTTTAGACAGCGATTGTGTCGGCACCGCTTATGTTCCAGCATTATCACCATGATGTCACTGTATGTCCTTTGTGGGAACTCCTTCCTAATGATAACATCTAGTTGTCATAGAGGAGTTAATAAATTCTGTATGTGCTTTAGCTACATTTCCCCTGTATATATTCTCCTAGCTTTTTTGTTTTCTTTAGCAACCAATCACAGCACAGCTTTCATTTCGCTAATTAAATAATGAAGGCTGTGCTCAGATTGAAGACTGCTGGATTAGCCAGTGTCTACTGAGCGTGTGCGACCTGTCATGCAAGAACTATAGGACGTATACTTGGTCAACCCGGTAAGCAAAATCCATTGTCATGCAAATTTTCAGGAGATATCATCTGGCGCCACGAGATCTTTTGGAAATTGATACTAAGTTTATTAATTTTAGGATTGTAAGCGACTGAGGTGTGATTAATATTTTTTTTATTTTGCTTTTCCTCACTACTTCCCAGAGTCATAATTTTTTCTTCCGACATAAATTTGAGTTTTTTTGTTTTTTTTTTGCGAAACAAGTTGAATGACATCGTTCAATTTTACATCATTGAATCAGTGATAAAAATGTAGCATGATTCTCCAGGTCAGTAGGATTATGGTGATACCAAACTTACTGTTTTATGTTTTAGTGTCTAAAAAATGCTGAACTTTTGTTAAATGAATTGTCACCTTTCCTGAGACCTATAACTTTTTATTTTCCATTGATGGATTTGTATGTGGGATCGTCTGATGTTTCTATTGATACTTTTTTGGGGGTGCATACAATGTTTTAATCTCTTTTCTTTGCATTTTGGTTTGATTCCTGCAACCAAAAATGCCAATTCTGGCCTTTAATTTTTTTTTTTGTTTAAGTGTTTGGCACAAATATTGTTATATTCGATTAGTTTAGGCAATTACGCATTCAGCAATGCCAAATATATTTGCATTTCATTACTTACATTTGGGGAAAAAGGAGCTTTTTTTAAACATATTTTTTAATGTGTTTTACATCTTTAATTAGTCCCTTTATGAGGACTTCACGTTGTGATGGCTTGATCACCTATGCAGTGCAGTGTATTGTGAATTTGTTGATCTACTGTGAAGCCCATCCACAGGCTATGTTTCCCAGGAGATCTCACATCGCTAACATTGGGGCCTTCAGGAGGCCCCCGACTGCTATAACAACCAATCGGCACCCCACAGAGGCAGATAGCTGTCAGAAGTGATGGTCGCCATGTTGAAGTCTGCACCTGTCCCACTTGGCAGCAGCATTTAAGATGTTAATTTGATTGTATCAGATCGACCTCACATCGCATCGGTTACTGTCAGGTGCTGGTTAGGTAACACAGCCGATACCCGCACTGCATGGTGCCATCTCACCTCCTGATCCCACTCCATAGAGTTATAGCATATGGCCGACATAAATGTAAGGTGATAACGGGGTTGTCTCACAAAAGACATCTATGGCATCAGATATGACATAAATGTATAAAAGATATTGGTGACATCTCTGTGCCCTGCATCTGTATTTGGAACTGGATTCCCTAAATACTCCAGTTTAACTGGTACCGTACCACAGGGACAGCAGAGGTGGCCATGTATGCTTTTGGCGTTCCGACCGCTTATCACCATTTGTGCCTATAGTTTTCATCTTCACTAGATAAGTGTCTTTATTTAATTGAATTAATTCAATGCTTATGCTGTAGGCCTCAGTAAATGTATCTTTTGAATTATTTTCCTCAGGATGACTCCAAACCCCCATATTCATATGCACAACTCATCGTTCAAGCAATCTCCTGTGCAAAAGATCGACAACTCACATTGAGTGGAATTTATGCTCATATTACTAAGCATTATCCTTACTATAGGTCTGCAGATAAAGGCTGGCAGGTACGTATTTCTAAAAGAGCTGTTGATGGGTTACATGTCTAGGTAGAATAATGCCAAGTGTTGATGGGTTAAGGGGTGGGCGAATAATTTTCCTTCAGGGGCCACATGAGAGACTGACTGTTGTGGATGGCCGAACCAATAGGATGAAAATAATTCTGATCAATATTAATATATTATTTATAATTATTTTATATTAATATAATCACTTAATATTGAGCAGAATTAAGTAAAACAAACCCCTATATACCATTTGAGCCCACACACTGCCCCTTCTATATATCGTATGAGCACACACACACAGCCCCATGGCCAGCATGAAAGCCCCATAGCCTCCCCATGGCCAGCATGAGAGCCCCATGGCCAGCATGAGAGCCCCATAGCCTCCCCATGACCAGCATGAGAGCCCCTTAGCCTCCCCATGGCCAGCATGAGAGCCCCTTAGCCTCCCCATGGCCAGCATGAGAGCCCCTTAGCCTCCCCATGGCCAGCATGAGAGCCCCTTAGCCTCCCCATGGCCAGCATGAGAGCCCCATAGCCTCCCCATGGCCAGCATGAGAGCCCCTTAGCCTCCCCATGGCCAGCATGAGAGCCCCTTAGCCTCCCCATGGCCAGCATGAGAGCCCCTTAGCCTCCCCATGGCCAGCATGAGAGCCCCTTAGCCTCCCATGGCCAGCATGAGAGCCCCTTAGCCTCCCCATGGCCAGCATGAGAGCCCCTTAGCCTCCCATGGCCACATGAGAGCCCCTAGCTCCTGGCCAGCATGAGAGCCCCATAGCCTCCCCATGGCCAGCATGAGAGCCCCTTAGCCTCCCCATGGCCAGCATGAGAGCCCTTAGCCTCCCCATGGCCAGCATGAGAGCCCATTAGACTCCCCATGGCCAGCATGAGAGCCCCTTAGCCTCCCCATGGCCAGCATGAGAGCCCCTTAGCCTCCCCATGGCCAGCCTGAGAGCCCCTTAGCCTCCCCATGGCCAGCATGAGAGCCCCATAGCCTCCCCATGGCCAGCATGAGAGCCCCTTAGCCTCCCCATGGCCAGCCTGAGAGCCCTTAGCCTCCCCATGGCCAGCATGAGAGCCCCATAGCCTCCCCATGGCCAGCATGAGAGCCCCATAGCCTCCCCATGGCCAGCATGAAAGCCCCTTAGACTCCCCATGGCCAGCATGAGAGCCTCCCTTAGCCTCCCCATGGCCAGCATGAGAGCCCCTTAGCCTCCCCATGGCCAGCATGAGAGCCTCCCTTAGCCTCCCCATGGCCAGCATGAGAGCCCCTTAGCTTCCTCATGGCCAGCATGAGAGCCCCTTAGCCTCCCCATGGCCAGCATGAGAGCCCCTTAGCCTCTCCATGGCCAGCATGAGACCTCCATTAGCCTCTACATGGCCAGCATGAGACCTCCATTAGCCTCCCCATGGCCAGCATGAGACCTCCATTAGCCTCCCCATGGCCAGCATGAGAGCCCCTTAGCCTCCCATGGCCAGCATGAGACCTCCATTAGCCTCCACATGACCAGCATGAGAGCCCCTTAGTTTCCCCATGGCCAGCATGAGAGCCCCTTAGTTTCCCCATGGCCAGCATGAGAGCCCCTTAGCCTCCCATGGCCAGCATGAGATCCTCTTAGCCTCCCCATGGCCAGCATGAGAGCCCCTTAGCCTCTCCATGGCCAGCATGAGAGCCCCTTAGCCTCCCCATGGCCAGCATGAGACCTCCATTAGCCTCCACATGGCCAGCATGAGAGACCCATAGCCTCCCCATGGCCAGCATGAGAGCCCCTTAGCTTCCCTATTGCCAGCATGAGAGCCCCTTAGCCTCCTCATGGCCAGCATGAGAGCCCCTTAGCCTCCTCATGGCCAGCATGAGAGCCCCTTGGCCTCCCCATGGCCAGCATGAGAGCCCCTTGGCCTCCTCATGGCCAGCATGAGAGCCCCTTGGCCTCCCATGGCCAGCATGAGAGCCCCTTGGCCTCCTCATGGCCAGCATGAGAGCCCCTTAGCCTCCTCATGGCCAGCATGAGAGCCCCTTAGCCTCCCCATGGCCAGCATGAGATTACCCTTAGTTTCCCCATGGCCAGCATGAGATTACCCTTAGTTTCCCCATGGCCAGCATGAGAGCCCCTTAGCCTCCCCATGGCCAGCATGAGATTACCCTTAGTTTCCCCATGGCCAGCATGAGAGCCCCTTAGCTTCCCCATGGCCAGCATGAGAGCCCTTTAGCCTCCCATGGCCAGCATGAGACCTCCATTAGCCTCCCATGGCAGCATGAGACCTCCATTAGCCTCCCCATGGCCAGCATGAGAGCCCTAGCTCCCATGCACATGAAGCCTTAGCCTCCCCTGGCCAGCATGAGAGCCCTTAGCCTCCCATGGCAGCATGAGAGCCCCTAGCCTCCCATGGCGCATGAGCCCTTAGTTCCCATGCCCATGAAGCCCTTAGCTTCCATGCCCGATGAGAGCCTTACCTCCATGGCAGATAGACTCCCTTAGCCTCCCATGGCCAGCATGAGACCTCATTAGCCTCCCCATGGCCAGCATGAAAGCCCTTTAGCCTCCCCATGGCCAGCCAAACATCCCATACACATGAAAAAAAAGCACCACATTCTGACCTTGCTCCCGTTCCCCCGCACTCTGCCTCTGCTCTCTCAGATGCACTGACTCTCCGCAGTGCACAGCTGCTGCCATGAAATGACACGATCCCATCAGCTGTCTCGAGCGCTGATTGGTGGAAGAAGAGGACCGGCAGCCCCTCCTCCACTAATGCGTTCACCACTGCCTGCATCCCGAGGATGCAGACAGATAGCGGTGACAGTGGGTGGTTGCAGCGGACAGGCTGGAGAGGACAAGGTGCGGGGCCCGTAAGCCACTGTATTCATACCCTCGACTGTCTTCATCTACGGGCCGGACGGGAATAGCCGAATTAATATAATGAAAGTAGCATCATAACAAGTTTTCACTACACATGGTACATCTGTGATTTGTAGTTCTATAGGACAAAAGCATTCCATCATTTCAGAAGAGCAAAAAAGCCTTTCAGCTGCAGATGAAGGAAGGGAGACACACTAGACATTACTAGTGGGTAGGCGGAGCCCAGACGAGATAGACACCTCAGATTAAAAAGAGTGTTGACCGGCCCCTCCAGCTCGGGCTCCTCCTACTCAGCTCTCCAGTTTTCAATTTGAGGTCAGAGAAGATAGTCGCTGCTGGAAGCAGCTCCTCAGAAGATTTTATTATTTTTTATCGGACAAGAGACTTGGACTCACCAAATGTGGTCTAGAGGTCTCAGGGGTCTCAGCGCTGCTGGACCCCAACCTCTCCCTTGGCGGATCTGTATTACCCTATATGGTGGTCCCTGCAGAACACTGCCGGCCCGGGGGGATGAGGATGGCTTCCCTGGCGGGGACGCAAACCGCGCTGCAGGGGTCACTGCGATCCCCGCCCTGGGGGGAAGCATGGGCACGCGCCAGAAACCCCTGGGGGTCCCTGTGGCGCTTTCGGCTGGTGAGTACCTCACATTTTTATTGATGTGTGTGAGTGATTCAGCGACTGCTGCGGCAGTCGCTGTTACAATATACATGCCGGTGACTGTGTTTTTTTGTCCGCAGGTGGATGCCTGCAGGACATAGAGAACGGGAGAGAGGAGTGCGCGCTTTTTTATTTGAATTTCGCGCCGCTCTGAGCGCGCGCTTTACGGCAGTCTCCATTTCCGGCTTCTCTCATGAAGCACACGGAGACACAGCACGGCGGCCATTATAAGCAGGCTGAAGGCTCCCCGGACATCGCTCCCCTCCCCTCCCGGCAAGCGCTGCACCGCGACCAGCTGGGTGAGTAGCTTCTACCTGCAGGGCAGAAGTTTAACCCCTCACCCCCACAGCGCGGGCGCCTTTCTGAGGCACAAATGGGTGGCAGACTGCGCTGCCTGCAGCTGTTATCACAGGGGGCTCGCACACCATTTTCATAAAAAGGTTGTGGGAGCCTGCGATATTATTATTGCCACTATTTTTTCCAAATGATCCCGAGAACGGCGCATATTATGCGATCGTTTGTGTGATCATTTTTAAGGTCGCTAGTAGCTGCCAATCTGGGCGATCTCATTGACAGCGCATAAGCGGTTAGCGATCCCCTTAATGACTTTGGCGTTCATTGCGATCTACAAAACAGCGCAATTTTTTTTTTTAGCGATCTTGTTGAATTTTTCTTTAGTGTGGCATAGCTGTCCTGCAGCTGCTGCCTTATAGAGGCACTGGGGGCTCGCACACCCTTTTCTTTATCAAGGTGTGGGGAGTCTGCGACTTTAACCCTTTCTTAGGCGGTTAACTCTTAATGAGGGACAGCTGGGGTAGCTCTCTCTTTAAGAGCTTTAACCCTTCAGCGTTCTTTTTTTCTTTAAAGAAACGCACTTTAACCTGCCGTATACTGTGCAAGGTCAGAGACCGTCTCCCAGATCTGCTACAGGATCAGTCTCGCATATCTGACACGCAGACCTCGACGGCGTCAAGCGCAGCGGTCGGAGGTTCCAGGGTGTCAAAATGGAGGCCCTCGCTAGTTTTTATGGATGGCCTGTCTGTCTTTCTAGATTATTGAGTGTCAGCTAGATCCTCTCAAGGAAGCGACACAAGCCGGTGCCTTCCTTCCCGCATAAGAGGAGGATCGGCAAAGGGACACTCTGCCTCTCTTTTGGGCCGTTAAGAGGTTTTTATTGGAGGCGTTACAGTTACCGGAGGAGGTATCTGGACATCCTGGTAAGTCGGCCCGGATGTTTTCAGTCGCGATCAGTTTTACCATCACTGGATGAGCTTAATGGGACAGTGGAGAAGGAGCGCCTGTGTCCAGATATTTGAGACACTGTATCCGTGTTCTACGGAGTTGATTGATTGATATTTGAATTCCTTATCCTGAAGTGAATGTCCCTTTATCCCGGCTTAGCAAAATCTTCCCGTTAAAGGGAAGGCGAGTCTGCAGGATCCGCTGGACAGAAAAACGTAGATGGCAGCAAAATCCATCTACGAGGCCGCGGGTCATGGATTCAGTATTAGAGTCCATATGTGCTTGTAAAGCTTCCCTGAGCCGGTTGGGCCGTCTATGGACGGCGTGGCAAGATGGATCCCCTCTATCGAAGTAGATGGGCTTTTCAAGTTGTGGAGGATACTGCGTCACTGCTATCCAGGGCGCAATCCTCGGCGGTCACAGTCAGAAGAGCACTGTGGCTTAGACAGTGGACCGGGGACGCGGTTTCCAAGCAGGGTTTGCTATCTTTAACTTACAAGGTGGTCAGTTATTTGAGCCTGACCGCACGGAGCTGATCGCAAAAGCAAAGGAAACGGTTTTTCCGCAGCGCAGAGCTGTGACTTCTGCGTCTGGCAGGACTAGTGCCGGTAGTGTCGGCAATCCTTTCGGTCCAGGGGACGTTTCGGTCAGCCCTCTTGGGGATCGGGTCGTCCCTCTTTCAGCTGCAGATGGAAGGAAGAGAGCCACAGTATTCATTACTGATGGGTAGGCGGAGCCCCAGATCAGGATGTCACCTCAGATCAAAAGAGTGCTGACTGGCTGGCCCCTCCAGCTCGGGCTCCTCCTACTCAGCTCCAGTCTAAGATTTGAGGTCCAGAGGATGGTCGCTGCTAATGCAGCTCCTCAGAAGATTTTATTATTTTATATTCGGACAAGAGACTTGGATCACTAGTTGGTCTAGAGGTCTCAGGGGTACCAGCGCTGCTGTACCCCAACCTCTCCCTTGGCGGATCTGTATTTACTCAAAGTCCCTGCAGAATCCTTGCCGGCCCTGGGGGATGAGGAGAGCTTCCCTGGCGGGACGCAAACCACACGTGCGGTCACTGCGTCCCTCGCCCTGGGGGAAGCATGGGCACAGCGCCAGAAACCCCTGAGGGTCCCTGTGGCGCTTGGCTGGTGAGTACTCCACACAAAATTTTATTATTAATGTGTGAGTGTTTTAGCGTCTGATGGCAGCGCTATTACATGTATATCAGTATGCTTCAGCACTGCGGTGACAGCGCTATTACATGTTTATCAATGTATTTCACCAGCCTCTCCCTTGGCGGATCTGTAACTACATTATGGTCCCTGCAGAATCTTGCCGGCCCTGGGGGATGAGGAGAGTTTCCCTGGCGGGGGCGCAAACCACACACTGGGGTCACTGCGCTTCCCGCCCTGGGGGGAAGCATGGGCATAGCGCCAGAAACCCCTGGGGGTCCCTGTGGCGTTTCGGCTGGTGAGTACTCCACATTTTGGTAAAATGTGTGTGAGTGTTTTAGCGACTGCTGCGGCAGCCGCTGTACAAATATATGCCGATGACTAGTTTTTCTATGTCCGCAGGAGGATGCCTGCAGGACGAGGGAAAGGAGGGGAGTACGCGCTCTTTTTATTTTTTGAATTTCGCGCCGCTTCTGAGCGCGCGCTTTACTGCAGCCTCCATTTCCGGCTCCTCTACATGGAGCACACGGAGGCAGAGCGCGGCGGCCATTGCTGACAAGCGAGCCGCCGGGCAGAAGCTTAACCCCTTCACCTCCACAGCGTGGCTATTGCTGATAAAGCGCTGTAGGTTGAAAGCTCCCCGGATCGTTCTCCTCCCCTCCCGGCAGAATACGTGCCAGCTTGGTGAGTCGCTTCTAGCCCGCCGGGCAGAAGCTTAACCCCTTCACCTCCACAGCGCGGGCGCCGTCTGGGGCACTTCTGAGTGACAGATTGCGCTGTCCTGCGGCTGTTCTCGCATAAGGGGCTCGCACACTCTTTTATATAATAAAGAGGCTGTGGGGAGTCTGCGACATTAATGCTGCCACTATACGTTTCCGCTGACGATCCTGATGGCGTCGCATAATATTGCGATCGTTTGTGTGTCATTTTTAATGTCGCTATTAGCTGCCAATCTGGGCGATCTCATTAGCATCGCATAGGCGATTAGCGATCTCCTTGACAACTTTGGCGGTCATTGCGTTATAAAAAACAGCGCAATTTTTTAGCGATCTTGTGGAACGTTTTCTGTTTAGTGTGGCATGGCTGTCCTGCAGCTGCGACCTTATAAGAGGCGCCGAGATTCGCACACCCTTTTTCACTATCAAGGTTGTGGGGAGTCAGCTACTTTAACCCCTTCTTAGGAGGTTAACTCTTAATGGGAGACAGCTGGGGTAGCTCTTTCTTTTGAGCTTTAACCCTTCAGCGTTTGTTTTTTATTTAAGTACTGCTCTGGTTACTGACAGGTTTATTCTGCCATATACTATGCAAGGGTATGTCAGAGACCCTCTCCCAGATCCGTTACGGATCAGCCTCGCGTATCTGACACGCAGACCTCGACTCATACACGGTCAGAGGTTCCAATGGTGTCAAAATGAAGGCCTTCACTGGTTTCTATTGATGACCTTTTAGGTTATGGAGTGTCAACTAGATCCTCTCAAGGGAGCGACACAAATCGGTGTTTTTCCTTCTCGCTTAGCGAAGAAGTCCGATTCGGTTAAGGAGGATCGGCAGGGACACCCTGCCTCTCTCTCAGGGGCCGTACTAAAATTTCTGTGGAAGCCATGTGGACGTTACAGTTACCGAGGAGGTAACTAGTCGTCCTGGTAAGTCGGCCCGGATGTTGCAAGGGTCGCATGGGTCGCGATGACCTTACAAACTGTATCCGTTTTTCTACGGAGTTATTTGTTAATTGGACCCCTTCTCCTGAAGTGAATGTCCTTTATTCCAGCTTAGCAAATCTTCCTGGTAAAAGGGAAGACGAGTCTGCAGGACACGCTGGACAGAAAAACGGAGATGGCAACAATTTCCATCTGCGAGGCCGTGGATCATAGATTCGGTATTAAGGATCTAGGTGTACTTGTTAAGTTCCCCTGAGCCGGTTGGACCGTCTAAGGACGGCGTGGCAAGTTTCCCTCTATCAAGGTAGATGGGCTTTTCTAGTTGAAGGATAATGCGTCACTGCTATCCAGGGAGCAATCCTCGGCAGTTACAGTCAGAAGAGCACTGTGACTTGGATGGAACGCAGTTTTCCAACAGGGTTTGCTATCTTTAGCTTAGAAAGTGGTCAGCTATTTGACTGACCTCACGGAGCTGATGCCAAGGCAAAGGCAAAAGAAGCAGCTTTACCGCAGCGCAGAGCTGTGACTTCTGCGTCTGGCAGGACTTGTGCCGATAGTTATCGGCAGTCCTTTTCGGTTCAAGGGATGATCTGACCAACCCTCTGGGGGTTTGTGTCGTCTCTCTCTTTTTAAAAAAAAAAAAAAAAAAGGGGGAATTCTCAGAAATTCCGCATACCCTGGAAACAGAACTTCTGTTAAGGCAGAAGCTGGCAAAAAAAAAAAAAAAATTCGCTAAGGCGGACTGACTTCTGACATTCCGTCAGAGCCGAGCATGAAGTCGCTTCGCTCAGTTATGGCAGCCCTGTCGCAGAACGATCAATCGACATTCGCGACGCTTTTTGGCATGTTCCCATCGGAAGACCTCACCCAGGTTGTGGCTCGACCATTCGGTTTGGCTTTAACGCCCAGAATTTTTACAACGATTCTGACGCCAGAATCTCATGGCAATCCTTCAAAGACGGGGATTTACGATTCGTCCCTATTTGGACGGCCTTTTCGGTTGTGGCTTCAAAGGAGAAGTCGTCTCTGGAATCGTCGCAGGCAATCCTGTTTTTGAGGATGCATTTCGACATGGTACGGGCGGTGTTGTCCCTACCTCCAGACAAGCAGGCATGTCTGCTCCAGCATGTACAGACTATGAAGTCTGCGACAGCAGTGTCCCTTCGGAAGGTATGCGCCTTCTGGGTCTGACGGTGGCGTCCATGAGGTTTTTTCCGTTTGTCCAATTTCATTCCAGAGCTCTCCATAGGCTCATTCTGAGTCGTTGGGATCAATCGCAAGGTTCGCTGGATTGCAGCGTCATCATCTCTCACAGGGTGCGAGAATCCCTAGGATGGTGTTTATGTCCAGGAGCGTTATCCTGGGAAAGCTTTTCCTCCCTCCGAAGTGGTCGGTCATAACCACCGATGCCAGCCTGACGGGCTGGGGGGGGGGTGTTTGGAACAATCTCTGGATTCAGGGAGTATGGTCATCGGAAGAGTCTGTTCTTCCGATCAACATCCTGGAATTGAGGGCGATTTTCCTTTGCCTCCAACATTGGACGGTCCCTTTGAGCGGTCTGCCAGTCCGAGTGCAGACAGACAATGCGACGGCTGTCGCGTATATCAATCACCAAGGTGGGACAAGGAGTTCCAGACTCATGGTAGAGGTGTCCCGAATTCTGATTTGGGCAGAGGCCAGTGTGCCAGCCATTTCGGCGATTCACATTCCAGGGGTTCAGAATATTACAGCGGACTTTCTCAGTCGCAGAAGGATGGATCCCGGGGAATGGAGCCTCCACCCGGAAGTTTTTGCACTACTGTGCTCTCGCTGGGGAACCCCCCAAGTGGATTTGATGGCATCCAGGTCCAATGCCAAGTTACCGACGTTCATGTCCAGGTACAAGGACCCGAAGGCTGTGGCGGTGGATGCTCTAGTGGCTCAGTGGGATCAGTTCGAGCTGATCTATGTATTCCCGCCGATATCCCTACTTCCTCTAGTACTGCGTCGGATCAGACTAGAGAGAATTCCAGCTATTTTGATAGCTCCAGACTGGCAAAGAAGGGTGTGGTTCTCGACAATAATGTCGCTGTTGGCGGCAACTCCTTTTCCACTCCCTCTTCAACCGGACTTGTTGACTCAGGGGCCCGTTTGTCATCCGGACTTGATGTCCCTGCGTTTGACGGCGTGGCTCTTGAGACCGAAATCTTGACCCGTAGAGGTTTCTCAGCCGAGGTCATTGCTACCCTTCGTGCTGCAAGAAGTCCGGCTACTACTAGGATTTACCACAAAATTTGGGAAACCTTCTTTTAGTGGTGTTTGGGGTCCTCTCGGAACCCGAGAAAATTTTCCATTCCCAACCTGTTGGCTTTTCTGCAGCATGGGCTAGACAAGGGTTTGGCAGTCAGCACCCTGAAAGGTCAGATTTCTGCTCTGTCCTTATTGTTCCGGAGAACCATTGCTTCAAATAGAGACGTGCTCTCCTTTTTCCGAGGTATATCTCGTAAGTTTCCGCCGCGGAAGGCGCCCGTGTCTCCTTGGCGGCTCAACCTTGTTTTGGAGGCTCTTCAGCATAAACCTTTTGAGCCTATGGTTTCTGCTAGCCTTTCTTTACTTTCTTGGAAGGTGGCTTTCCTTGTTGCAGTCACTTCCTTGAGGAGAGTTTCTGAGTTGGCAGCTCTTTCTTGTTCGCCTCCTTTTCTGGAGTTTTTTCCGGATCGTGTAGTGCTTCGCACTCGGGGTGATTTTTTGCCTAAAGTGGTATCACAATTTCATGTTAACTAGGATATTGTGTTGCCTTCACTCTGTCTGGATCCGAAGAATGCGAAAGAGCGAGATTTACACACATTGGATTTAGTGCGGGCCTTGAAGTTTTATCTATCTATTACTCAAGGTTTTCGTAAGACGGACTTCCTGTTTGTGGTTTCAGCAGGTCGTCGGCGTGGTCAACGAGCTTTCAAGGATTCTATAGCTCGTTGGATCCGGTCAGCTATTTTGGAAGCTTACCGCCTTCGGGGTGAACCTTGCCCGATTAAGATTCGAGCCCATTCCACGTGAGCTGTGGCTTCATCGTGGGCTTTTCATCAAGGTGCCTCAGCAGTGCAGCTCTGCCGGGCGGCAACTTGGCGCTCTGTCCACACGTTTACAAAGTTTTATAAAGTGGACGTCAGTGCTTCCGCTGATGCAGCCCTCGGACGTAGGGTCCTGCAGGCAGCTGTAGTTTAAAGTTCTGGATGAACTTGTGTTTAGCGCTGGTTGCGCTTTGTTGTTAAGGTTGTTGGGTTTCTGCCTTTTGTTGGTTTTTCCCACCCTTATTTTTGAACTGCTTTGGGACGTCCCATCAGTAATGAATACTGTGGCTCTCTTCCTTCCATCTGCAGCTGAAACACGGATTTTGGTAAAAACTTACCTGTAAAATCCTTTTCAGCGAAGGAAGGAAGAGAGACACAGCACCCTCCCAAGGCAGAAGTGTGTTGATGTTTTCAGATGCAGCGCGACCCTTATCTGATAGCGATTATCTGGGCTGAGGTCAGCGCGCTAAGGCTCTGTTCCAGCATCGCCAGCTCATCGCAGTAGTCAGGTTCCGTGAGTAGTACCTGGAACTCTGTGGTTTTTGGCTTTCTTTGCATGCATAACCTGTATCCTTGTGTTTTTTCTCTGAAGTTCCTTCAGAAGGGGTTATGTTGCTCCGCTGGTGATCTTGGCTCTTTTCCTAAAAGCTTTGGTACGACTGGAGCTGAGTAGGAGGAGCCCGAGCTGGAGGGGCCAGCCAGTCAGCACTCTTTTGATCTGAGGTGACATCCTGATCTGGGGCTCCGCCTACCCATCAGTAATGAATACTGTGTCTCTCTTCCTTCCTTCGCTGAAAAGGATTTTACAGGTAAGTTTTTACCAAAATCCGTGTTTTTCAGGAAAAAAGACCTCTCAGAAATCTCGCTCTCCCCGGAAACAAAGTTTCCGTCAAGACAAGCGGGAATCTGACAAAAAAAAAAAAAAAAACCCGCTAAAACAGATTGACGCCAGGTTTCCACTCGAGGGCTCTCGAGTGGGGGGTCGCCTGCTTCTATTCAAATTGACTTGGGTTTCCCGCGTTCCGGACACCTGGGTGACGCGGGGTGTGTCGGCAGGCCACTTCATAGAGTTTTCTTCTCGACCCCCGGACAGTTTTTTACCAATCTCGCTTTCCGTCAGAGCCCGAGCTATGTGCCGCTCTGCTGCGAGAAGTCGACTCTTTTCTGCAGAAGGGTGTGATGGTACCGTTCCCACCAGAGGACAGGGGAAGAGGGTTTTATTCCAACCTCTTTGTGGTCCCCAAAAAGGAGGACAAATCTCGCCCCATCCTGGATTTCAAAAGATTGAATCGGCATGTCCACACCCAAAAATTTCGCATGGAGTCGCTTCGCTCCGTTATGGCAGCTTTGTCGCAGAACGACTTTTTGGTGTCAATCGACATTCGCAGACGCTCATTTGCACGTTCCAATCGGAAGTGCTCACCAACGTTACCTTCGTTTTGCCATAGGTCAGGACCATTACCAGTTTGTGGCTCTGCCATTCGGTTTGGCCTCAGCGCCCAGAGTTTTTACAAAAATTCTGGCGCCTCTCAGGGCAATACTACGAAGACAGGGGGTCACGATTCTTCCCTACCTGGACGCGGCTCGCAATCTATCCCTTCAGCTCCTGGAGGACTTCGGGTGGCTGGTCAATTGGGAGAAGTCGTCTCTGGAACCGTCACAATCAATTCTGTTTTTGGGGATGCATTTTGACACGGTACGAGCAGTGGTGTCCCTGCCTCCAGACAAGCAAGCATGTCTCTTTCGACATGCACGGGTGATGAAGCCTTCAACAGCAATGTCCCTTCGAAGATGTATGCGTCTTCTGGGGTTGATGGTGGCTTCAATGGAGGTACTTCCGTTTGCCCAATTTCATTCCAGGGCTCTCCAAAAGTTCATTCTGAACCGCTGGGATCGGTCGCAGACCTCACTGGATTGCAGTGTTATCATCTCCCACAAAGTACGTGAGTCTCTAAGATGATGGATACGTCCGAAAGAGTTATCCTTGGGGAAGTTTTTCCTTCCTCCGAAGTGGTCGGTCATAACCTCCGATGCCAGCCTGACAGGCTGGGGGGGTGTCTGGAACGATCTCTGGACTCAGGGAGTATGGTCGTCGGAAGAGTCTGTCTTGCCAATCAACATCCTCAAATTGAGGGCGATTTTTCTTTTGCCTCCATCACTGGACGGTCCCTTTAAGCGGTCTGCCTGTCCGAATGCAGACAGACAATGCGACGGCGGTCGCATATATCAATCACCA
Organism: Oophaga sylvatica; assembly: GCA_033576555.1. NCBI lineage: Eukaryota > Metazoa > Chordata > Amphibia > Anura > Dendrobatidae > Oophaga > Oophaga sylvatica. The sequence goes on along the minus strand of JARQOD010000007.1, from coordinate 140,274,932 downwards.
AGGCGGGACAAGGAGTTCCAGACTCATGGTGGAGGTATCTCGGATCCTGATATGGGCAGAGACCAGAGTTCCAGCCATCTCTGCGATCCACATGCCAGGAGTTCAGAATATCACGACGGACTTTCTAAGTCGCGAGAAGTTGGATCCCGGAGAATGGAGTCTTCATCCGGAAATTTTTGCACTGCTGTGCTCCCGTTGGGGAACTCCCCAAGTGGATCTGATGGCATCCAGGTTCAATGCCAAGTTACCGACATTCATGTCCAGGTACAAGGATCCGAAGGCTGTAGCGGTGGTTGCTCTAGTGGCTCCGTTGGACTGATTCACACTAATCTATGTGTTCCCGCCGATTTCTTTGCTACCTCTGGTACTCCGTCGGATCAGACTAGAGAGAATCTCGGCTATAGTGATAGCCCCAGATTGGCCAAGGAGAACGTGGTTCTCGACACTGGTGTCACTCCTGGCGGCACCGTCATTTCCACTTCCTCTTCGCCCGGACCTGTTAACCCAAGGGCCCGTTCGTCATCCGGACCTGAAGTCTCTGCGTTTGATGGCGTGGCTCTTGAGACCGAAATATTGACTCGTTGAGGTTTTTCAGCCGAAGTCATTGCCAATTTGCGAGCGGCCAGATGTCCGGCTACTACATGGAATTTACCACAAGACTTGGGAAGCCTTCTTTTCGTGGTGTTCGGGTTCTTCAAGGAATCCGAGGATTTTTTTCCATTCCCAATTTGTTGGCTTCCTGCAATTCGGGCTGGACAAGGGTTTGGCAGTGAGCACCCTGAGGGGTCAGGTTTCTGCTCTGTCCTTGCGGTTCCGAAAGGCTATCGCCTCGCGTAGGGACGTGCGTTCCTTTTTTCGCGGAGTAACCTGCCAGTTTCCACCGCGGAAGACGCCTGTGTCTCCTTGGCGTCTCAACCTTGTTTTGGAGGCTCTTCAACATGGGCCTTTTGAGCTTATGGACTTTGTTAGTTTTTCTTTGCTTTCTTGGAAGGTTGCCTTCCTAGTGGCGGTCACCTCTTTGAGAAGGGTTCCTGAGTTGGCGGCTCTTTCTTGCTCGCCTCCCTTCCTGGAGTTTTCACCCGGATCGTGTAGTGCTACGCACACGGAGCGACTTCTTACCTAAGGTGGTGTCGCAATCTCATGTTAACCAGGATATTGTGTTGCCCTCTCTTTGTCCGAGGCCAAGGAATGCGAAGGAACGGGCCTTGCACGCATTGGATTTGGTGCGGGCTTTGAAGTTCTTTTTGACTGTTACTCAAGGTTTTCGGAAGTCAAACTCTGTTTGTGATTCCAGCAGGTCGTTGGAGTGGTAAACGAGCTTCCAAGGACTCTATAGCTCGTTGGATTCGGTCGGCCTTTTTGGAGGCTTACCGACTTAAAAGCGAACCTTGCCCAATTAAGATTCAAGCTCACTCCACGAGGGCTGTGGCTTCCTCGTGGGCCTTTCATCAAGGGGCCTCGGCAGCTCAGCTCTGCCGAGCGGCGACCTGGCTTTTTGTCCACACGTTTTAAGGTTTTATAAGGTGGACGTCAGTGTTTCTGTTGATGCGGCCTTAGGACGTAGGGTCCTGCAGGCGGCCGTAGTTTAAAGTTCTAGTTAACTTGTATTTGGCGCCTGTTGCGCATTTATCTAGGTTGTTGGGATTCTGCCTTTTTTGGGTTTTTTCCCACCCTAGTTTTTGGACTGCTTTGGGACGTCCCACTAGTAATGTCTAGTGTGTCTCCCTTCCTTCATCTGCAGCTGAAAGACGGATTTTGGTAAGAACTTACCTGTAAAATCCTTTTCAGCGAAGAAGGAAGGGAGACACACATCCCTCCCATGGCAGAAGTGTGTTGTTGTTTTTCAGATGCGGCGTGACCCTTCTCTGATAGCGATTAGCTGGGCTGAGGTCGACGCGCTAAGGCTCTGTTCCAGCATCGCCAGCTCATCGCAGTGGTCAGGTCCAGTGAGTAGTACCTGGAACTGTGTGATTTTTGCCTACATGCATGCTTAACCTGTATTTTTGTGTTTTATTTTCTGAAGTCCTTCAGAAGGGGTTATGTTGCTTCGCTGGTGATATTGCTCTTCCTTAAGCTTGGTACAACTGGAGAGCTGAGTAGGAGGAGCCCGAGCTGGAGGGGCCGGTCAACACTTTTTAATCTGAGGTGTCTATCTCGTCTGGGCTCCGCCTACCCACTAGTAATGTCTAGTGTGTCTCCCTTCCTTCTTCGCTGAAAAGGATTTTACAGGTAAGTTCTTACCAAAATCCGTCTTTTATGAGGATGCAAGAATGGATGTGATATTGTGAGCTGAGAATACTCTTGTCTTGAGCTACATCCAGTACCTGCATCCCCCTATAGTGACTCCCACATTACCCCTATTCGACATACGGTACATGAAGCACACTCGCCACACTATCCCATGCAGCTTCAAGCACCTACTCTGACTGGCAATTTCCTCCTATCTCCAGCTTATCATATTTCTTACCTCCCCCTGCCAGGATATGCATGCCCAGATCTGCTGTTCTGTGCAGGGCTTCTCACGAAAGTCACCACTTGGAGACCTTATTTTCATAACTTTTTGCTGAAGCTGTCAGACAGCCACTAGCGACACACTGAGCCCGCGAGCCACCCACAATAAGCTTGGGAGTCACAGGTTAGGGATCCCTGCTGTAATCAGATATTAGTTTAAAATGGTTTTCTCATGAACAAAGTAAATTTTAATCAACAGATCTTGCAACAATAATAAGTTCTTTTGCACCTAGTCAAGTTCTCTACTTGTTGGATTAGTTTATTCTACTGTGATTTTTTTTCTCTCTAGAACTCTATACGTCACAATCTGTCACTAAATCGGTATTTTATAAAAGTACCACGATCGCAGGAGGAGCCTGGGAAAGGTTCGTTTTGGAGAATTGATCCTACATCTGAAGCCAAACTGGTAGAGCAGGCATTTAGAAAACGACGGCAGAGGGGAGTTTCATCATTTCGTACTCCTTTTGGTCCACTTTCTTCCAGGTATTGGTATATAATTAAAGTGGGTGTTTGGAACATATATGTACATGTATTTTTTTTCTTGTCAGACTTAAACAAATAACAAACACAACAATACTCCCCTTTCCCAGGGCCCATGCTCTCCGCTACTATTCTAATCTTGGACAGGCTGCAGCTGTGAAGCCCACAGTGCACGTATCTCAAATCACTGGACTCAGTGGGTCATTCTGTCTCTCATAATTAGGATTATAATTGTCCCTTCCGATCGCCCATGTATCCCAGCATACAGCTAAATATTTTCTTTATTCCCGCCTCTCCTGCTTGATACTCAGTGCTGTGCGATTTGATGGGTGTGTAGGGACTAGCCTTGGCATTGGCTGAGAAGCTCACGAACCTGGCCCCTCTGCCTTTGACTGATGGAGCTGGGTTTGGGAGTTCACAGTTCGTACACAACCATCAGACCACTCGGAAAAGAACTGCTGTGGAGAGTTGTGAATAAAAATCATTATTCGCTGTATGTTGGGATGCAGGGTTGCTTGGAACAGTAGGGACATAATGTGCTGGCAGTAGTTTAATAACCAGAAACCTGATGGCAGGTTCCCTTTTGAAGGGGGTGCTGATTTTAGATTTAATTATCTTTATATGCTTACTCTCCTTAAAATAAAAATAATAATAAAACCGTAATTACCTTTTGCCGTCCAGCACTTTTTCGCTACTGCTCCCTGACAGTCGTTATTCAAACGACTGCAGCAATGACATCATGACTACAACACATGACTGCTGCAGGCAGACACTACTGTCAGCCGTGACGCCTAGATGGATTGTACTAAATCAATCGGCCCTGTAATTGGCTGCAGCGTGATATCAGTAAAGACTAGAGATAAGCAAATTTGTTCAAATTTTGTCCCCGAATCTGATTTTGACATATTTGAGCCATACTCGAGCACTATTTGTGCCGAATGTATGTCTTATGATCGGTTCCGAACATATTCGATAATTTCTACTCCCATTGACTCTAATGACGTTCGGCTGTGTTCGACGAATATTGCAAAAACAATATTCAAATCGGATCGTATTCTGAACCAAATCCGAACAAATTTGTTCATCTCTAGTAACGAACGTCAGGGAGGCGTGGAGAGGCAGCACTGCTGCTGCAGGGAGGAAGTCATTTTGATAATTTCAAGGAGAACAAATTATTGCTGTATATAAAAACTTTACAACTTGTGAATTGCTGCTGAACCAAACCTTTTCTAACTTGAAACATTACAAGGAACCTCTCCCGTATTTCAGGTAGCATATATATGAGGCCAGCCCCTAAATTACAAACCAGCATGTTTTTCTCTGAAATGCTGTTGTGTTTCAGAGAAACGCACAGTTGAAAGCATTTACGGGATGAGTTCACTATTTCAAGAGGCAGACTTCTCCCACCTGGTCAGCTAGACGGTCAGGTGTTTCTCTGTGTGTGTGTGTCTAGGGTCAGATCTGTCCGTCTAGCTGAGCAGACGAGCCTTTATTGTTTTACATTGATGGGTTCCAGTAGTTTTAAATACAATATTAGTCTCTATACCTGGAGATAACAATTCCAGGACACTTAAAAGAATAATTTGTCTCCTAGGAGTGCACCTGCTTCCCCAACGTATCCAGACTCCTGTGGCTTGCAGACACCTGACAGCATGTCCCGAGAAGGATCCCCTGTTCCACACGATTTTGGTTTTAAGATGGCCTCTGTTCCAGAGTATCGATACTCCCAGAGTGCACCAGGTAATTGGAGCACATTCTGCAAATCTGTAACATTACTAAAATTAAGAAATAAATAGGGTGGGTTACATAATGGAAATAAAGTTGGAGTCAGCCATGAGATAAATGTTGGCTGTTTTTCGTACAATCCCAATTGTTTTCCCCACAGATTTTCTGTGTGTATTTGGTTAGTTAATGTACTAATTCATTATACCCAATATGTAGTTAGTAATGCATTTATTCAGTCTTTCTGTATTTGTTTCTATATTTTTGTAACAGGTTCACCGGTGAGTGCTCAGCCAGTTATTATGGCCAAGCCTGTACCCCAAACAAATTTTGTGGCAAAGCCTTTGACGTACATGCCTACTTCTATCATGACCTCACAGCCGACCAGTCATGCCATCCACGTGGTGCAGCAAGCGCCCACTGTCACCATGGTGCAGGTATTGAGCACACCTACTAATTCTGCAAATGGATACATAATTGCAAACCAGAGGCCACCTTGTACCAGAGATGAAATCCGTGGAACAGCAGTTATGGATGGTGTCTCATCTGTTAGAGGTCAGAATATGTTGCTTATTTTAAGAGATGCTATTTGCTCTGTCTCAGACATAATTTCTATATACGATTACCCTTGACTTTGCCTATAGTATATATTGTAATTTGGCACCAAGCATAAGGTTAGTCGTCGGGTCTTCTCTGTACTCTTATATTTTTCGTTCAGAGGAACATCTGCTTTGAGCTGAAGACCTGCATGATCTTTAACATATTGCTGATATTGTGCTGCCTGGCAATCCAGTTGATCAGACTGATTGTTGGGCAGTATGTCCCTGGCAAAATGACTGTCAAACATGACCGATGTTCAGTTTAAAGAGTACTAATTTTATTTTTTATATGTATTCCTTTTTAAAGTGCTGCAGATCTACAGACCCCCACAGATCACTCAAAAAACGTTCTGTAGCTTGCTTTTCAGCAAGAAGGGCTGATCTCCTGCATGAGAGCACACAGAAATCGGCATATGGGTTCGATAGAGCATTGTTGAGCCCATACACAGAGTGAAGTCCAGCTCCGTAGACTTTCTATTGAGCCCATACACTGCTGTATGCTATCCGTTGATATCTAGGGCCACTGACTACGACTAATTTGCTGAATATGTTTGGAAGCTTTTGCATAATAAAATAAAAATAGGCACTCCTTAGCCCCTTCCTGACATGTCTATTTTCCATGTTTGCATTCTTTTTTTCCCTCTTCTTCTTTCCTTTGTATTTTTCTGTCTACATAGCCATGTGAGGTCTTATATTTTGTGGGACGAGTGCTTTCTCCTTCGCCTCATTGGTGGACACAGACCGTGGGTGTTATGCTGCTGCCACTAGGAGGACACTAAGCAAATATACAGAAAAGTCAACTCCTCCTCCGCAGTATACACCCTCTGCTGGCTCTATGATGAACCAGTTCTTGCTTAGTGTCTGTAGGAGGCAGTAGGGTCTAGCTTCTTTATTTTTTCATTTTTTACGCTTTTTTCGATGGAATGAAAGGGTGACGTGGTCTTTCAAGGTCCCGATCTCCCAAAATCAGCAACAGGCGGGAATGCGGGTGTCGCTTCCATGTACCCCCTCCTGCACCTTCTCAACGCCATGCCTGGGCTCACCTTAGGGGCGACGGATCCCTTTCATGGGTCCGCTGTCCCCACACCGACAACGGACAGGAACATGGGGTGTCGCCCCCACGTACCCCCTTCCGAAGCCAGGCCTTTCAGCCGGACAAAATTGCCCTGCCTCCCTCACAAAGGATTACCTCAGGAATCACGCAGAGGCTTCTAACGGCGTCCGTGCAGCCCCGCCATACCACCAACAGTGGCTGATGTCAGGTGGCGAATGAGCCCTCTCCACCTCCCTATCAAAGGGTTGGTGGATTGAGGATGATCCACGCTATCACACTCCAGCCGCGGTTTTTCAGGACAGCACCCGGCTCTGCTGCATCTGTGTGAGTAAGCGCAGCGCCCGGGTCAGGAGGGCTCCTTCACATGGATGGTCTGATACTCAGGGATGGATGTCCCACTGGCTGCATTCCCCTTGCTGCACGCCCGTCGCGCTATAATCGGCGCTGCTGCCCCCCAAAATTTAGTCCCCGGCTTCTGGCCTGGGTAGGCCTAGCTCCGCCTACCAGGCATGCTCCGCCCATCTCTTCAGCGCTTCTCACTCTCAATGAGAAGCTCTCCGGCCGCATCCCTGCTTCGTGGCCATGACTAGGCCCACATTTCTGGCGCTTCTCGTTCCTCACGAGAAGCGCCAACTTTTTCTCGGCCGTTACTTCCTGTCTCTGCGGCTGGGGACGCCATCTGCTATAAGCCGTCAATGTTCCATTCACCAACCGCAGCACGGACTACCTTCTCTGGGTGCGCACAGGACCTGGTAAGCTGAGCGCAGCCCGCAGCTGGACACAGCACTTAACCCCTTCCCTGCAGTAGCCCATAAGCAATCCCAGACCAATATGTCTCCGTCAAGACATCTAAAAAGACACACTCAGTGCGGTACGCCTCATGTACCTCATGCAATGCCCCACTACCACGGAGGCACTGTTCTGCTATCTGTGCAGCCTGCGAACCCTCATGCGCACGGTAGCCCCCTCTAATGCCGACCCTAGTGGACCTAGCCCACCCGAGTGGGCTACGTTTCTGGTGCAGTCCATGGATTCCCTGGCTAAAGCTATTCTTCCTCAAGCCAGGGCATCAGTTAGCCGTATTTAGAAGACCTGTCAGCCATGCGAGAGTCTTCCTCAAACAGGGACCGGACAACAGCCGAAGATGTGCAATCTTTTAGGAAACGTCCCCCAGGCACTCTGTAACGCATGTCACAGTTTACATTACACAATACAACATTACAGTTATCTCCTTACAGGGATACAGAAAAATATTGTGCAGAGCTCTGTAACATTTTACCTCACATCAAAATTTGATAAAGATGTCTCAGCTCCCTTGTCTAAAAAGTGAATGCGGAGCAGATATTTCCCACTCTGTACTGAGCTGTCTTTGGGAGAAATCATTGCAACTCGTCTCCTCCTCCCAGCAAACATTGGATTGCAAGTTACAGATAGAGCATGCAGAGGGGAAGAGTGGTAAGAATGCTCTTTGTTATTAGCGGCTGCAGGTTTCAGATAATGGCATCAGTAGTCCCATCAACTGACACCAGTGACCGGAAGTAAACTTTATACCTCCGATCACAGCTGAGCGCTCATGTTGTCTTTTGAAAGCGTGGGAACTGCGGCTCTGACCGGCGGGGATTATTTCACCGCCGATCAGAAGCGGTGTTTGCCGCGCTGTCATGCACATCATGTCACGTGCTGGATCACCCCATACTCCTGCCTCTCCTAATGAGGCAGTCCTTAGCATGATGGTGTCTCTCACTTTCCATTTGGTACGGGAAGTCATTCCTCTCTCTCCACTAGCAAGTAGTCACAATGGACGACAGTCTCCTTGGATGGGAAGCGGACTTCCTTCACCACACAGTCCAAGGTCACTTCCCATCAATCTCCTTGAAATGAGAGCCATCTACCTCTCTCTTCTCCACTGGCAGGGCCTTCTAGTGGACCAACCAGCCACAATGCGATCCGACAATTAAATGGCTGTGGCGTACATAAACCATCAGGGTGAGACACGCAGCGAGCCCAACATGTTAGAGGTCTCTTGGATTCTGACTTGGGACGAGCTGCTTTTTCCAGCAACATCAGCAGTCCACATTCCAGGCATGGACAACTGTGCCGCTGATTTACTAAATCATCAGGGTCTCTCCTCAGGTGAGTGGTCCATCAACCCTTCTGTATTCAAACAGATCTGTCAAAGGTGGGGTACTCCCGATGTCGATCTGATGGCGTCTCAGATGAATCACAAGTTACCTCGGTTTTTGGCCAGGTCTTGCAGCTCCCTGGCAGGCGATTACGACTTTCAACTTCCATTCTTTTTTCCACCCCTTCCCCTGATTCCCAGACTCGTCAAGATGATCAGAGTGGAAGGAGTTCCAGTCATCCTAGTGCCTTTAGACTGGCCCAGAAGAGCCTGGCACGCAAAGTTGGTCATAGTTGGTCAACACAACTCTCCGGAGAGAGTGGACATGCTTGTCTGCTCTCTGCAAGACGGAGGGATGGAGGAGATAATACTGGCGCGGTGCTACTGGCAGCCCATTGCAGCAGCAGCTACTCAGTTTGTTTGTTTCTGTTGGACTTTCTTTTGGACTTTCTTTCTTTGGGACTTTTCTCTTGGACCCTGGGAACTTTGATGGACCCCTAACTTTAACCTTGGATTGATGGATGTTTTACAAACTGTTGATCGCACAGTGGATATTAACCTTGGATTGATGGATGTTTTACACCCTGTTGATCGCACTGTGGATATTAACCTTGGATTGATGGATGTTTTAAACCCTGTTGATCGCACTGTGGATATTTTACACCCTGCGGATCGCACTGTTCCTGAATGACGGACCATTGTGGGAAGGTGCCCTTGGACAAGCAGCTCTGGATCGGCACTCCGATCTGCCACTACTACGTACATCACCCACAGGTACATGCAACTCCTAAATGGATACATGTGATGCTCAGTTATTAGCACCCTTGGACATGAATCTAATGCAGCCTCTGTCAGCTATAGCTCTGCAATACACACAGCTTCTACCTTGTTGGTTACTGAAGCAGCCATCTGGGTACAGAGGTGGACACTGGACACAGTCAGTCCCGGTGTGGACTGGAGCGAAGGACAGGGTCGCTGATCTGCTGGCAGTCCCTAAGCCCGTCACTAAACGTGTGGTGTATTCAAGAGACCGACTTCTTGCACTGAGCAGGTTGAAGCCTTCTCCGGCTGTGGCCATACCACAAGTTCCCCATGAAGTGTGGAGACCTTTCAGAGGCTGCAGAGCAGGAAAAAAGTTGAAGTCCAGGAGAAGAAGGTTTAAACCAGCAGTACCATCAATCATCATGGGTAATGTACGCTCGCTCGGAAATAAGACGGATGAACTGTTAGCTCTGTGTAAAACCCAGAAGGAATGTAGTCTTATGTGCTTTACAGAAGCCTGGTTACATGGGGATGTTCCTGATTCATGTGTCTCGATTCCAGGATTTCAAATGGTTCGGGCTGATAGAGACAAGGCTAGGTGTGGTAAGAAGAAGGGTGGTGGGGTGATACTATACATTAACAACAGATGGTGTAATCAGCAGCACATAACTGTTAAAGAAAATCACTGCTGTCAAAACATTGAACTCTTAGCAGTTGGCCTTAGGCCTTACTATCTACACAGAGAATTCTCCATTTGCATTGCAATAGTCATGTATATACCTCCATCTGCTAGCCAAGAGGCAGCTAGGGAAGTGTTGTTGGGGGTGTTGGCTCGCCGTCAGACAAAGCACCCAAACTCGTTAACATTAATCTCTGGGGATTTTAACAGAGTCATGATCTCAAAGGCTCTTCCCAAGTTCTATCAATATGTTAAGTGTGCAACAAGGGACAGCACTATATTGGATCTCCTCTATGCAAATGTTAAAGACGCCTATTCATCGTCTGCATTACCCCCCCTGGGGAAATCTGACCACAACCTCATACTATTGTCTTCATCTTATCAACCTGTTGTCAGTAAACAACCAGCCAGAATAAAACTAAACAGGAGGTGGTCTCCTGCAGCTGAACAAGCTCTGCAAGACTGTTTTGACCTCACAGACTGGGAGGTGATATGCGACAGAGAAGAGAATGATGATGTAAATGATATTGTCGGAAGAGTAACAGATTACATAAATTTTTGTATGGATACTGTAGTACCAGTTAAAAAGATTCGATGTTATGCAAATTTCAAGCCTTGGATTACAAAAGAATTGAAACACTTACTAAATGAGAAAAAAAATGGCATTTAAAATGAAGGATACTAAGAAACTGAAATTGATACAAAGGGACTTAAAAAGGAAAATTAAGAATGCCCGTAAGGCGTTCCGAATTAAATTAGAAAATAAACTGTCACACAACAATTCCAAGGAGGTGTGGTCGGGCATGAAGCAGTTAACTGGGTTTAAGGCAAGGCCGGAGTGTGGGGAAGTGGATCTGCCCTGGGCTAATGAAATGAACGAGTTTTTCAACAGATTTACCAACACATGTGCTGCGTCATCAGGAATGAGGGATGGAGCTGAGAAACGATTTGCAGCATTGACATTGGGGGAAAAGCTGCCTGCTTTCACTGTCTCCCCAAGGGATGTGAGGAAACAGTTTTGTAAACTAGTCATTGGCAAAGCAGCTGGGCCTGATGGCCTCAGTCCACGTGTCCTAAAAGTGTGTGCAAACCAACTGTGTAATGTCTTTCAGCACCTGTTTAACAAGAGCCTACAATCACAGAGAATACTAGTGCTGTGGAAGACCACCTGCCTGGTGCCAGTTCCCAAGATCACCTCTCCAACTTCCCTACACGACTATCGTCCAGTGGCCTTAACATCGCATGCTATGAAGTCGTTGGAGAGAATAGTACTTGCCTACTTGTGCCCGAGGGTGAGGGCCTACACTGACCCCCTGCAGTTTGCGTACCAGCAGAGATTGGGGGTGGATGATGCTGTAGTGTCTCTGCTACATACAGTACATTCATTCTTGGATAATGATGGCACTGCAGTGCACGCCATGTTCTTTGACTTCTCAAGTGCTTTCAATACCTTACAGCCACCCTTACTACGTAATAAGTTGACTGCTATGGCAGTAGATGAGGGAATGGTGAACTGAATAAGTGACTACCTGACAGACAGGCCGCAGTTTGTAAGGATGGGGAAGGTGGTATCTGGCAGTGTACGGAGTAGTATTGGTGCTCCTCAGGGTACAGTGCTGTCGCCCTTCCTCTTCACATTGTATACAGCTGACTTTCAGTATAAATCCGACTTCTGTCACCTGCAAAAATTCTCAGATGACTCAGTGATTGTAGGGGGCATTGTGGGGCCGGAGGGAGGAGGAATATAGAAGGGTGGTTTCTGACTTTGTGGATTGGTGTCAGACTAACTGTCTAGAACTAAATGTGAAGAAAACCAAGGAGATGGTGGTGAGTGATAGAAGGAAAAAGGATGATTACTTGCCGATCACCATTGCTGGCCAGGAGGTGGAGATGGTTGAGAGCTACAAATATTTGGGGGTTCACCTTGACAGCAAACTTGATTGGAGGTGTCATACAGAGAAGGTTCACAAGAAGGGAATGAGCAGACTGTACTTTCTGCGGAAGCTCAGGTCGTTAAATGTGTGCAGCAAAATGCTGGAAATGTTCTACCAGTCCGTTGTAGCAAGTGCCATCTTTTTTGCTATCATTTGCTGGGGCAGTAGTGTGCGAGTAGCTGACGCTAATAAACTCAACAAACTTATCAAGAAGGCAAGCGCGGCTGTTGACCTCCATCTTGACTCTTTTGAGGAAGTAGTGGAGGATAGGATTCAAAAGAAGTGCAGGGCTATAATGAACAATAATATACACCCACTATTCGAGCTGTTCTTGAAGCAGAAGAGCACATTCAGCAGCCGTCTAATCCTTCCAAGGTGCAAGAAGGTGAAATTCAGGAAATCGTTTGTGCCTACCGCTATGGGGATGTATAACAATTCACTAAGGGTGAAAGATGACTATGACCTAGGACTGGCGCACTAATGGAAATGATTAGAGATTTGTGTACCTTTGTTTGTTACGTGTTGTGGTTAGTCATGTGCAAATCTGTGTCTAGTAATTACTCTATGTAATGCTGTTTGTAATGGTTTGTTTGTAATGCTGTTGTAACGCTGCTGTGATACCATAATTTCCCTCGGGATCAATAAAGTGTATCGTATCGTATTCGCACATGTACCCTGCAAACTCCCAGACCTACTTTCTCAGGGTCCCCTCTTCCACCAGAATTCTCGGTCTCTCAATTTAATGGCATGGCCGTTGAAGCCACTGTCCTGAGACATGCATGCTTCTCACAACAAGTCATACAGACCATGATTAGGGCGAGAAAATCCTTGTTTTCACACATTTATCATCGGTCCTGGAAGGACTTCTTTCGCTGGTGTGAACGCAGCCGCACATCTCCCATGTCTTTTTCCCTTCCAGCTATCCTGGCATTCTTACAATCAGGGCTAGAGTCAGATTTGTCTCTTAGTACTCTCAAGGGTCAGGTGTCCGCACTCTCAATTCTGTTTCAACTAAATTTGGCCTCTTTTCGCCAGGTCAAGACCTTCCTTCAGGGAGTTGCTCGTCTAGCACCACCATATGGTCCCCCTGAGGTTGTGTGCACACAATGCGGTTATGAAAGTTATGCGGGAGCACAATTTATTTATTTTTTTCATTTTTTTTTCTTTAAGTTAAGAGTTGCTGTTTGGTTACAGCCTGTGTATGTTCATACTGTTAACGCTCCTACATAGGCTGGTGACAGTATGTGTGTATGTTTGTGTTTACTTATTGGCTTAGTAATGAGGGTGTCCGGCTGACATCTTGTCATTACTAAGCCTAGGGCATGGTTTCAATGACCGCTGCTGACACCAAGCACTATTCCTATTACTCTGATGCTACTGCATCAGAATGAAAAAGTGGTGTTGAACCAAGACATTACATCACAAAATTTTTTTTTAATATCTTTATTTAGCTCAATAAAGCCTTCATTGCTGTACAAAAACGCATACAAAACCACGGCAAAACACACCAATATTCGCGGCAAAACACGTGTTATTGCCGAAGCGTTTTTGCAGCCAAGAGCTGCAGAAATCTTGCAGAAATTTCTGCCATCAAATACTCAACATGCGCACATAGCCTGGGGACTCATAGAACCTTAACCTAGCTTTGAGTATTCTTCAGGGAACCCCCTTCCAACCCATTCAGGACATCTCTGCTTCTCTTCTCTCCTGGAAGGATGCCTTTTTGTTGCAATCACTTCCATCAGACAGGTCTCAGAATTATTGTCTCTCTTGCCGCTCCCCTTACTCGTTTTTTATGAGGACAAGGCGGTTCTTCATCAGGTCCCTTCCTTCCGAAGGTGGTTTCCCCGTTCCATATCAACGAGGATATTGTTCTTCCTTTTTTCTGCCCATCCCCTGTTCATCTCCTGGAAAGGTCTTAAACTGGACCTAGTCAGAGCACTGCGTTTCTGCCTCTCAAGAACAGCATCCTTCAGACTTTTGGATTCCTTGTTTGTCATTCCTGAGGGACTACCTGCCTCCGAGTCTATCCCCCGTTGGATCCTCTCGGCTATACTGGAGGCTTATTGTGTCAGGTATAGACCATTCCCTCCAGGAGTATTGGGCTCACTCCACCCGTGTGGAGAGGGTCTCCTGGGCCATTCGCCACCAGTTTTCTGCAGCCCAGATTTGTAAGGTCGCTACCTGGTCATCTTTTTATTTGCAAAATTCTATAAGTTGCATACCTATGCTTCGGCTGATGCTGGCCTAGGTAGAAAAGTGCTGCATGTGGCGGCCAACCTGATTTTAAGCACGTTTTTTTTACTCTTGCCTCCCTTGGTACTGGTTTAGGGTGTCCCATGGTTACCTGTGTCCCCCAATTAAGTGATTATGAAAGATCTTTGGTACTTACCGTAAAATCTTTCTTTGGAGCCTTCATTAGGGAACATGGCACAGTCCCTGGTTTATGTGCCTATGTTGGCTCTGTGTGCCTCAGTTGGGCCTGTATGTGTTTCTTGTTGTTGCTTCTACTGCTTTTTCACTAATACTTTGAGCTTTGTGCCAGTCGGTGGGTGTACCCTGCTGTGGAGAAGCTACCGTAACTCTTTTTTTTTTTTTTATTTTAGCCTGTCAGCCTCCTAGCGACAGCAGCATACGCCCATGGTTACCCGTGTCCCTAATGAAGGCTCCAAGAAAGATATTTTACGGAAAGTACCAAAAATCCTTATTTTACTATGAAATACTGCAGCATTTTAGAGAACATATTTTGAAAAGCCAGCCTGGGACCACGCTTTTCGGATGACTGAGGCCGTTCCATGGCAGCTTCTTCCGACCCCGCTTTCCCTGATGAATAGGTCTCTCATTATACACACAGGGAGAGACATGTCTTTTTAGGAGAGTGGGACAGGGAGATGCATGGTCCAAGGCTAATCTTCTAAGCTATGCATTTCAGAATAACCCGTACTCGTCTGCAGTACTGTAGGCAGTGTCTGATTCATACAGATTGTGATTCTTGCAACATGAACCAGCTGTCAAGTCTGAGTATGTGCTTAAGTGCACGGGCAGTCCTGGGGTCTCCTGACTTGAAATTGACAGCCTCATGTATGCCTATGAGGCTGTTTAGTTGGTGTTAGGATACCGGAGGCTTGTGCATGCATTACGGACCAGGACAGATGAATGTGTGAATGCACCTTTGCCTTTGACTGCCGTGTCCATGACATATTAGAATTTTGCCAAAATGACAGCTACACAATAGCCCCAGCCTCGCTAAGGGGTTGAGCGCGAACCTCCTGTTTCATGAAATGAGTTGTCCGGTCCAAATCGATAAGTCTGCAATTAATTTGTGTGACTGCAAACTCATGAATTCCGCCAGGACACACACTGTGCTCTGCAAGAATTCACTGGTGTTTGAGCCGGGACCGGAGGGTATGTACTGTATGTGTTATACATACTCCCAACCAGGGTCCATCTAGTGGGCGAGGCCTTGCTCCATACAGTTTTATTGAGTGAGTCCGCGCCCCATTTAAAGATGCGGCCGTCCGTGTATGGAGCTAGGCCAAGCCCACTGGACAGGCTTCGGTCCCTACTCCGAAACCGGCGAATCCCGACAGCGCACAGTATGTGAGCTGGGGGGATTCAGAAGTCTCCAGTCACACAGGCAAACTGCAGACTTATCAATTTGGACCAGACAACCGGTGAAGTGGCATGTGCCTTGCAAAAATCTTACTCCCTTCCCTGCTGAAGAAAGTTTTGTGTCTTGGCAAACACAACCAATCGTCATGAATTTGATGAAAGGTGGTCGCCATGCCCCCAACTTTATGTAGTATTTTTTTGTTGCTACATGGTTTTAGAGTGTTTTTACCATCCATATTCACAAACCCACTAGGGAAAATTGTGGTAAAGTATGCCAACATTCTCTTAAAATTGTCTCAAAGATGAATGCATGATATGCACCAAATTTATTGCATGATTTAGATAAGTGAGGTGCCCTGTAGGTTTTGGTGAGGTGCATATTGGGAGGCTATAGTCACAAAAGTTATTATAAGCTGCACAGTCTCTGGTGTAGTAGCATTATTGACTCCTTATGCATTCATGTTTATGTTGCACTGAGTTCAAGAGATAAAGGGTAAATTAGGAGATATTTCTAATTTTGGCTTGGACTTCCACTAGAAATGGAGAGGTTACAGAACAAAAAGTTCAAGAAGCCCAGCAACTAAAGCTTGCTTCGACAGTTTAAAAACATGTCATGGATAAAGGGTCGAGGCTGTAAAATGGACTAGATTTCTATGACATGCAAATTGCCTCTTCAAACAAAGAGGACTTGTACTCTATAGCGCCACCTATTGGAAGTAGCGATCCTACAAGTCACAATCAACCCTTTAAGGCTGTGTTTCCACGCTCAGGAAACACAGCGCTTTGGACGGAGCGGAAATTCCGCTCCGCCCAAAGCCCCGCCCCCTTTTGAACGCGCGGTCATTCCGGATGTGTTCATGGAACACATCCGGAACACATGCGGAATGACAGCAGGGCTACATAGCTCTGTGTTATTTCCCTTGCGGCGACGCAGCGTCGCCACAAGGGAATAGGACATGCTGCGGTCTAAAAAGACGCGCCGCATGTCCGGAAACGCAGGTCTTCCGCCTGCGTGTTTGTGAGCATAGTGGAGACGGGATTTCTTGAAATCCCCTCCACTATGCTGTAACATCTGGACGCTGCGTGTTTGACGCTGCGCCAACGCACAGCGTCAAACACGCAGCTAATCTGGACTGTTTCCTGAACGTGGAAACATACCCTAACGAGTCTTGTAATATGACTTACCCCCTAGACCCTAGTCCAGAGCCTCTCATCTAGCCAAATCAGATCTCTCCTACTTTGCACTGACGAGGACCAATAGTCCGAAACACTGTGTCTGCAAATGGAGATTCTGATTTGGCTTTTATCCGAAGTCATATTACAAGACTCGATAAAGGGTTGATTGTGACTTGTAGGATCTCTACTTCCAATAGGTGGCGCAATAGAGTACAAGTCCTCTTTGTTTGAAGAGGCAATTTGCATATTAAAATTTGCCAGAGGATCATTGCACGGCGAATAAGCCTCCTTACCTCGACACGCCAGAGCTGGTATGTCACTCTCCACAAGGAGAAACCTTACCCCCTAGACCAGACCCAGGCAAGGGGCGGCCCGCGGGCCGCATCCGGCCCGCCGGCTGTCAGTGACCGGCTCGCGGAGGCGCTCCGGCAGTCTCAGGGCCCCGGCATCAGCTGGCACAATACTTACCTCTCCCGTGCCTCCGCTGCTGCAGCTCCGGGCTCCACCGGCGCTTCCTCTCACAGCCGGCCGCTGAATGACGTCATCATTCAGCGGCCGGCTGTGTTAGAGAGCGGGGACGCTGGACAGGTAAGACGTGTCTCTGTGTGTGTCTGTGTCTATGTAGTGCGGTGCTTTGTGTGTGTGTGTGTGTGTATGTATGTGAGAGAGTGCTTATGTGCTGTCTGTGTGTGATGATGGGCAGGCATTGCTGATAATGGGGAGGCATTGATGATGATGGGGAGATGATGATAATGGGCAGGCATTGCTGATAATGGGCAGGCATTGATGATGGGGAGAAGATGATGATGGGCAGGCATTGCTGATAATGGGGAGGCATTGATGATGATGAGGAGAAGATGATGATAATGGGCAGGTATTGATGATAATGGGCAGGCATTGATGATGGGGTGAAGATGATGATGATGATGGGCAGGCATTGATGATGATGGGGAGAAGATGATGATAATGGGCAGGTATTGATGATAATGGGCAGGCATTGATGATGGGGAGAAGATGATGATGGGCAGGCATTGCTGATAATGGGGAGGCATTGATGATGATGGGGAGAAGATGATGATAATGGGCAGGCATTGATGATAATGGGCAGGCATTGATGATGGGGAGAAGATGATGATGGGCAGGCATTGCTGATAATGGGGAGGCATTGATGATGATGGGGAGAAGATGATGATAATGGGCAGGTATGTATATATACATATATATATATATATATATATTGTATATATACAGTATTGGGTAGAACGGAGTTAATTATATTAGTCCGGCCATCTAAAACCATCCCAATTTCTCATGCGGCCCCCTGGCAAAATTAATTGCCCACCCCTGCCCTAGACCCTATATGACATGCACTGTTTTGAGTGGAAGAAACTTTTTAGCAACTTATGACAGATGACAAATCTTCCCCTGCAATGTCTGAACTGGAATCTACAGCAAGACTAAAGGCACTGCCACACTTAGCGATCGCACTAGCGATCACGACAACGACTTAACCTGGCGAGATCGCTAGTGCGATCGCTAGTTAGATTCCAAACACAACTCATCAGCGATCTGTGATTCCAAACACAACTCATCAGCGATCTGTATAACGACCTCTGCGGTCGTTGGGAAAACCTAGTCCCACCTGTGACGCTGGTGAAGTCGTTCATAAAGGGTGTCACACTCAGCGATTCAGGCTCACCAACGACCAAAAAACGGCTCAGAACTTTCATGAGCGATCAGCGACATCTCAGCAGGGGCCACATCGCTGCTACATGTCACACACAGCTAAATCGCTAACGAGATCGCTACTGTGTCATAAATGGTGACGCAGTAGCGATCTCGTTAGCGATCTCGCTTGCGATCTCGCTTAGTGTGGCATACCCTTAATAAACCAGACTCTGTGGCTGGAGACAATGTAGACGAGATTATTCTACTTTATTTGCAGATTGATTCATGTGTGACTTATGTGAACCACTGAAGTTACATTTTAAGCAATTTAAGAAACAATCTTCTTGAAATCAATGGGAGCTGCTCATAACTTCCCTCTGTTATCATCTGGCATTTTATGAGAGATGACGACCAAGTGAAACTTATGACTTTCATCATTACAAAGCAATAGACAGCATATATATATAACTGAATGTGCTTGCATATGCTTTGCACTGATATAAATGCATGAATGCTGAATCATTAATGGCTTTTTAATTCTTTGTTGGCTTTAATTGAAAGTTATTTGGTAATTGTGTCTTATATGTGACATTTATAATTTTGCAGGCATGAAAGAGGAAATGAATACCATAACGTTTGCTACAATTCCTACTCTACCAACCACAAGCAGAGTTATCCAGACTGTAGCAAGTGCATTACCCCAAACTGTTCAGGGACAGAAAGTTACACTTCTACAGCCTGCTGCCCCAGTCAGTATAGCCCAGCACTCTCCGGTGGTGACAAAAGAGGTTGTGACAACTGCCAGCCTTCCTGCAAATATATATGGTACGTAGACCACATACATCCCAGATTTCGTACAAAAGACTAGTGTTTCACCCTTACCTACCACCTAAATGTATGGTAGACTGCATACGCTTGTCCTGCATCAGCAACATGTGAACTCTGCCTTAATGTACATCTACATTATGTTTTTTGTTAATATTGCTACTTAGCAAAATTAAAGTTGATGACAATTATCTAAATTACCTAGGCTCAATTGATGGTCACCAAACAGAAAACTGGAATATATTCATACCTTATTGTTACATGGTTAATATAAAAACACAACAAAAACAGTGAAATGCTAGTAAATAAGAAACAAAGAGCTACACAATGGGCTGGGAACAAGATATTATATTGGGCATAACTCCATCAATAAGTTCTAGTTCATATAAAATGGATAAGGACCATTACTACACACGTGGTCAAAATTGTTGGTACCCCTCGTTTAATGACAGAGAAACCCACAATGGTCACAGAAATAACGTGAATCTGACAAAAGTAATCATAACAAAAAAAATCTATGATGATGAACAAATGAAAATCAGATATTGCTTTTCAACCCTGCTTTCACAGAATTTTTTAAAAAATAAAACATGAAATAGGCCTGGACAGAAATGATGGTACCCCTGAAAATAATGTGACAAAAGGGACATGTTAAATCACAGTGTGTCCACTAATTAGCATCACAGGTGTCTACAATCTTGGAATCAGTGAATGGGCCTTTATAGAGGGCTACAGATACTCACTGTGCTGTTTGGTGACATGGTGTGTATCACACTCAACATGGACCAGAGGAAGCGAAGGAAAGAGTTGTCTCAGGAGATTGGAAAGAAAATTATAGACCAACATGTTCAAAGTAAAAGTTATAAGATCATCTCCAAGCAGCTTGATGTTCCTGTGACTACAGTTGCACATAACATTCAGAAATTTAAGCTCCATGGGACTGTAGCCAACCTCCCTGGACTTGGCCGCAGGTGGAAAATTGATGACAAATCAAAGAGCAGGATAATACGAATGGTAACAAAAGAGCCCAGAAAAACTTCTAAACAGATTAAAGCTGAACTTCAATATCAAGGAACATCAGTGTCAGATCGCACCATCCCTCGTATGAGCCAAAGTGGACTTCATGGGAGATGACCATTGTTGAAAAAAAATCATAAAAAAGCCAGACTGGAATTTGCCAAGCTACATGTTGACAAGCCACAAAGCTTCTGGGAGAATGTCCTATGGACAGATGAGGAAAATTGTTAGCGTGCACTCAAGGTCGTATAATAGTAGAGGTGCTGGTATAATGGACACGTTAGTCCGGTATAATAGTAGCAGTAATTAACCGCACACTCATATGAATAAATTTGCGTAAGGTGAAAATTTATTTACAATATCATGGGAGCAAAACAGGAATACAAGGTTTGAAGCGATACTAATTGCGACGTTTCGGCTCAACCAGAGCCTTAATCATGTAATCGCTCAGTCCAAAGTTTGATCGTGGATAGACAAATAGAGAAATAAGTTCCCAAGAATTGCTGTATCCTGTGGCCCTAGAGAGGAAGGGCCCCAATGTTGGTGCAATCTGATATACGAGTATGACTTATATCTGGCAGGCTGTGAGACTGAGAATAGCAGCGCCACAGCTGCAGCCAAGCACGGGCGCGCTGCTATTCTCAGCCTCACAGCCTGCCACGTTCAGGTTATCCTAAAAGCTTACCCATGATTATTGGGTGTCATTTATAAGTCATATATCTGATTGCAGCAACATTGGGGCCCTTCCCTTCTAGGGCCACAGGATACAGCAATTCTTGGAAACTTATTTGTCTATCCACGATCATACTTTGGACTGAGTGATTACATGATTAATGCTCTGGTTGAGCCGAAACGTTGCAATTAGTATCGCTTCAAACCTTGTATTCCTTGTTATGTTTCGGTAGCTGAGGAGAGCAGGCAAAAAGGCAATACACCAGAGCAGTTGGAATCTATGAGATTGCAGTACCCTGACTAACCACCACAACTAGAGGCAGCCGTGGAGCGTTCCTACGTTGGTCCTAGACGCCTCGTCACAGCCTGAGAAACTAACTACACCTAAAGATAGAAATAGGAAAGCTATCTGCCCCGGAGCAGAACCCCAAAGATAATAGAAAGCCCCCAAACATGTAATGGCGGTTAGACAAGAGGAAATACTGACACAGAAAGAAAATAGTATGAGCAAACGCTGGGGCCCAAACTATCTAAATAGAAAAGGATAGGAAGGGTACTTACTGCAATCCCAGAAAACCCTGAAAAGCACCAACTCTACTAATTTCAAAATCACCTGAGATCACACGACCTCTACCACCTAAATTAGTTCTCTGGTGTAACAAAATCAAAACAGCAGCCACTGAAAAAACTGAAAAAAGCAAAAAACAAAACTCAGTGGCTGAACTAAACTGAGAGGCAGAAGCCCCCGGAGGGGACCCTGAAGGCCCCCAAAGAAGTGCAGGACAAAATGCAAAAATATAGCAAAAACACAAAAGAAGCAAAAGTCTTATCTGTAAGCAGGAGATGCAGACACGACACAGCAGGCCACAAGGGAAACTGGAATGAAGGATTCAGACCAGAACAATTGATCACCGGCAACCCTGATGGGAAAATGACTCCCTTATATAAGACCAGTCAGTAACACCTGATTCCCAGTCCTCACAATCTTCACTAGCACCGCTTGTAACCACCAGAGGGAGCCTCTGCTCAGAACTCATCTCAAACCCATTCACAACAGTACCCCCCCCCCTTGAGGAGGGGTCACCGAACCCTCATTTGAGCAACCAGGTCGGTCAGGATGAGTTCTATGATACGCACGGATAAGTCTCCTAGCATGGATGTCCGAAGCAAACACCCAAGAATTGTCTTCCTGACCATAACCTCTCCATTTAACCAAATACTGGAGTTTCCGTCTAGAAAAACGAGAATCCAATATTTTCTCAACCACATACTCCAGATTGCCCTCAACCAAAACAGGGTCAGGAGGCACAGCAGCAGGAACCACTGGCTCAACAAACCTCTTCAACAAGGACTTGTGGAACACGTTATGGATCTTAAATGTCCCTGGAAGAAGCAAACGAAAAGAAACAGGATTAATAATCTCCATGATCTTATAAGGTCCAATGAACCTTGGCTTAAATTTAGGAGATGCTACTCTCATAGGAATATTCTTTGAGGACAACCAGACCAAGTCCCCCACTTTAAACCGAGGACCATCAGTCCTATGCCGGTTAGCAAACCGCTGGGCCTTCTCCTGAGAGAGGGACAACCTCTCCACTACCTGGTCCCAAATCTGTTGCATACGCTCCACAACAGAGTCAACACATGGACAGACAGAAGCCTCCGTCTGTCCTGAAGAAAATCGAGGGTGAAACCCAGAATTACAGAAAAACGGAGACATCAAAGTGGCAGAGCTAGCCCTATTATTAAGAGCAAACTCAGCCAAAGGCAAAAAAGAGACCCAGTCATCCTGATCAGCAGACACAAAGCATCTTAGATAAGTCTCCAATGTCTGGTTTGTTCTCTCAGTTTGACCATTGGTCTGAGGATGAAATGCCGAGGAGAAAGACAATTGAACACCCAGTTTAGAACAAAAAGTCCTCCAAAATCTGGAAACAAACTGGACTCCTCTGTCAGACACAATGTTCTCAGGAATGCCGTGTAAACGAACCACGTGCTGAAGGAACAACGGCACCAATTCAGAGGAGGAAGGCAACTTAGGTAATGGCACAAGATGTATCATTTTGGAAAACCTATCACAAATTACCCAGATGGAGGTCATTCTCTGAGAAACAGGAAGATCGGAAATGAAATCCATAGAGATATGGGTCCATGGTCTCTTGGGCACAGGCAATGGTATCAACAAACCACTAGAGCGAGAGCAAGGCTTGGAGCGAGAGCAAGTCCCGCAGGACTGCACAAATTCCCTGACATCACGAGACAAGGCAGGCCACCAAAAGGACCGACCAACCAAGTCTCTGGTACCAAAAATTCCGGGATGCCCAGCCAATGCGGAACAATGAATCTCAGACATCACACTCTTTTTCCATTGGTCCGGACAAACAATTTTCCAACAGGACAGCGCTCGGGCCTATCCTCCTGACACCCCTCCAGAGCAAGTCTCAAATTGGGCGAGATGGCGGAAAGAACTACACCCTCTTTCAAAATAACAGAAGGATCGGATAACTCAGGAGAGTCCGCAAGGAAACTCCTCGAGAGGGCATCCGCCTTAACATTCTTAGTGCCAGGAAGAAAGGAAACCACAAAATTAAAACGTGTGAAAAACACAGGCCCATCTGGCCTGTCTAGGATTGAGTCGCTTGGCAGATTCCAGATAGACCAGATTCTTATGGTCCGTAAGGACCACCACCTGATGTTTGGCTCCCTCCAGCCAATGTCTCCACTCTTCAAAAGCCCACTTCATGGCCAATAACTCCCGATTACCCACGTCATAATTACGTTCAGTAGGAGAAAATTTTCGAGAGAAAAAGGCACAAGGGTTATTTTTAGAGGTCTCTGGATCTTTTTGGGACAAAACGGCACCTGCCCCAATTTCAGAGGCATCAACCGCCACCTGAAATGGCAGAGAAACATCAGGCTGCCGTAGAACAGGAGCAGAAGTGAATCTCTGCTTAAGTTCCTGAAATGCAGAGACTGCCTCAGGAGGCCAATTCACCACATCAGAACCCTTTCTGGTCAAATCAGTTAATGGTTTAACAATAACCGAGAAATTACCAATAAATTTACGATAAAAATTGGCAAAACCCAAAAATTTCTGAAGAGCCTTTAATGAAGTAGGTTGGACCCAATCACAGATGGCCTGAACCTTGACCGGGTCCATTTCAATAACAGATGGGGACAAAATGAATCCCAGAAATGAGATCCTCTGTACGCCAAAAAGACACTTTGATCCCTTCACATACAGAGCATTCTCTCTCAAAATCTGGAATACAGTTCGAACATGTTTCACATGAGAGTCCCAGTCATTAGAAAAAATCAAGATATCATCCAAATAAACAATCAGAAATTTATCCACAAAATCCCTGAAAATGTCATTCATGAAGGACTGGAAGACGGAAGGAGCATTAGTGAGCCCAAAGGGCATCACTAGGTACTCAAAATGCCCCCCTGGGGTATTAAATGCCGTCTTCCATTCATCCCCGTGCTTAATGCGAATAAGGTTATATGCCCCCCTGAGGTCAAGCTTGGTAAACCAAGTAGTGTTTTTCACCCTGGAAAACAGGTCAGAAATCAAGGGTAACGGGTATTGATATTTCACAGTAATATTGTTCAAGAGACGATAATCAATACACGGCCTTAATGAACCATCTTTTTTGGCCACAAAGAAAAAACCGGCACCTAAGGGTGAAGAGGATGGTCTGATATGACCCTTCTCCAATGATTCCTTGATATAAGACCGCATAGCGTCATGTTCAGGTACAGACAAGTTAAAAAGGCGACCTTTAGGGAATTTACTACCCGGCACTAATTCAATAGCGCAGTCATAGCTCCTATGGGGAGGCAAGGATGCAGATTTACTTTCGCTAATCACATCAGAAAAATCAAACAAAAAGTCAGGAACATCCTGAGCCTGGGGGGAGGCAGAAAAAACAGGAGTGTTGGTATTAACACATTGGCAGCCCCAACTGGTTACAGACACAGATTTCCAATCCAAAACAGGATTATGAGACTGTAACCAAGGGAAACCCAGCACGATAATGTCATGCAGATTATATAGAACCAAAAATTTGCAGCACTCCTGGTGATCAGGTTCAACCCTCATTATCACCTGAGTAGAAAACTGGGGTTTATTCTCAGCCAAAGGGGTAGAATCGATCCCCAGTAGGGGAATAGACTTCTGTAGGGGTATCAAGGGAAACCCACAACGTTTAGCAAAATCATAATCCATCAGGTTAATAGCTGCTCCAGAATCAACGAAAGCCTGAGCAGAAAATGAGGACAGAGAGCATATCAGAGTGACAGTTAATAAAAACTTAGTCTGAACACTACCCAAGACAACTGAGCGTGCAAAACGTCTTCCCCGCTTAGGGCAGACTGAAATAGCATGAGAGGCATCACCACAGTAGAAACATAACCCATTGCGCTTTCGAAACTCATGACGCTGTGCCCCAGACACCACTCTATCACACTGCATGGGTTCAGAAGCTGGTTCACAAGGCAACACCATTCCACGCATACTTCTCCGCTCACGCAAACGTCTGTCAATTTGAATCGCTAATGACATAGAATCATTGAGACCAGAGGGGACAGGGAATCCCACCATAACATCCTTTACATTATCTGACAGACCCTTCCGGAAAAGGGCCGCCAAAGCGTCGTCATTCCATTTGGTCAGGACTGCCCACCTACGGAATCTCTGACAGTATAACTTAGCGTCCTCAAGCCCCTGACTTAATGCCAACAAAGTTTTTTCAGCCTGATTAGTGACATTAGGCTCATCGTACAATAACCCCAAAGCATGAAAAAACGCATCAACATCACTCAAAACAGGATCCCCAGGTGTCAGGGAAAAAGCCCAATCCTGAGGGTCGCCGCGCAAGAGAGAGATGACAATTTGAACCTGCTGCGCTGCGTTCCCTGAGGACTTAGATTTTAAGGCAAAAAACAATTTACAGTTATTTTTGAAATTCAGAAACTTAGCTCGATCCCCCAAAAACAAATCTGGCATGGGGATCCTAGGCTCCACAACAGGCAACCTAGCAAGATAGGTTGCAATACTCCGAACTTCAGTGGCAAGCTGATCCACACGGCCAGACAACTGTGCAAACTCCATTGAAAGAAAAAAAAAAAAAAAAATCCTCCTCAGCACCCAGAGATACAGAGGGAAAAAAAAAAAAATGCAACAAACAGAAAAAAAAAAATCTGACAACTCTGACAACTTTTTTCTTTCACAATATTTTTCCCTTCTGTGAGTACAATATAATTTTCAGTTTAGGCCGGTGATACTGTTATGTTTCGGTAGCTGAGGAGAGCAGGCAAAAAGGCAATACACCAGAGCAGTTGGAATCTATGAGATTGCAGTACCCTGACTAACCACCACAACTAGAGGCAGCCGTGGAGCGTTCCTACGTTGGTCCTAGACGCCTCGTCACAGCCTGAGAAACTAACTACACCTAAAGATAGAAATAGGAAAGCTATCTGCCCCGGAGCAGAACCCCAAAGATAATAGAAAGCCCCCAAACATGTAATGGCGGTTAGACAAGAGGAAATACTGACACAGAAAGAAAATAGTATGAGCAAACGCTGGGGCCCAAACTATCTAAATAGAAAAGGATAGGAAGGGTACTTACTGCAATCCCAGAAAACCCTGAAAAGCACCAACTCTACTAATTTCAAAATCACCTGAGATCACACGACCTCTACCACCTAAATTAGTTCTCTGGTGTAACAAAATCAAAACAGCAGCCACTGAAAAAACTGAAAAAAGCAAAAGAACAAAACTCAGTGGCTGAACTAAACTGAGAGGCAGAAGCCCCCGGAGGGGACCCTAAAGGCCCCCAAAGAAGTGCAGGACAAAATGCAAAAATATAGCAAAAACACAAAAGAAGCAAAAGTCTTATCTGTAAGCAGGAGATGCAGACACGACACAGCAGGCCACAAGGGAAACTGGAATGAAGGATTCAGACCAGAACAATTGATCACCGGCAACCCTGATGGGAAAATGACTCCCTTATATAAGACCAGTCAGTAACACCTGATTCCCAGTCCTCACAATCTTCACTAGCACCGCTTGTAACCACCAGAGGGAGCCTCTGCTCAGAACTCATCTCAAACCCATTCACAACAATTCCTGTTTTGCTCCCATGATATTGTAAATAAATTTTCACCTTACGCAAATTTATTCATATGAGTGTGCGGTTAATTACTGCTGCTATGGACAGATGAGACAAAAATGGAACTTTTTGGCAAGGCACATCAGCTCTATGTTCACAGATGGAAAAATGAAGCATATCAAGAAAAGAACACTGTCCCTACTGTGAAACATGGAGGAGGCTCTGTCATATTCTGGGGCTGCTTTGCTTCATCTGGCACAGGGTGTCTAGAATCTGTGCAGGGTACAATGAAATCTCAAGACTATCAAGGGATTCTAGAGAGAAATGTGCTACCCAGTGTCAGAAAGCTTGGTCTCAGTCGCAGGTCATGGGTCTTGCAACAGGATAATGACCCAAAACACACAGCTAAAAACACCCAAGAATGGCTAAGAGGAAAACATTGGACTATTCTAAAGTGTCCTTCTATGAGCCCTGACCTAAATCCTATTGAGCATCTTTGGAAAGATCTGAAACATGCCATCTGGAAAAGGCAACCTTCAAACACGAGACAACTGGAGCAGTTTGCTCTTGGGGAGTGGGCAAAAATACCTGTCGAGAGGTGCCGAAGTCTCATTGACAGTTACAGGAATTGTTTGATTGCAGTTATTGCATCAATAAGTTGTGCAACAAAATATTAACCCCTTAACGACCGCCAATACGCCTTTTAACGGCGGTCATTAAGGGTACTTAAACCACAGCGCCGTTAATTAACGGCGCTGTGGAAAAAGTGAATAGCGCCACCCAGAGGCGCATTTTCTCCGGGGTCTCGGCTACCGGGGGTAGCAGAGACCCCAGAGAACATGAATCGGGTCGGTTTTTACCGACACCAATGTTGCGATCGCCGTTATTAACCCTATAATGGCGACCGCAACAAAAAAAAAAAATGTTCCATTTAATTTCTCTGTCCTCTGATGTCATCGGACATCAGAGGACAGAGAAAAAGGGTCCCCGGGAACCCCATGTGGCCCCCGATCTCCTCCATGTGGCCCCCGTGCCCTTCTGCCTCCCCCGGTGCCGCCGCCATTGAGAAAATGGCGGGCGCATGCTCAGTGCGCTCGCCGCTGTGCTGGGGGGGATGGGCAATTTTCTCTGGGGTCTCGGCTACCGGGGTAGCCGAGACCCCAGAGAACATGATTCGGGTCGGTAGTTACCGACCCCAGTGTCGCGATCGCTGTTATACTAAGTATAACGGCGACCGCAAAAAAAAAAAAAAATGATTTCTCTCCCCTCTGATGTGATCGCACATCAGAGGGGAGAAAATGAGGGTCCCCCGATCGGCCATACCTGCCGGTGTCCTCGGTCCTCCCGCAGGCCCCAGGATCCCGGCGTCTTCTTCCTGGAAAAAAAAAATGGCGAGCGCATTCGCAGTACGCCCGCCGATCTGCTTGGCGGCAGATTCAAAAATTTTTCATTCATTCTCATAAAAGTGCATTTTGATCACTCTGATAAACTATCACAGTGATCAAAATAAAAAAAACAGTACATAACCCCCCCATTTATCACCCCCTTAGTTAGGGACATATAATAAAAAATAGAAATTATATTTATTTTCATTTTTCCGTTAGGGTTATAATTAGGGTTAGGGTTATAATTAGGGTTAGGGTTAGCATTAGGGTTAGGGTTATAATTAGGGTTAGGGTTAGGCTGGGTTCATACTGCGTTATGGCAGTCCGTTAGACGGATTGCATTACACTGCGGTATAACGCGGTGTAACGCAGTCCGTTAACGCTGCCATTCACCCCCATTTGAGGGCGCATCGCGACGCATGCCGTAAAGCAGCATGCGTTCGCGACGTGCCATCATTCAGTGACGGAGCCTCGGACGCGGGCTGCAGCGTCTGGGCTCCGTCACCGCTAGCGCAGATGAATCATCTGGTGATTCATCTGCGCTAGCGGGTATAGCATAACGCGATCGTGTTATGCTATACCGTTACCAGCCCGTCAACGCTATGTGTTGAACGGGCTGGTAAAACGCAAAATGAACCTAGCCTTAGGGTTAGAATTAGGGTTAGGGTTACAATTAGAGTTAGGGTTAAAATTAGGGTTAGGGTTACAATTAAGGTTAGGGTTACAATTAGGATTGGAATTAGGGTTGGGATTTAGGTTAGGATTAGGGTTAGGGGTGTGTTGGGGTTAGGGTTGGAGCTAGAATTGAGGGGTTTCCACTATTTCGGCACATCAGGGGGTCTCCAAACACGACGTGGCGTTCAAAA
Source organism: Oophaga sylvatica (assembly GCA_033576555.1). NCBI lineage: Eukaryota > Metazoa > Chordata > Amphibia > Anura > Dendrobatidae > Oophaga > Oophaga sylvatica. The sequence goes on along the minus strand of JARQOD010000007.1, from coordinate 140,245,735 downwards.
AGTCAAATGGCGCTCCCTCCCTTCCGAGCCCTGCCGTGCGCCCAAACAGTGGTTTACCCCAACATATGGGGTATCAGCGTACTCAGGACAAATTGCACACCAATTTTGGGGATCTAATTTCTCCTGTTACCCTTGGGAAAATAAAAAATAGCTGGCTAAAAAAAATCATTTTTGAGAAAAAAATGATTTTTTATTTTCACAGCTCTGCGTTTATACATTTCTGTGAAACACTTGAGGGTTCAGAGTGCTCACCACACATCTAGATAAGTTCCTTAAGGGGACTAGTTTCCAAAATGGGGTCACTTGTGGGGGGTTTCCACTGTTTAGACACATCAGGGGGTCTCCAAACACGATGTGGCGTTCAAAAAGTCAAATGGCGCTCCCTCCCTTCCGAGCCCTGCCGTGCGCTTAAACAGTGGTTTACCCCAACATATGGGGTATCAGCGTACTCTGGACAAATTGCACACCAATTTTGGGGTTCTAATTTCTCCTGTTACCCTTTGGAAAATAAAAAATAACTGGCTAAAACAATCATTTTTGAGGAAAAAAATTATTTTTTATTTTCACGGCTCTGCGTTTATAAATTTCTGTGAAGCACTTGGGGGTTCAAAGTGCTCACCACACATCTAGATAAGCTCCTTGGGGTCTAGTTTCCAAAATGGTGTCACTTGCAGGGGGTTTCTACTGTTTAGGCACATCAAGGGCTCTGCAAACACAACATGACGCCCGCAGAACATTCCATCAAAGTCTGCATTACAAAATGGTGCTCCTTCCCTTCCAAGCACTCCCATGCTCCCAAACAGTGGTTTCACCCCACATATGGGGTATCAGAGTACTCAGGAAAAATTGCACAACAACTTTTGGGGTCCAATTTCTCCTGTTACCCTTGGGAAAATAAAAAAAATAGCGGGCTAAAGAATCATTTTTGAGGAAAAAAATGATTTTTTATTTTCACGGCTCTACGTTTATAAATTTCTGTGAAGCACTTGAGGGTTCAAAGTGCTCACCACACATCTAGATAAGTTCCTTAAGGGGTCTAGTTTCCAAAATGGTGTCATTTGTGGGGGGTTTCCACTGTTTAGGTGTATCAGGGGCTCTCCAAACGCGACATGGCGTCCAATTTCAATTCCAGCCAATTTTGGTTTGAAAAAGTCAAACGGCACTCCTTCCCTATCAAGCCCTGCCGTGCGCCCAAACAGTGGTCCCCCCCACATATGGGGTATCAGCGTACTCAGGACAAATTGGACAACAACTTTTGTGGTCTAATTTCTCCTGTTACCCTTGGGAAAATAAAAAATTGGGGACTAAACGATCAGGTTTGTGGTAAAAATATGACTTTTTATTTTCATGCCCGGGAGTTATAATCTTCTGTGAAGCACTTGGGGGTTCAAAGTGCTCACCACACATCTAGATAGGTTCCTTAGGGGGTCTAGTTTCCAAAATGGTGTCACTTGTGGGGGGTTTCCACTGTTTAGACACATCAGGGCCTCTACAAACACGACATGACATCCAGCCATTTCTGCGTTGAAAAAGTCAAACGGCGCTCCTTCCCTTCCAAGCTCTGCCATGCACCCAAACAGTGGTTTACCCCCACATATGGGGTATCGGCATGCTCAGGACAAATTGCACAAAATTTTTGGGGTCTTGTTACCCTTGGGAAAATAAAAATTGGGGTGAAAAGATTGTTTTTGTGGAAAAAATATGATTTTTTATTTTCACTGTTCTATGTTATAAACTTCTGTGAAGCACTTGGAGGTTCAAAGTGCTCACCACACATCTAGATAAGTTCCTTAGGGGGTCTAGTTTCCAAAATGGGGTCACTTGTGATGGGTTTCCACTGTTTAGACACATCAGGGCCTCTACAAACGCGACATGGCGTCCAGCCAATTCTGCGTTGAAAAAGTCAAATGTCGCTCCTTCCCTTGCGACCTCTGCCGTGCGCCCAAAAAGTGGTTTACCCCCACATATGGGGTATCGGCTTATTCAGGAGAAATTGCACAGCAAATTTTGTGGTTCATTTTTTCGTTTAACAGTTGTGAAAATAAAAAAAATTGGTTCCGAAGTAAAGTTTTTGCAAAAAAAGTTAAATGTTAATTTTTTCCTTCCACATTGCTTCATTCCTGTGAAGCACGTAAAGGGTTAATAAACTTCTTGAATGTTGTTTTGAGCACCTTGAGGGGTGCAGTTTTTAGAATGGTGTCACTTTTGGGTATTTTCTATCATATAGACCCCTCAAAGTGACTTCAAATGTGATGTGGTCCCTAAAAAAAAAATGGTGTTGTAAAAATGAGAAATCTCTGGTCAACTTTTAACCCTTATAACTTCATAACAAAAAAAAAATTTTGTTCCCAAAATTGTGCTGATGTAAAGTAGACATGTGGGAAATGTTAAAGTTTGAAAATTGTTAAATTTTCAAAATTTTCGCCATATTTCCATTTTTTTCATAAATAAACACGAGTCATATCAAAGAAATTTTACCACTAACGTGAAGTACAATATGTCACGAAAAAACAATCTCAGAATCAGCTGGATTCGTTAAAGCGTTCCAGAGTTATAACCTCATAAAGTGACAGTGGTCAGAATTGTAAAAATTGGCTCTGTCACTAAGGGGTTAAGTTAAGGGTACCATCATTTCTGTCCAGGCCTATTTCATGTTTTATTTTTTTTAAAATTCTGTGGAAGTATGGTTGAAAAGCAATGTCTGACTTTCAGTTTCATAGATTTTTGATTTATTATTACTTTTGTCAGATTCAAGTTATTTGTCATTAAACGAGGGGTACCAACAATTTTGACCATGTGTGTACATATGTAAGGGATTTTACAATGGCAATTGCTATATACATGTACAAAGACCTGAAACTAAATAAGATTTCTATGCAAGGTCATCAAGTATAATGCAGTAACTTAAAGGCGTTATCTGGGACTTTGGGGTCTTTTGGTTATGCAACTAAGAACTTACAGGCAAGTAGTTGATAACTATCTGCCTGTTCTCTCTTGCAACCATCTGTTCCAGCGCAGGCTGCAGTTCTCCGGGTTCAGTTGACCTCACGTCAACAGAGCAGCTCTTTCACTTCAGCCTGTTATGTTAATTGGATGTCTCTGCTGATTGACAGTCGGCCCCCCTCATTTAGGCTGCGTGAAGCCGGCTTTCGATCAGTATTACATCAGCAGTGATGCCCTGTCGACAAAGCAAAGTGGAAGATTAGAAGCTGCTCTGTCGATGTGATATCACCAGAAGCAAGAGGATCACCTGATTCATGACTGTTATGAACACGAAGAGATTGTCACAGAGCAAAACAGGCAGGTGGTTAGCAACTACCTGACGTATGGGCTTAGTCACCCACCACCCCCACAAAAAAAGCAAAGCCACAGATAACCCATTTGATGCCACAAAGCGTTTGGTGTAGAGCGCAAAGCAGAACAGTAATAGGTACTTCTTAACCCCTTAACAACCGCGATACGCCTTTTAACGCTGGCAATTAAGAGTACTTATGCCACAGCGCTGCTTTAACGGCGCTGAGGAATAAGGGTATAGCACTCCCCAGAGTCGGAATTTCTCCGTGGTCTCGGCTACCGAGGGGTAGCCGAGACCCCAGAGAACATAATTCGGGTTGGTTTTTACCGACCCCAGTGTTGCGATCGCCGTTATTAACGGTATAACAGCGACCGCAAAAAAAGTCTGATTTTCCATTTAATTCCTCTCTCCTCTGCTGTGATCGCACATCAGAGGAGAGAGAAATAGGGTCCCCCGATTTCCCCTCCCCGTTACCTCTTTTGTCCCTGCAACCCCCGTGAAGTACCCCGGGCCGCCGGCGCCGTCTTCCTGGAGAAAATGGCATGCGTAGTGCGCCCGCCGAGATCTGCCTGCCGGCACCCGGCAACAATAGTAAATAAAACCCCCCTTTGTCACCCCCTTAGTTACCTAAAAATAATAAAATAAAAAAAATGTATTTTTTCCATTAGGGTTAGAGTTGGGCTAAAGGAGGGGTGGAGAATCTTCTTTCTGCCAAGGACCATTTGAATATTTATACCATTTTTTGGGGGCCATACACACTCCGCCCACAAAGTACATCCTGACTCTGGCACTGGTGTCAGGATGTAATCTTTCATTGCATGCGCTTTAGTGTTCAGTAGTGAACACTGTATGTGTGTGCTAACAGAGCAAGAAGAAATTAATGAGCTGGTGGCAATCAAAATACAGCTACCTGCCCAAGAATGCGGTCCATGAAAATCTGTCCTGGGGTCTGATAAAAGGTCATCGAGGGCCGTAAATAGCCCTGGGGCCTGAAGTTCCCCACCCATGGGCTAAAGTGAGGGTTAGGGTTGGGCTAAAGTTAGGGTTTGGCTAGTGTTAGGGTTGTGGTTATGGTTGGGATAGGGTTATGGGTGTGTTGGGGCTAGGTTTGTGGTTAGAGTTATGTTTAGGGTTGGGATTAGGGTTAGGGGTGTGGTTGGGGTTAGGGTTGGAGTTAGAATTGGGGGGGGTTCTACTGTTTAGGTACATCAGGGAGTCTCCAAACGTGACATGGTGCCACGATTGATTCCAGCCAATTTTGCGTTCAAAAAGTAAAACGGTGCTCCCTCTCATCTGAGCCCTGCCATGCACCCAAACAGTGGCTTTTCCCCACATATAGGGTATCGGCGTACTCAGGAGAAATTGCACAACAAAGTTTGTGGTCCATTTTCTACTGATACCCTTGTGAAAATAATAAATTGGTTCCAAAGTAATTTTTTTGTGAAAAAAGTAAAATGTTAATTTTTTCCTTTTATATTGCTTTAGTTCTCGTGAAGCACCTGAAGGGTTAATAAACTTCTTGAATATAGTTTTTCACACCATGAGGGGTGCAGTTTTTAGAATGGTGTCACTTTTTGTTATTTTCTGTTATATTGAGCCCCCAAACTCACTTCAAATATGAGTTGGTTCCTAAAAAAAATGGTTTTGTAAATTTTTTTGGAAAAATAAGAAATCGCTGGTCAACTTTTAACCCTTATAACGTCCTAACAAAAAAAAAATTGTTTCCAAAATTGTGCTGATATAAAGTAAACATGTGGGAAATGTTATTTATTAACTATTTTGTGTGACACCAGTCTGATTTAAGTGTACAAAAATTAAAAGTTTGAAAATTGCAAAATTTTCTAAATTTTTGCCAAATTTCCATTTCAGCTGCAGATGGAAGGGAGGGAGACACAGGAATTCATTACTGATGGGTAGGCGGAGCCCCAGATCAGGATGTCACCTCAGATCAAAAGAGTGCTGACTGGCTGGCCCCTCCAGCTCGGGCTCCTCCTACTCAGCTCCAGTCTAAGATTTGAGGTCCCAGAGGATGGTCGCTGATAATGCAGCTCCTCAGAAGATTTTATTATTTTATATTCGGACAGGAGACTTGGATCACCAGTTGGTCTAGAGGTCTCAGGGGTACCAGCGCTGCTGTACCCCAACCTCTCCCTTGGCGGATCTGTATTTACTCAATAGTCCCTGCAGAATCCTTGCCGGCCCTGAGGGATGAGGAGAGCTTCCCTGGCGGGGACGCAAACCACACGTGCGGTCACTGCGTTCCTCGCCCTGGGGGGAAGCATGGGCACAAGCGCCACAAATCCTGAGGGGTCCCTGTGGCGCTAAGCTGGTGAGTACTCCACACAAAATTTTATTATTAATGTGTGAGTGCTTTAGCGTCTGATGGCAGCGCTATTACATGTATATCAGTATGCTTCAGCGCTGCGGTGACAGCGCTATTACATGTTTATCAGTGTATTTCACCAGCCTCTCCCTTGGCGGATCTGTAACTACATAATGGTCCCTGCAGAATCTTGCCGGCCCTGGGGGATGAGGAGAGTTTTTCCCTGGCGGGGGCGCAAACCACACACTGGGGTCACTGCGCTTCCCGCCCTGGGGGGGAAGCATGGGCATAGCGCCAGAAACCCCTGGGGGTCCCTGTGGCGTTTCGGCTGGTGAGTACTCCACATTTTGGTAAAATGTGTGTGAGTGTTTTAGCGACTGCTGCGGCAGCCGCTGTACATATATATGCCGGTGACTAGTTTTTCTATGTCCGCAGGAGGATGCCTGCAGGACGAGGGAAAGGAGGGGAGCACGCACTCTTTTTATTTTTTGAATTTCGCGCCGCTTCTGAGCGCGCGCTTTACTGCAGCCTCCATTTCCGGCTCCTCTACATGGAGCACACGGAGACAGAGCGCGGCGGCCATTGCTGATAAAGCGCTGCAGGCTGAAAGCTCCCCGGATCGTTTCTCCTCCCCTCCCGGCAAGAATACGTGACCAGCTTGGTGAGTCGCTTCTAGCCCGCCGGGCAGAAGCTTAACCCCTTCACCTCCACAGCGCGGGCGCCGTCTGGGGCACTTCTGAGTGACAGATTGAGCTGTCCTGCGGCTGTTCTCGCATAAGGGGCTCGCACACTCTTTTAATATTAATAAAGAGGCTGTGGGGAGTCTGCGACATTAATGCTGCCACTATACGTTTCCGCTGACGATCCTGATGGCGTTGCATAATATTGCGATCGTTTGTGTGTCATTTTTAGTGTCGCTGATGGCTGCCAATCTGGGCAATCGCATAGGCGATTAGCGATCTCCTTGACAACTTTGGCGGTCATTGCGTTATAAAAAACAGCGCAATTTTTTAGCGATCTTGTGGAACGTTTTTCTGTTTAGTGTGGCATGGCTGTCCTGCAGCTGCGACCTTATAAGAGGCGCCTGAGATTCGCACACCCTTTTTCATTATCAAGGTTGTGGGGAGTCAGCTACTTTAACCCCTTCTTAGGAGGTTAACTCTTAATGGGAGACAGCTGGGGTAGCTCTCGCTTTAGAGCTTTAACCCTTCAGCGTTTGTTTTTTATTTAAGTACTGCTCTGGTTACTGACAGGTTTATCCTGCCATATACTATGCAAGGGCATGTCAGAGACCCTCTCCCAGATCCGCTACGGATCAGCCTCGCGTATCTGACACGCAGACCTCGACTCATGCACGGTCAGAGGTTCCAGTGGTGTCAAAATGGAGGCCTTCACTGGTTTCTATTGATGACCTTTTAGGTTATGGACTGTCAACTAGATCCTCTCAAGGAAGCGACACAAATCGGTGCTTTCCTTCTCGCTTAGCGAAGAAGTCCGATTCGGACAAGGAGGATCGGCAGGGACACCCTGCCTCTCTCAGGGGCCGTACTAAAATTTCTGTGGAAGCCATGTGGACGTTACAGTTACCGGAGGAGGTAACTTGTCGTCCTGGTAAGTCGGCCCGGATGTTGCAAGGGTCGCGACGACCTTACAAACTGTATCCGTTTTTCTACGGAGTTATTTGTTAATTGGACCCCTTCTCCTGAAGTGAATGTCCCTTTATTCCAGCTTAGCAAATCTTCCTGGTAAAAGGGAAGACGAGTCTGCAGGACACGCTGGACAGAAGAACGGAGATGGCAACAATTTCCATCTGTGTAGCCGTGGATCATAGATTCGGTATTAAGGATCTAGGTGTACTTGTTAAGTTCCCCTGAGCCGGTTGGACCGTCTAAGGACGGCGTGGCAAGTTTCCCTCTATCAAGGTAGATGGGCTTTTCTAGTTGAAGGATAATGCGTCACTGCTATCCAGGGCGCAATCCTCGGCAGTTACAGTCAGAAGAGCACTGTGACTTGGATGGAACGCAGTTTTCCAACAGGGTTTGCTATCTTTAGCTTAGAAAGGGTCAGCTATTTGACTGACCTCACGGAGCTGATGCCAAGGCAAAGGCAAAAGAAGCAGCTTTACCGCAGCGCAGAGCTGTGACTTCTGCGTCTGGCAGGACTAGTGCCGATAGTTATCGGCAGTCCTTTTCGGTTCAAGGGATGATCTGACCAACCCTCTGGGGGTTTGTGTCGTCTCTCTTTTTTTAAAAAAAAAAAAAAAGGGGGAATTCTCAGAAATTCCGCATACCCTGGAAACAGAACTTCTGTTAAGGCAGAAGCTGGCAAAAAAAAAAAAAAAATCCGCTAAGGCGGACTGACTTCTGACATTCCGTCAGAGCCGAGCATGAAGTCGCTTCGCTCAGTTATGGCAGCCCTGTCGCAGAACGATCAATCGACATTCGCGACGCTTTTTGGCATGTTCCCGTCGGAAGACCTCACCAGCGCTTCCTTCGCTTTTTGCCATAGAATCAACCATTACCAGGTTGTGGCTCGACCATTCGGCTTGGCCTTAACGCCCAGAATTTTTACAACGATTCTGACGCCTAAATCTCATGGCAATTCTTCGAAGACGGGGACTTACGATTCGTCCCTATTTGGACGGCCTTTCGGTTGTGGCCTCAAAGGAGAAGTCGTCTCTGGAATCGTCGCAGGCAATCCTGTTTTTGAGGATGCATTTCGACACGGTACGGGCGGTGTTGTCCCTACCTCCAGACAAGCAGGCATGTCTGCTCCAGCATGTACAGACTATGAAGGCTGCGACAGCAGTGTCCTTACGGAAGGTATGCGCCTTCTGGGTCGGACGCTGGCGTCCATGAGGTTTTTTCCGTTTGTCCAATTTCATTCCAGAGCTCTCCATAGGCTCATTCTGAGTCGTTGGGATCAATCGCAAGGTTCACTGGATTGCAGCGTCACCATCTTTCACAGGGTGCGAGAATCCCGAGGATGGTGGTTATGTCCAGGAGCGTTATCCCTGGGAAAGCCTTTCCTCCCTCCGAAGTGGTCGGTCATAACCACCAATGCCAGCCTGACGGGCTGGGGGGGGGTGTTTGGAACAATCTCTGGATTTAATGGGTATGGTCATCGGAAGAGTCTGTCCTTTCGATCAACATCCTGGAATTGAGGGCGATTTTCCTTTGCCTCCAGCATTGGACGGTCCTTTTGAGCGGTCTGCCGGTCCGAGTGCAGACAGACAATGCGACGGCTGTCGCGTTTATCAATCACCAAGGCGGGACAAGGAGTTCCAGACTCATGGTGGAGGTGTCCCGAATTCTGATTTGGGCCGAGGGCAGTTTACCAGCCATTTCGGCGATTCACATTCCAGGGGTTCAGAATATTACAGTGGACTTTCTCAGTCGCAGGAAGATGGATCCCGGGGAATGGAGCCTCCACCCGGAAGTTTTTTGCACTACTGTGCTCCCGTTGGGGGACTCCCCAAGTGGTTTGATGGCATCCAGGTCCAATGCCAAGTTACCGACGTTCATGTCCAGGTACAAGGACCCGAAGGCTGTGGCGGTGGATGCTCTAGTGGCTCAGTGGGATCAGTTTGAGCTGATCTATGTATTCCCGCCGATATCCTTACTTCCTCTAGTACTGCGTCGGATCAGACTAGAGAGAATTTCAGCTATTTTGATAGCTCCAGATTGGCCAAGGAGGGTGTGGTTCTCGACAATAATGTCGCGGTTGGCGGCACCTCCTTTTCCGCTTCCTCTTCAACCGGACTTGTTGACTCGGGCCCGTTTGTCATCCGGACTTGATGTCTCTGCGTTTGACGCCGTGGCTCTTGAGACCGAAATTTTAACCCGTAGAGGTTTTTCAGCCGAGGTCATTGCTACTCTTCGTGCTGCGAGAAGTCCGGCTACTACTAGGATTTACCACAAAACTTGGGAAACCTTCTTTTCGTGGTGTTTGGGGTCCTCTCGGAACCCGAGAAAATTTTTCCATTCCCAATCTGTTGGCTTTTCTGCAGCATGGGCTAGACAAGGGTTTGGCAGTTAGCACCCTGAAAGGTCAGATTTCTGCTCTGTCCTTATTGTTCCGGAGAACCATTGCTTCGAATAGGGACGTGCTCTCCTTTTTCCGCGGAATAGCACATAAGTTTCTTCCGCGGAAGGCACCCGTGTCTCCTTGGCGGCTCAACCTTGTTTTGGAAGCTTTTCAGCATAAACCTTTTGAGCCTATGGGTTCTGCTAGCCTTTCTTTGCTTTCTTGGAAGGTGGCCTTCCTTGTAGCAGTCACCTCTTTGAGGAGAGTTTCTGAGTTGGCAGCTCTTTCTTGTTCGCCTCCTTTTCTGGGGGTTTTTCCGGATCGTGTAGAGCTTCGCACACGGGGTGATTTTTTACCTAAAGTGGTGTCACATTTTCATGTTAACCAGGATATTGTGTTGCCCTCATTCTGTTCAGATCTGAAGAATGGGAAAGAGCGAGCTTTGCACACATTAGATTTAGTGCGGGCCTTGAAGTTTTATCTATCTATTACTCAAGGTTTTCGTAAGACGGACTCCCTATTTGTGGTTCCAGCTGGTCTTCGATGTGGTCAACGAGCTTCCAAGGATTCCATAGCTCGTTGGATCCGGTCAGCTATATTGGAAGCTTACCGTCTTCAGGGTGAATTTTGCCCGATTAAGTTTCGAGCCCATTCCACGAGAGCTGTGGCTTCATCGTGGGCTTTTCATCAAGGTGCTTCGGCAGTGCAGCTCTGCCGGGCGGCAACTTGGCACTCTGTCCACACGTTTACAAAGTTTTATAAAGTGGACGTCAGTGCTTCCGCTGATGCAGCCCTCGGACGTAGGGTCCTGCAGGCAGCTGTAGTTTAAAGTTCTAGATGAACTTGTGTTTAGCGCTGTTTGCGCATTTTTTCTGTTAAGGTTGTTGGGTTTCTGCCTTTTGTTGGTTTTTTCCCACCCTTATTTTTGAACTGCTTTGGGACGTCCCATCAGTAATGAATTCCTGTGTCTCCCTCCCTTCCATCTGCAGCTGAAACACGGATTTTGGTAAGAACTTACCTGTAAAATCCTTTTCAGCGAAGGAAGGGAGGGAGACACAGCACCCTCCCAAGGCAGAAGTGTGTTGATGTTTTCAGATGCAGCGCGACCCTTATCTGATACGATTATCTGGGCTGAGGTCAGCGCGCTAAGGCTCTGTTCCAGCATCGCCAGCTCATCGCAGTAGTCAGGTTCCGTGAGTAGTACCTGGAACTCTGTGGTTTTTGGCTTTCTTTGCATGCATAACCTGTATCCTTGTGATTTTTCTCTGAAGTTCCTTCAGAAGGGGTTATGTTGCTCCGCTGGTGATCTTGGTTCTTTCCTAAAAGCTTTGGTACGACTGGAGCTGAGTAGGAGGAGCCCGAGCTGGAGGGGCCAGCCAGTCAGCACTCTTTTGATCTGAGGTGACATCCTGATCTGGGGCTCCGCCTACCCATCAGTAATGAATTCCTGTGTCTCCCTCCCTTCCTTCGCTGAAAAGGATTTTACAGGTAAGTTCTTACCAAAATCCGTGTTTTTTTAAGTTATATCGAAGAAATTTTAAAACTAACATGAAGTACGATATGTCACGAAAAAACATTCTCAGAATCTGTGGGATCCGTTGAAGCGTTTCAGAGTTATAACCTCATAAACTGACAGTGGTCCGAATTGTAAAAATCGGACTGGTCATTAAGTACCAAATTGGCTCTGTCACTAAGGGGTCAAATATAATTGCACATCACCCAAATCTTTAGAGCAGCAAGTACAAATAAAGCAATAGATACTTTACCCCCCACTATATTGAAGAATGTAACCATTGTATAGTCCCATGTATTATACATATACAGGTGTGTGAAAAACTGTTTGCCCCTTCCTTATTTCCTATTATTTTACATAATTGTCTGTCACCCTTAAATGTTTCAGATCACCAAACAAATTTAAATATTATTAGACAAAGATAACACAAATAAACACAAAATGCAGTTTTTAAATGAAGATCTTTATTACCGTATATACTCGTGTATAAGCCGACCCCCTAATTTTGCCACAAAAAACCTGGAAAAATTATTGACTCGTGTATAAGCCGGGTGTATAAACTGCCCTCCTGCTCTGTGCTGCCCCATCCAGCTCTGTGCTCCCCCATTCTCCTCTGTACTCCCCCCTCCTGCTCCGTCCTCCGCTGTGCTCCCCAATTCCTTCTCCGTCCTCCTGTGCCCCCTGTCCTGCTCCGTGCTCCTCTGTGCCCTCCATCCTCCCCTGTCCTGCTCCATGCTTCCCCCGTCCTCCACGCTTCCCCCGTCCACCGATCTCCCCCCCGTCCTCCACGCTTCCCCGTCCACCGATCTCCCCCCCGTCCTGCTCCAGCTTCCCCCGTCCTCCTCCACGCTTCCCCGTCCACCGATCTCCCCCCCCGTCCTGCTCCAGCTTCCCCCGTCCTCCTCTATGCTTCCCCGTCCACCGTTCTCCCCCTTTGTCCTGCTCGTGCTCCTTGTCCTCTCCTCCATCATACTCACCCCTCCCCGTGCCATCGCTGAGCGTCCCTGCAATCCTGCGTTCTCCCGTCTTCTTGCAGCTCTCCAGCACTGAGCGGTGATGTAATACCGCTCATTAAGGCCATGAATATGGAGGCCACGCCCATGGGAGTGGCGTCGCGTCCATATTACATGACCTTAATGAGCGGTATTACATCACCGCTCAGTGCTGGAGAGCTGCAAGAAGACGGGGAGAACGCAGGATTGCAGGGACGTTCAGCGATGGCACGGGGAGGGGTGAGTATGATCCCAGCCACCGGCTCCTGCCGCGGCATCCCCTCCCCGCTGGTTTCTGCCCTATGACTCGTGTATAAGCCGAAGGGGCATTTTCAGCACGAAAAAAGGTGCTGAAAATCTCGGCTTATACACGAGTATATACGGTATTAAGGGAAAAAGAAATCCAAACCTGTGTGAAAAAGTGATTGCTCCATAAACCTAAGAACTGGTTGGGCCACCCTTAGCAGCAACAACTGCAATCAAGCGTTTCCGATAACTGGCAATATTTTAAAAAGCTATGGAGGAATTTTGACCCACTCATCTTTGCAGAATTGTTGTAATTCAGCCACACTGGAGGGTTTACTGAGCATGAACCGCCTTTTTAAAGTCATTCCACAGCATCTCACTCGGATTAAGGACAGGACTTTGACTAGGCCACTCCAAAGTCTTAATTTTGGTTTTCTTAAGCCATTCAGAGATGGACTTGCTGATGTGTTTTCGATAATTGTCCTGTTGCATAGCCAAAGTGCGCTTCAGTTTGAGTTCACGAACAGATGGCGGGCAATTCTCCTTCAGGCTTTTTTGTAGACAGGAGCATTCATGGTTCCATTTATCACAGCAAGTCTTTCAGGTCCTGAAGCTGCAAATCCACCACAGACCATCATACTACCACCACCTTATTTTACTGTTGGTATAAAGTTCCTTTTCTGAAATGCTGTGTTGCTTCTGTGCCAGATGTAATGGCACATACACCTTCCAAAAAGTTTAACTTTTGTCTCGTCTGTTCATCAAGATGTTTTCTGGCAAAACTGAGATGAACCTTTATGTTCTCATTGCTCTGCAGTTGTTTTCGCCTTGGAACTCTGCCATTCAGGCCATCTTTTCCTAGTCTCTTTCTTATGATGGAGTCAGCTTAAATGAGGCAAGTGAGGCCTGCAGTTCTTTGGATGTTGTTGTAGGATCTTTTGTAACCTCTTGGATGAGTTGTCGATTAACTTGTTGGGGTAATTTTGATTGGCCAGCCACTCCTGGGAAGGATCACTACTGTTCCATATTTTCGCCATTTGTGGATAATGGCTCTCACTGTGATTTGCTGGAGTCACAAAGCTTGAGAAATGGCTTTATAACCTTTTCCAGGCTGATGGCTCTAAATTAGTTTGTTTCTCATTTGTTCCAGAATTTCTTTGGATTTAAGCATGATGTCTATCTTTTAGTCTACTTCACTTTTTCAGGCAGGTCCTGTCTAAGTGATTTCTTGATTGAGAACAGGTGTGGCAGTAATCAGGCCTACGTGTGGCTAGGGAATTTGAACTCGGCTTCCCAAAGATGTGATAAACCACAGTTAATTTATGTTTTAAGGTGGGGGGGCAATCACTTTTTCACAAGATCTTCATTTAAAAACTGCATTTTTTGTTTATTTGTGTTATCTTTGTCTAATAATATTTAAGTTTGTTTGGTGATCTGAAAAATATTTAGGCTAAGTGCACACGTTCAGGAATATTTGCGTTTTTTTCGCGTTTTTTCCGCGGTAAAAACGCGAAAAAAACGCAAGCATTAAGCATCCTATACATGTTAATTGATTCCGCATGTTTTGGCCACATGTTGCGTTTTTTTCCGCGGAAAAAATAGCAACATGTTCATTAATTTTGCAGAATGTAAGCGGTTCATGTGCGGTGGTACCCAGGGTCTGGAGGAGAGGAGACTCTCCTCCAGGCCCTGGGTACCATATCCCTGGTAAAACAATAATTAAAATAATAAATAATGACATTCTCACCTTCCGGCGGCCCCCGCAGCCTTCCCGCCTTCAGCGACGCTTCCGGTCCCAAGAGTCCTTTGCGAGAATCACCCAGATGGCGTAGCGGTCTCGCGAGATGCTACGTCATCGGTGTGATTTGTCGCAATGCATCCTTGGGACCGGGAGTTGCCGGGAGCGTCGCTGAAGGCGGGAAAGCTGCAGGGGCCGCCGGAAGGTGAGAATATCATTATTTATTTATTTTTTTTATTATTTTTACATTAGATCTTTTTACTATTGATGCGACATAGGCGGCATCAATAGTAAAAAGTTGGTCACACGAGTCAAACACTATGTGTGACTCGTGTGACCAACCTGTCAATCAGTTTTCCAAGCGATGCTACTGATCGCTAGGAAAACGCTAGCATTCTGCAAGCTAATTACGCTTGCAAAACGCTATTATTCTGGCGGGAATACGCTTACAAAAAACGTGTGTATTTCCCGCGGGAGAAGTGCGGGATTGCCGTGGAAATTTCCGCGGAAATTCCGCAACGTGTGAACTTAGCCTTAGACTTGAGAGTCCTCAGTGGTTGATACCTTTTAATGGCTAACTGAAAAGATGGTAACAAATTGCAAGCTTTCGAGACTACTAAGGTCTCTTCATCAGGCTAAACCTGTCTTACCTATTGCATTATTCCTGTGTCTCTTGTGTATAAATATGTGATTCTTCAGATTTTGTATTAGTTTAGCCTGATGAAGAGACCTGAGTAGTCTCGAAAGCTTGCAATTTGTTACCATCTTTTCAGTTAGCCATTAAAAGGTATCAACCACTGAGGACTCTCAATTCTAAATATTTTTCTATCTACTGGCTAACACGGTACGAAGATATACATCTTTCCTATATCAATTTGGTGATCTGAAACATTTAAGTGTGACAAGCATGCAAAAGAATAGGAAATCAGGAAGGGGCAAACACTTTTTCGCACAACTGTGTATTATATTGTGCAAAACTCCATTAAGTGCCGGTGCATAGAAAATGCATGAAAACCACTACTACATATAAGTATACTTTCTCATGCATTTTCTATACACTAGCACTCATTAATGGAGTTTTGCCCAAAATAATACATCTCTTGCAAAAATTAAAAGACCACTGCAAAATTTTCAGTTTGTCTGATTTTTCTCTTTATAGGTATATTTTTGAGTAAAATGTAAATTACCCTTTTATTCTATAAACTACTGACAGCATGTCTCCGAATTTCCAAGCAATAAATTTTGTATTTTCAGAAAATGACATGGTCAAAATAACAAAAATGCAGTGCTTGCAGACCTCAAGTAATGCTAAGAAAACAAGTTCATAATCATTTAGAAACAACAATACTAATGTTTTAACTCAGGAAGAGATCAGAAATCAATATTATGTGGAATAACCATAATTTTTAATCACAGCTTTCATGCTTTCCACCAGTCTTTCACACTGCTTTTGGGTGACCTTATGCCACTCCTGGTACAAACATGTAAGCAGTTCTTCTTTGTTTGATGGCTTGTGACTATCCATCTTCCTCTTGATTACATTCCAGAGGTTTTCAATGGGGTTCAGGTCTGGAGATTGGGCTGACCATGACAGGGATTTTATGTGGTGGTCCTTCATCCACACATTGATTGACCTAGCTGTGTGGAATGGCACATTGTCCTGCTGGAAAAACTAGTCCTCAGAGTTGAGAACATTTCCTGAGCAGAAGGAATCAACTGTTTTTCCAGGATAACCTTGTATGCGGCTTGATTCATACGTCCTTTGCAAAGATTAACCTGCCCAATTCGAGCCTTGGTGAACCATCCCCAGATAATCACCGATCCTCCACCAAATTTCACAGTGGGTGAAAGACACTGTGGCTTATACGCCTCTCCAGGTCTCCGTGTAATCATTAGACGATCAGGTGTTGGGAAAAGCTGAAAATTAGACTCATCAGAGAAGATGACCTTACTCCAGTCCTCTATGGTCCAATCCTTATGGTCTTTGGCAAACTTCAGCCTGGCTCTCCTTTGCTTCTCATTGATGAAACCCTTTTTTCTAGCTTTACATGACTTGAGCCCTGCCTCTAGGAGCCTGTTACGAACTGTTATTGCCGTGCACTTCACCTCAGCTGCCATTTGCCATTCCTTTTGTAGGTCACTTGATGTCAGGGTGGATAAAAATCATGATTTTTTTAAAAAAATCAAAATAATCTGATTTTTTTGATTTAAATCAGATTTTTTTGATTTAAATCGGATTTTTTTGATTTAAATAGGATTTTTTAATAAAGTTGTACACAAGCAAAACTTTGTCTTTTTGCAAATCAAATTATTTTACACAAATAAAAATATTAAAACAGTTGATGATTATGAAACCTAATAATTGTTATTTGCACTATTAAACAATCAGAATTGAACTACAGAGAGTAAGTACTTTTTAACAATAGCCTATCTCTAACATTTGAAGTAAGCAAACATCTTCAGTGAATACATCAGTCCTTTAAGCCTACTGTTATTTTAGGACTTTTAATAGGAAAACTAGTTGTCCTGCTTTAGCAGTTCCTAAGCGGTTTCGGACTGTTGTGTGCACAAAACCAAATGAAGAAAACAATCTCTTCCTGTCGATGAAGCCGATGCAGTCAGTAGCTGAGTAGCTACATTTATTATCTTCGCTGGAAGAACAAGTGATTGCGACTTCCACCAGTCCAGTGGTTTTAGTTCATTAACGACGTTATCTGCAAACATGTATTTTTGAAATGGTGCAGATTCACACTTCAATTTCAGCACAGTTGCCACAATGTCATGGTTAGTATTGGCGAGCCACTCCATTGCAGAGTTGATTTCCGCCTCAGATAGTTTTTTCCCTCTGTAGATGGGATGCAAGATATTGGCTAAATAGTGTTCTTCTTTTAATGCTTGGTCCTTAGTCCTTAGCTTGGTCCTTGGTTCATTGACATTAATTGTATCACTATCAACATCTTCATTTACCTTCTGGTTGCAGTTTTCATAATGTGATTTCAAACGGCAAACAAGTCCTTGGATATCCTTTTGACAGTATTTGCACTTTGCTCTCCCACCTTTCTTTCCAAGCTCTGCTGGCATCTCAACAAAATGAACCCAAATAGGGTCTCTCTTACGACCTGCCATGGCTCACGCAGATCACTTCTGAAGTTTGATTGTTACTACAGCCAAGTACTGCTGACTGACTATCCAACAAGTTTGGGCATGTCAACTGAATGGAAAAAGAAACTGAAACCAAGCTACAGAAAGTGAAACCAAGCTAGAAGTGTGGAGTTAATTGAACAATGATTGAAAGTTTTAGATTTTAATCGTGATTTATATTAAAAAAATCTTTTGATTTAAATCAGTGATTTAAATCATGATTAAAATCACAATTTAAATCGATCTGATTTAAATAGAAAAAAATCATTTGATTTAAATCGTTGATTTAAATCGGCGTGATTTAAATCAATCCACCCTGCTTGATGTCATCCTTTGGTTGCTGAGTGACATTCGAATAAGATGACGGTCAACCCGGTCAGTGGAAAGTCATTTTCGCCCTCTTCCGGTCTGAAGCTTTGTTGTCCCCAATGTCGGCTGCTTGACGTTCTTGTAATGGACTGCAGTCTTAGATATTTTAACCCCTTAACGACCGCTGATACGCCTTTTAACGGCGGTCATTAAGGTGCTTAAACCACAGCGCCGTTAATTAACAGCGCTGTGGAAAAAGTGAATAGCGCCCCCCATAGAGAACATGAATCGGGTCGGTTTTTACCGACCCCGATGTTGCGATCGCCGTTATTAAGCCTATAACGGCGATCGCAAAAAAAAATCTGATGTGCCATTTAATTTCTTTCTCCTCTGATGTGATCGGACATCAGAGGAGAGAGAAAAAGGGTACCCGATTTCCCCCCCCCCCCCCCCCTTGTGGCCCCAGGGCCCTCCTACCTCCGGTGGGCGCCGCCATCTTTAATGGCGAGAAAATCGCATGCTCAAGTCGCCCGCCGCAATCTGCCGAGGGGGGTGGGTAATTTTCTCCGGGGTCTCGGCTGCCGGGGGCAGCTGAGACCCCAGAGAACATGATCCAGGTCGGTATTGCGATCGCCGTTATACTAAGTATAACGGCGACCGCAACAGAAAAAGAAAAAAAAAATGATTTCTCTCCCCTTTGATGTGATCGCACATCAGAGGGGTGAGAATTAGGGTCCCCATATCCCCCCCCTGTACCTGCAGGTGTCCCCTCTGTGTCCTGCAATTCTCCCCTGTCCTCCGATCCTCGCGGCGTCTTCTGCCTGGCGGCAGATTAAAAAAATGAATTCATTCATTCCCTAAAAGTACATTTTGATCACTGTGATAAACTATCACAGTGATCAAAATAAAAAAACAGTACATAACCCACCCCCCCCCTTTATCACCCTTTTAGTTAGGGACATATAATAAAATATAGAAATTGTATTTTCATTTTTTCCGCTAGGGTTTGGGTTATAATTAGGGTTAGGGTTAGCATTAGGGTTAGGCTGGGTTCATACTGCGTTAGACGGACGGCGTTACACCGCGGTATAACGCGGTGTAACACAGTCCGTTAATATTGCTATTCACCCCCATTTGTGGGCGCATCACGACGCATGCCGTAAAGCGGCATGTGTTCGCAACGTGCCGTCATTCAGTGACGGAGCCTCGGACGCGGGCTGCAGCGTCTGGGCTCCGTCACTTCTAGAACAGATGAATCATCTGCTGATTCCTCTGCGCTAGCGGGTATAGCATAACGTGATCGCGTTATGCTATACCGTTTCCAGCCCGTCAACGCTTTGTGTTGAACGGGCTGGTAAAACGCAATATTAACCTAGCCGTAGGGTTATAATTAGGGTTAGGGTTGGAATTAGGGTTAGGGTTACAATTAGGGTTAGGGTTACAATTAGGGTTAAAATTAGGGTTGGGATTAGGGTTAGGGTTGGGATTAGGGTTAGGGGTGTGTTGGGGTTAGGGTTGGAGCTAGAATTGAGTGGTTTCCACTATTAAGGCACATCAGGGGGTCTCCAAACACAACGTGGTGTTCAAAAAGTCAAATGGCGCTCCCTCCCTTCCAAGCCCTGCCGTGCGCCCAAACAGTGGTTTACCCCAACATACTCAGGACAAATTGCACACCAATTTTGGGGTTCTAATTTCTCCTGATACCCTTGAGAAAATAAAAAATAGCTGGCTAAAAAAATCATTCTTGAGGAAAAAAATTAATTTTATTTTCACGGTTCTGCGTTTATAAATTTCTGTGAAGCACTTGGGGGTTCAAAGTGCTCACCACACATCTAGATAAGCTCCTTGGGGGGTCTAGTTTCCAAAATGGTGTCACTTGCAGGGGGTTTCTACTGTTTAGGCACACCAAGGGCTCTGTAAACACAACATGACGCCCGCAGAACATTCCATCAAAGTCTGCATTACAAAATGGCGCTCCTTCCCTTCCAAGCTCTCCCATGCGCCCAAGCAGTGGTTCCACCCCACATATGGGGTATCAGCGTACTCAGGAAAAATTGCACAACAACTTTTGGGGTCCAATTTCTCCTGTTACCCTTGGGAAAATAAAAAAATAGCGGGCTAAAGAATCATTTTTTAGGAAAGAAATGATTTTTTTATTTTCACTGCTCTACGTTATAAACTTCTGTGAAGCACTTGGGGGTTCAAAGTGCTCACCACACATCTAGATAAGCTCCTTGGGGGGTCTAGTTTCCAAAATGGTGTCACTTGCAGGGGGTTTCTACTGTTTAGGCACACCAAGGGCTCTGTAAACACAACATGACGTCCGCAGAACATTCCATCAAAGTCTGCATTACAAAATGGCGCTCCTTCCCTTCCAAGCTCTCCCATGCGCCCAAGCAGTGGTTCCACCCCACATATGGGGTATCAGCGTACTCAGGAAAAATTGCACAACAACTTTTGGGGTCCAATTTCTCCTGTTACCCTTGGGAAAATAAAAAAATAGCGGGCTAAAGAATCATTTTTTAGGAAAGAAATGATTTTTTTATTTTCACTGCTCTACGTTATAAACTTCTGTGAAGCACTTGGGGGTTCAAAGTGCTCACCACACATCTAGATAAGTTCCTTAGGGGGTCTAGTTTCCAAAATGGGGTCACTTGTGGGGGGTTTCCACTGTTTAGACACATCAGGGCCTCTACAAACGCGACATGGCGTCCTGCCAATTCTACGTTGAAAAATTCAAACGGCGCACCTTCCCTTCCAAGCTGTGCCATGCACCCAAACAGTGGTTTACCCCCACATATGGGGTATCAGCATGCTCAGGACAAATTGCACTAAAACTTTTTGGGTCTTGTTAACCTTGGGAAAATAGAAATTGGGGTGAAAAGATCGTTTTTGTGGAAAAAATATGATTTTTTATTTTCACGGCTCTAGTCATAAACTTGTGTGAATCACTTGGAGGTTCAAAGTGCTCACCACACATCTAGATAAGTTCCTTAAGGGGTCTAGTTTCCAAAATGGGGTCACTTGTTGGGGGTTTCCACTGTTTAGGCACATCAGAGGCTCTCTAAACGCGACATGGCATCCAGCCAATTCTGCGTTGAAAAAGTCAAACGGCGCTCCTTCCCTTGCGACCTCCGCCGTGCGCCCAAAAAGTGGTTTACCCCCACATATTTGATATCGGCGTATTCAGGAGAAATTGCACAACAAATTTTGTGGTTCATTTTTTTTCTTTTAACATTTGTGAAAATAAAAAAAATTGGTTCCGAAGTAAAGTTTTTGCAAAAAAAGTTAAATGTCAATTTTTTCCTTCCACATTGCTTCAATTCCTGTGAAGCACGAAAAGGGTTAATAAACTTCTTGAATGTGGTTTGAGCACCTTGAGGGGTGCAGTTTTTAGAATGGTGTCACTTTTGGGTATTGTCTATCATATAGACCCCTCAAAGTGACTTCAAATGTGATGTGGTCCCTAAAAAAAATGGTGTTGTAAAAATGAGAAATCGCTGGTCAACTTTTAACCCTTATAACTTCGTAACAAAAAAAAAAATTTGTTCCCAAAATTGTGCTGATGTAAAGTAGACATGTGGGAAATGTTATTTATTAAGAAATTTGTGTGACATATCTCTCTGATTTAAGGGCGTAAAAATTTAAAGTTTGAAAATTGCAAAATTTTCAAAAATTTTCGCCATATTTCCGTTTTTTTCATAAATAAAAGCAAGTCATATAAAAAAATTTTTACCACTAACGTGAAGTACAATATGTCACGAAAAAACAGTCTCAGAATCACCTGGATTCGCTAAAGCGTTCCAGAGTTATAACCTCATAAAGTGACAGTGGTCAGAATTGTAACAATTGGCCCGGTCATTAAGCTGCAAAATGGCTCTGTCACTAAGGTGTTAAAGATGGAGGTAACATGACGCTCATTGTATCCCTCTGCCAGTAAAGCCAGAACAGAGCCCTTCTTTTCCTCACTCAAGACTTTTCTTTTCAACTCCTTTGGCATGGTTAAAAGTTATTTTTTCATTCCTATTACTTTTGGGATATTACTTGCACTTGTTTTGCCATCCAGCTTGTCCTATTGCAAGAGGACTGTGAACACCACAGCAGGGTTATTTTTACTTTCCTTCGTTAAAGGGAATCTGTCACCCCAAAATAGCCATATCAGATAAAGATATGGCTGAATAGTGCGTCCCATAACTAAGCTAACGCTGGGTATCATATATCATGACACCCCCGTTTTCATATCAAAATACCTTTGTAAAGTTGGTGATTGTAGGTGTCAATCACTGCAGTCAGGTCCGGAGGGCGGCGGTTTCCATGTCCTCTCCCGCTCCTCGTCATCTGTTGCGTTACGCCGTCTGTGAATACCACAGACAGCGTTAGCTTCCCGCAATTGCGCAATTCAAAACCCGGCGCATGCGCAGTATGCTTTGCCCAACAGTGGGCAAAGCATAAAATGAGTACAGCGCATGCGCTAGTCTTTCCTTGCCCCGGAAATGACTGCTTGCCTTGGACGACTTCCGGGGCATGCGCCGGGCCGGATTTTGAATTGCGCAATTGCGGGAAGCTAACGCCATCTGTGGTATTCACAGACGGCGTAACGCAACAGATGACGGGGGGCGGGGGAGGACATGAAAACCGCTGCCCTCCGGACCTGACTGCAGTGATTGACACCTACAATCACCAACTTTACAAAGGTATTTTGATATGAAAATGGGGGTATCATGATATATGATACCCACTATTAGCTTAGTTATGGGACGCACTATTTAGCCATATCTTTATCTGATATGGTTATTTTGGGGTGACAGATTCCCTTTAAATAAGATTTGGTTCAGGTGATCACCTAATCAGAAGCACATTAAGTAGAGTGAGGTGAACTCTGGTTGGAATTCAACTGACACTGGAATGGAATGGCTGTCAGACGTGTAGAGAAACTGATTTTTATAAAACTGTGCAGTGGTCTCTTAATTTTTGCCAGAGCTGTATATATGTAGTAATGGTTTCAGTAAATTTTTTATTTATTTAGCACGTATTAATGGCATTTAGAACAATATAATATCTTGCTCTCAGTCCATTGTAAACAGAAAAAAATTTATTGGAGTACAATGGTATGCATGCAAAATAGGAGCATGTTCACACTGGCTATCAAACAGACAAAACCCATGACATAAGCAAAAATGAACAAATACCCTTCTGTAAATAAATAAGTAAAAGCAATAGTGCATATATGATAAATAAATTTGGGTACCTAATAAACACTGTTTTTGATAAAAAATAAAAAAAAAAAGCATAAAAGCCATCCCACCAATGTCAAGGTGAACCCAAGTCCTGGGTAGTCCTATACTCTAGTATTAAAACCTTACCATGGGTCATAGTAACGTCTTTTTTTTTTTTTTTTTTTTTTTTAAACTCAAACATGATGTTTACAAAGTACCCAATGTTGTTTTTATGAACTATTGCATTTACTTGTTTACCTACGGCAGGGTACATGTTCATTTTTGTTTCTAAATTGTTTTTTTTTTTTTGGTTTTTTTTTTGGTCCTCTGTATAGCTGTTTTTCCTTCTTTACTAGTACTTCTCTGCCTGTCTGTTTATATTATGTCATAATAAAATATGAACATATTTTCAGCTTTCTCTTTTTTGGTGTTCATCAAAATGTGGTTATGTAATATATCTATTTTGTATACATCACCAGAGTAAATAGTGTTTCAGCTGCAGATGGAAGGAAGAGAGCCACAGTATTCATTACTGATGGGTAGGCGGAGCCCCAGATCAGGATGTTACCTCAGATCAAAAGAGTGCTGACTGGCTGGCCCCTCCAGCTCGGGCTCCTCCTACTCAGCTCCAGTCTAAGATTTGAGGTCCCAGAGGATGGTCGCTGCTAATGCAGCTCCTCAGAAGATTTTATTATTTTATATTCGGACAGGAGACTTGGATCACCAGTTGGTCTAGAGGTCTCAGGGGTACCAGCGCTGCTGTACCCCAACCTCTCCCTTGGCGGATCTGTATTTACTTAAAGTCCCTGCAGAATCCTTGCCGGCCCTGGGGGATGAGGAGAGCTTCCCTGGCGGGACGCAAACCACACGTGCGGTCACTGCGTTCTTCGCCCTGGGGGGAAGCATGGGCACAGCGCCAGAAACCCCTGAGGGTCCCTGTGGCGCCTTGGCTGGTGAGTACTCCACACAAATTTTTGATTATAATTATGTGTGAGTGCTTTAGCGTCTGGATGAGCAGCGCTATTACTTGTATGTCAGTATGCTTCAGCGCTGCTGTGACAGCGCTACTACATGTATGTCAGTATGCTTCAGCGCTGCTGTGACAGCGCTGTTACAAGTAGATGTGGTGATTTTTTGTCCGCAGGCAGATACCTGCAGGACAGAGAGGGAGCAGGAGCGGGGGAGTTCGCGCTCAATATTCGAGCTGGCGGGGGGCGTGGCCTAACTATTCCCGGTCTTCTGAGCAGGAAGACGCGCGCTCTGGCGTTTCTCCTGCGACCCCCTCACTGTGGCGGCCATTACACAGGCTCCTGGGCTCCTCAGACCGCTCCTCTCCTCATAAGACACCACGGCCAGCTGGGTGAGTGCTGATTCCTCACCCTGCAGCGCAGCGATCGCTATCCTGCAGCTGCAGTCTCATTAGAGACATAAAAATTGGCTGGGGCTCACAAATATATATATTGTGGTGAGTTTGCAATATTAACCCCTCTGAGGGTTATTTCTACCAGCTAAAATTTTTTGACTGAATACCGCTGGGGTAACCCTGCTTGGTGGAGCGTTAACCCTTCAGCGTTTAAAAAAAAAAAAAAAAAAAACGCATAGTTTTTGCTGGTATTACCGCTTTGACCTGCTCATACAGGTGAGACATGTCTGAACAGGGTTCAGATGCCGCGGACCACGTCCCAGTGCCATTACGGCAATCAGATACGCAGACCTCCACAGCGTCTAGCGCTGCGGTCGACAGCGGTGGAAAATTGGACGATATCGCTCGATCGATCAACAACTTGTCTGACCTTTTAGGTCAATACGTGTCTGCTAATTCCTCAGAGGAAGCGACGCAGGCCGTTACCGGCCTCTACACGAAGCGAGTCAGATGTATCTGATATTGGGCAGAGTTCCCCTTTAAATTCGGATGGAGAAATATCCGATTCAGATGCGGACGAGCCGCAGGGGCGTTCCTCTATGGCGAAGCGTACGGAGGCATTGATTGAAGCCATGAGAGATATATTACAGTTACCGGAGGAGGTAACTAGTCGTCCTGGTAAATCAGCACGCATGTTCCAGGAGTCCCGTGCTTCGCGTACAACATTGCCAGCTCTGGATGAGCTTAATAGTGTAATAGAGGAGGAACGTCTATGTCCAGATAAGCGTTTTCATGGAACGCATTTCTTTGATACACTTTATCCTTGCTCTGCGGAGTTAAAGGATAATTGAACTTCTGCTCCTGAAGTGGATGTGTCTTTATCTCAGCTTAGTAAATCCTCACTACTCCCTATTAAGGGAAAAGCGAGCTTACAGGAGCCTTTGGATAGAAAGGCAGAAGTGGCGGCAAAAGCAAGCTATGAGGCTGCGGGTCATGGATTTCGAGCAGTGCTAGGATCCATGTGTGCTGCTAGAGCTTCTCTAAGCTGGTTGGCACGTCTGAAGACGGAGTTGCAAAATGAATCTCCGTTATCTGAGATACGGGAAACTTGTGAATGGTTAGAAACGGCAGCCTGTTATATCTTTGATGCCGGTCTGGATACGGCATCTCTGCTGGCCAAAGCGCAAGCTTCAGCGGTCACAGTCAGAAGAGCTTTATGGCTCAGACAGTGGGCCGGGGACGCAGTTTCCAAACAAGGGTTGTTGGCCTTACCTTACAAGGGTGGCCATCTTTTTGGATCCGACCTCACAGAGCTGATTTCCAAGGCTAAGGCGAAGGAATCAGCATTACCACAGCGTAGGGCCATGGCCTCTGTGTCCAGTAAGCCTGTGTCTATAGTGGTCGGCGGTCCTTTCGGGGCCGAGGACGATCTAGTCACTCCTCGTGGGGATCGGGTCGTCCTTCCTTCTCAGGAAAGAAATCCTCTCAGAAAACTTGTACTCCCTGGAAGCAGAGTTTCCGCCAGGACAAGCGGGAACTTGACAAGAAGCCCGCAAAGTCGGATTGACGCCAGGGGTCCACTCGAGGATTCTCGAGTGGGGGGTCGCCTGCTTCTTTTCAAGGAGACTTGGATGGCTCGCGTTCCAGATTCCTGGGTAACGCGGATAGTGTCGGCAGGCTATTTCATAGAGTTTGCTTCTCGACCCCCAAATGTTTTTTGTCAATCTCACGTTCCGTCGGAACCCGAGCTTGTTGTCGCTCTACAGCGAGAGGTCGAATCTCTGCTACAAAAGGGTGTAGTGATACCGGTTCCGTCAGAGGACCGAGGGAAAGGTTTTTATTCCAACCTTTTTATAGTTCCCAAAAAGGAGAACAAATTTCGCCCGATTCTGGATCTCAAGCGATTAAACCGGCATGTCCATGCCCGGAAATTTCGCATGGAGTCGCTTCGTTCCGTTGTGGCAGCTCTGTCACAGAACGATTTTCTGGTGTCAATCGACATTCGCGACGCCTATTTGCATATTCCCATCGGAAAGGCTCATCAGCGCTTTCTTCGATTTGCCATAGGTCAGAATCATTACCAGTTTGTGGCTCTGCCGTTCGGCTTAGCCTCAGCGCCAAGGGTCTTTACAAAAATTCTGGCGCCCCTCATGGCAATCCTTCGAAGACAGGGGATTACGATTCTCCCTTATCTGGACGATCTTTTGATCGTGGCTTCCTCGGAGGAGGAGGCGTTGACGGCTCGGGATTTGTCTCTTCAGTTTCTGAAGGACTTCGGTTGGCTGGTCAATTGGGAGAAGTCGTCCCTGGAACCATCGAGGACAATCCTCTTTTTGGGAATGCATCTCGACACGTTTCGGTCGGTAGTTTCCCTACCACCAGACAAACAGTCATGTCTTCTTCGACATGTACAGATTATGAAATCCTCAACGGCAATGTCCCTACGGAAGTGTATGCGTCTTCTGGGACTGATGGTGGCGTCCATGGAGGCAATTCCTTTTGCCCAGTTCCATTCCAGGACTCTCCAAAGGTTCATCTTGAGTCGATGGAACCAGTCGCAATCGCTGGATTGCAGTGTCACCATTTCTCTCGTGGTGCGGGATTCTCTAGAATGGTGGTTACGTCCAGGGGCATTCTCCCTGGGGAAGTCTTTCCTCCCTCCGAAGTGGTCAGTTATAACCACCGATGCCAGCCTGACGGGCTGGGGGGGTGTTTGGAACAATCTCTGGATTCAGGGGGTATGGTCATCGGAAGAGTCTTTTCTTCCGATCAACATCCTGGAATTGAGGGCGATTTTCCTTTGCCTCCAACATTGGACGGTCCCTTTGAGCGGTCTGCCAGTACGAGTGCAGACAGACAATGCGACGGCTGTCGCGTATATCAATCACCAAGGTGGGACAAGGAGTTCCAGACTCATGGTAGAGGTGTCCCGAATTCTGATTTGGGCAGAGGCCAGTGTACCAGCCATTTCGGCGATTCACATTCCAGGGGTTCAGAATATTACAGCGGACTTTCTCAGTCGCAGAAGGATGGATCCCGGGGAATGGAGCCTCCACCCGGAAGTTTTTGCACTACTGTGCTCTCGCTGGGGAACCCCCCAAGTGGTTTTGATGGCATCCAGGTCCAATGCCAAGTTACCGACATTCATGTCCAGGTACAAGGACCCGAAGGCGGTGGCGGTGGATGCTCTAGTGGCTCAGTGGGATCAGTTCGAGCTGATCTATGTATTCCCGCCGATATCCTTACTTCCTCTAGTACTGCGTCGGATCAGACTAGAGAGAATTTCAGCTATTTTGATAGCTCCAGACTGGCCAAGAAGGGTGTGGTTCTCGACAATAATGTCGCTGTTGGCGGCACCTCCTTTTCCACTCCCTCTTCAACCGGACTTGTTGACTCAGGGGCCCGTTTGTCATCCGGACTTGATGTCCCTGCGTTTGACGGCGTGGCTCTTGAGACCGAAATCTTGACCCGTAGAGGTTTCTCAGCCGAGGTCATTGCTACCCTTCGTGCTGCAAGATGTCCGGCTACTACTAGGATTTACCACAAAATTTGGGAAACCTTCTTTTCGTGGTGTTTGGGGTCCTCTCGGAACCCGAGAAAATTTTCCATTCCCAACCTGTTGGCTTTTCTGCAGCATGGGCTAGACAAGGGTTTGGCAGTCAGCACTCTGAAAGGTCAGATTTCTGCTCTGTCCTTATTGTTCCGGAGAACCATTGCTTCAAATAGAGACGTGCTCTCCTTTTTCCGAGGTATATCTCGTAAGTTTCCGCCGCGGAAGGCACCCGTGTCTCCTTGGCGGCTCAACCTTGTTTTGGAGGCTCTTCAGCATAAACCTTTTGAGCCTATGGTTTCTGCTAGCCTTTCTTTACTTTCTTGGAAGGTGGCTTTCCTTGTTGCAGTCACTTCCTTGAGGAGAGTTTCTGAGTTGGCAGCTCTTTCTTGTTCGCCTCCTTTTCTGGAGTTTTTTCCGGATCGTGTAGTGCTTCGCACTCGGGGTGATTTTTTGCCTAAAGTGGTGTCACAATTTCATGTTAACCAGGATATTGTGTTGCCTTCACTCTGTCCGGATCCGAAGAATGCGAAAGAGCGAGATTTACACACATTGGATTTAGTGCGGGCCTTGAAGTTTTATCTATCTATTACTCAAGGTTTTCGTAAGACGGACTCCCTGTTTGTGGTTCCAGCAGGTCGTCGGCGTGGTCAACGAGCTTCCAAGGATTCTATAGCTCGTTGGATCCGGTCAGCTATTTTGGAAGCTTACCGCCTTCGGGGTGAATCTTGCCCGATTAAGATTCGAGCCCATTCCACGAGAGCTGTGGCCTCATCGTGGGCTTTTCATCAAGGTGCTTCGGCAGTGCAGCTCTGCCGAGCGGCAACTTGGCGCTCTGTCCACACGTTTACAAGGTTTTATAAAGTGGACGTCAGTGCTTCCGCTGATGCAGCCCTCGGACGTAGGGTCCTGCAGGCAGCTGTAGTTTAAAGTTCTGGATGAACTTGTGTTTAGCGCTGGTTGCGCTTTGTTGTTAAGGTTGTTGGGTTTCTGCCTTTTGTTGGTTTTTCCCACCCTTATTTTTGAACTGCTTTGGGACGTCCCATCAGTAATGAATACTGTGGCTCTCTTCCTTATATCTGCAGCTGAAACACGGATTTTGGTAAAAACTTACCTGTAAAATCCTTTTCAGCGAAGGAAGGAAGAGAGACACAGCACCCTCCCAAGGCAGAAGTGTGTTGATGTTTTCAGATGCAGCGCGACCCTTATCTGATAGCGATTATCTGGGCTGAGGTCAGCGCGCTAAGGCTCTGTTCCAGCATCGCCAGCTCATCGCAGTAGTCAGGTTCCGTGAGTAGTACCTGGAACTCTGTGGTTTTTGGCTTTCTTTGCATGCATAACCTGTATCCTTGTGATTTTTCTCTGAAGTTCCTTCAGAAGGGGTTATGTTGCTCCGCTGGTGATCTTGGCTCTTTTCCTAACTGGAGCTGAGTAGGAGGAGCCCGAGCTGGAGGGGCCAGCCAGTCAGCACTCTTTTGATCTGAGGTAACATCCTGATCTGGGGCTCCGCCTACCCATCAGTAATGAATACTGTGTCTCTCTTCCTTCCTTCGCTGAAAAGGATTTTACAGGTAAGTTTTTACCAAAATCCGTGTTTTTGGTGTATAGATGTATGCTCCTAAATTATTTGAAAAATGGAATTCGGGTGCCACCTAAATATCCTTTATTGATGATAAGCTTGTTACTACTGCTGATTATATGATAACCTTGTTGTCAATCTTGCTTTCTGGCAGCTCTTACAAACCCACTTCAGCTCCTCGCTGCCCAGGCCAGCACCTCTCTACCTGTGTCTGTATCCTGTGTTGTTGGTCGAGAGACCCAAAAAGAGCCAGAGGCAAAAAGAGCACGTCTGGATGAGGGCTGTGTACCACAAACTGAAGTCATCACATCTGTGTCAGCACAAGTAGAAGGGACAGGAGAATGAGGCAAGATAAAATGTTTGTAAAGATGAATGTTCAGGTAAATCTGATAAGACTTTGACAGTTAGAATGCGGCAATAATTTGCAATGTATCCCTTTTCCTTAAAATAGGGGATAACTTGCTGACCAATGAGGCTGTGTGCACACGGTGTGTTTTTGGTGTGATTCCGTGGTGGTTTTTTTCCACGCGTAAGTGGGCCAAAACCAGTAGGGAATCCTTATTCCAGCTAATTCGATGAGAATACTGAAGTGTTGTTTTCCTCACCAGTAATTTTTTTTGAGTATTTGCAGTGCGTATTTTTCTGCAGCATGTCAATTTTTTTGTGCAGATTTTTAGCGTTTTTCACCCATGACTTCAATTGAGTCAGTCAAATCCGCAGCAAAAACGCAGGTATAATAATATTTCTAGATTTGCTGAGTTTTTGCTTGAGTTTTTACGGACTTCCTATGGTGTTCTCCACGCTGTCATCTGAGTAACAGAGTGGGAAACACCCGAATGTCGGTTCTGATCGGCAGTAACTTTACCACCGGTAAGATCGTTATCGCCGGTAAGAGCGCTGCTGGGTCACTCTGTCAGATGTTAGCGTGACTCCAATTCTCTGACTGTGACGTGCAGTAAAAAGCTTACCGCAGATTACCTGCGTTGGCTGATGAGTGACTACTACTCCCATCATGTGACTCATGTCACTGATAACAGTGATGGCAGACGCCGCTAATGGGAGAAAGTGTCTCGTCAGTCAGCACCTGTTATCAAACTGGGAAAAAAAGTAAAAAAAAAAAACATTTAAAATCATTAAATACATATTCAAATAAAAAAACGCATTATACTAACCTAACACCAAATCCCTGAAGCCCTTGCCTCCTATAAAACATGTAAAATAAAAAAAAAGAAAATATACTCAACTTTACGCCCAATCCCCGATGCCCATGTTTCCTGTAAACAATCAAAAATCGTAATCCAGAGTGTTCCACTGCGATATCACTTGCAGATCAGTCACATCAGGAGATGTGACTTCTCTATCCAGCCGCCGGTAAACACTGACTGGAGCGTCATCTGTCCAGCAGTGTATAGCGCTGAGCTGTCGTGAGAGATTTCACACAAGTTCATCAGCTGATGAGCGCAGGTGATCTCATGGCACCACTGCTGCCTGCTATAACTGAGATCACTGGGGCTCATCAGCTGATGAACTCCGGTGAACTTTCTGTCCGCAGCTCAGCGCTATACACTGACACAGGAGCGATTACCTCAGTGTGCTGCTGTCCTTAAGAGCAGTCACATCAGTGACTGCTCTCAAAAGTCATCAGGATCATGGTGGGACATTATGGACTATTATCTTGTCTGCGGACAAGTGAGGAATATTGTTGTTTATTATTTTAATTATGTTACAGGAGACATTGGCTTCAATGGACTGGGCGATGATGAGAATATGGTTTAATTTAGATTCAATAAAGGAGTTTGTGTCATTATTTCAAATAAAGGACTTTAGTCTCAATGTGTGTGTTTTTATAATATCACTATGGGGTTAGTAATGGGGGCGTCTTATAGACGCCTCGCCATTACTGACCTCTGGGCTTGATGTCACCTGTCAATACAAAGATGACATCAACCTCCCCCAACTATCTCCCCACTTGCCACCGCACCAGGGCAAGTGGGAAGAGCGAGGCTAAGCGTCAGATTTGGCGTATCTTAATGATGTCCCATTTCTGGGGTGGCTGAGAGCTGATGTTTTTAGTCTGGGAGGGGGCCAGTAACCATGGCCCCTTCCTAAGCTATTAATATCAGCCTGCAGCTGTCTCCCTAGCCTTTGCTGGTTAGATTTTATAGTGTGACCCTATGTCAATTTTTTTCTGGTGTCCCTCTGTAAACTAGCCAGTAAAGGCTAAGCAAACAGCTGTAAGCTGATATTAATATCCTGGGAACTTTTATGGCTATTGGCTCCTTCCCAGAATATTAACAGCAGTTCTCATCCATCGGCTTTCCTTCTGCTGGTTATGAAAATTACATGGGAGCCCACATAATATATATATTTATTTTTAAATTTTTTTGTAAAAATTAACAGGTATCGCATTGTACGCTGATTTCTGCCAGTTGCTGTGTGGTTGCAGCCTATGTAGGTTCATTTTGTTAGCGCTGCTACAAAGGCTGGGGACAATGTGTGTGTGTGTTTATTTAATTCTTTACTCAGGGGTTTAGTAATGAGGGCTTAGTGTCAACGACAGCTGCTGACACCAAGCTCAACCCTGTTGCCCTGATGCCACTGCATTAGCATGAAAATAAAGGTATTGAACCAAAAAAATTACATCACAAAACATTTTTTTTTAAATATCTTTAGCTAAAAAAAAAGCATTAATTGCTGTTCAAAATCGCTTGCAAAGACACGGCAAAAAGCGCGTTTTTGCCTCACCTGTTTTGCTGCCAAGAAATGCATAATTCTTGCGGAAATTTCTGCAAGCAAATACGTAATGTGCGCACATACTCTGGGGATATGTTCCCAAGTTCAGGAATTGCTGCGAGTTTGATGCTGTGTATTTATGCAGCGTCCTACCCGCAGTGATCAGAAGTTACAGCATAGTGGATGGGGATTTCTAGAGATCCCATGTCCACTATGCGACTCTTTGCACCTGCGGAACACCCGCGGAAACTGAGCTGCGACGCGTGTTTCAAGACCGCAGCATGTCAATTACTCTTGCGGACACGCTAGTCTCTGCAAGAGAAATTACATCCATAGAATGTTTTGAAAGGGGTTAATCTGCATGGTTGAGCGAACACATTTGAATTTACCTGCGTTCAACAGAACGCAGCGAAAAATACGCTGCGTCGTAAGCGCTTCTACATCCAGAACGTAGGAACATAGCCTGAGTGTCAGAGAGTTCGACTCAGACTCCGCTTTATTCATTGTTAATGGGACTGCTGTAAATAAGACAAGTGCTGTACTCTGTGTTTGCTCTGCTTAGCATGTACATCTCCACTCATTGTCAAGATTCCCTAGGGGTTCCAGCGGTCGGACTCCCAGCAATCAGCAAGTTATCGTCTATTCTATGGACAAACATAATGTTCACTTAAGACTTCTAAGAGCCTTATAATATAACAGCTGAACATAGTGTTATTTGCCTTATGTGACATTAATTATTGTATTGTCATCTTGCAGGTCTTGGTGCACTGGAGGTGAATTCTCAGTTATCAAGTGCCTTTCCCCAGATGGATATTTAGACAATGCATCACCAGCCACAACATAAAGCGGATCTGTAGCCAAAGTGCTGCATGTTTTCTAATAAGCTATATACAAAATGGTGCAGCTTTTGTAAGACTCCTTAACACAGTCCAAGATCATTTGGCATCTAGATTAGTGTGCAGGATCAGAGTTCTTCATGACGCTGTTTGTGGGATCACGTGATTGTGAGTGTAGTGTGTAGGGGTAAACTCAGTCCTGGGATATCAGTGCATAGCAGATGCAGCATGGCCCTGAGTGCAAGATTGCAGGCAATTTTGTGCAGAATCGCCTGTTCTAATATGGCCAATGTGTGCAAAATTCTTTAAAGTGGATTGTAAACAAGTAAAGGGAAAGATCAGTCATTGCTAGTAAGCTTATCTGACCATTTGAGCTGTAAAAAAAAAAAACACTGCCGGCCCCTCCACTTCTAGCATCTAATGGTTATTACTCATTCAATGAGTGTACCTTTCCATCATTTCTTAAGCACTATTTTATGAAACCCTTTTTATTGCTACCTTAGCCTTGGATACAATTTTTTAATAGCTATACAAACCTACACTGAAGAGTTTTCCTCTCCCTCAGCTGACCACTTTTCATTTGTAAAGTAAAGATTCACAGAAAACTGCATTGTGTGTAAGACCGAGAGTAAAGATCTGACTATGATGGCTGGATCTGAATGCACTCATATCGCTGATGCTTTCTTGGGTTTTGTCACTATAGCACTTATATGGACTTCGTATGTGCCAATGAATCCTTCATTCGTAATACAATTCTTTAATGACTTGCTTGTAAGAACCCATTTTTGTTCATGACAATGAATGTAGACAACCCAGTTAACCTGTTTGTCCTGACTGAGCCTGGACAGTTTATGATCAGCTAAGAAATACATTGCAAAAAGTAATATCTGCCGTATAATTGGAAAAGCTGTGGATTTCAGATTTTCACCACAACTTATGAGTGAGCTCTTGTAATATCTCATCTACAAAACGGGTGCTGTAGTATACTGCTTATTTTCTGTCCAAACAATGCAGAGCATATCCCACCGGTGTGGACTTGCCCTTCATGAGGTTGTCCAGGTTTTGTACAAAAGTCTGAAGTCACTCTATGACTGCAGACTTGTGAATCCTCACAGTGCACGATTGTGAGGATTCTCTAGTGCCGGAAACAGGCAGTTATGCGTCCGCAAGCATGCGATGAGCATATAGTCATGCATATCTCATACTTGCGGTTACATGACCTCCCGGTCTCGCTGTCGTCACTGAAGAATCCTGACCATGTGTGATGTGAGGATTCACAAGTCTGCAGTTACAATAGAGTGACTGCAGTCTTTAGTGTCAAACATGAGGTTGTCTGGTCTTACGGTAAAAGTCTGCATTCGTGCATGCGACTGCAGACTTCTGAATCCTAACAGCATGCACACTGCACTGTGGGATTCTCCAGTTTCAGGGCGACACCGGGTGGTCATGTGCGATTTGCATACACGTGGCAACTAGACTTGCCCTGCTTCGCGCACACAAGCGAATTGAGTGAGACCACACACCTCTTGTCGAAGTGTGGCCGGAAGTATGCAAATCTTGCATACTTGTGATCATGTTAATGACTGGTCTCCGCAGCGACACCTGAGAATCCTGACAGCGTGTGGTGCGCAGTGCATACTGTAATGATCCAGAAGTCTCCAGTCACATGGCGTGACTGCAGACTTCCATCACAAGACCGGACAAGCCCTTTAATGTGATCAAGTCCTTGCAATACTTGCTAACAGTAATCCACCTAAGTATCACACTAACTATCGCTACATCGCAAAAACGTTTACGATCCTACGATGTTGTTCATGCGGATCTCACGACACTCTGCTTGATCCGCGCGCTGAATCGTCGACCTATTCTGCTGCTCGCGGTAAGTTATCCTAGTGTGACTTTTAGCGATTAGCGTACTTTTTACGCTAAGTCGTTAGAAATCGCTAACGCGATAGGTCGTTAATATATCGCAATGTGGCCGCACTTAGCGATATAGAACAATCCGCTAGCGATCGCATTAGTATCGTCTTATCGTGATGCTAGCGTTTTAGTGTGCAGTACCTAAAGCATACAATTCAATCTTTTTAATGGAATGCACATGAAACATTGACTTTAGATAATTGCACAAGTCAGATCATGTCAAGGCTATCACATCACACTCAAGTTGCCATCTGCTCAGCAACCTTCATGCATTCAGTTAGTAGAAATTGCCCTAGGGTCTGAAGCCATCCTGTTGAAATTGTTCACCAAGCTGTGGCCTGAGTACACATCCAGAAAAGTTCTCATAGCGGCAGAACTACAGTAGGTCAGGTCACTAGAAAACGGCATCATTTTGTGCTTTATGTGGACACACAATTTTGATTCTAGATTACATTTTATTATAAGAAAGTAAAATATATTTAATTTAATTGTTGAGTAGAGTTCTTTAACGAGAAAGACGCATAACATTGATCTTATTTCTTTTTACAGTAGATTAAAATGAACGTACTTGCATTTCTGGGTGTTAAGTCTATCATAGAACAGCCAGGAATGAAAGACCTTCTTTTTAAAGGAATCCTGCCACTGACATGCATTACTGATGCTTGTTTGTTTGTTTTTTTTTCTTTTTTTCATTTTTTAATGAAAAGTTAAACCTAAAATACACGTGACTTTTTCAGACATCTCTCATGATTCAGTTACTTTTAAGAATTGCTTTTCTGATCTGCTTTTTTTTTCTTCTAGGGCCTAATAAAGCAAGGCTGGTATTGTAATTAAATGCATTGCGGGAA
>JARQOD010000007.1:140108065-140210007 GCA_033576555.1 Oophaga sylvatica | reverse complement strand
AAGCAGAAATCATTTTGTCCTCAGAGGGCTAATTGTTATTTGGCTCCTTGGTTATTTGTTCCTACTATTATCATATAACCTTTTTCTCACTTGGGGTGACACGTTTTGATTTGAATCTTTTAATGATCTATTAAAGGTTAAGTTTTAATTCTCATCTTTGCTGTATACTATATAAATTTTGATGAGATTTTTACATTATATTCATTGTTGGTATTACCAGTTTTTGCTTTTTTCTCTCTGCAAATAGTAGGATTGCAAATAGCATGTTGAGAAAAAAAACACTCCTTAACTGCCAAAGATTTGAGAAGAATCAAACGTGAAGTGACCAGGAGCCCAATATCCTCCAGTGCTGTCCATATTCCAGATCTGCATCCTCCCTGGAGGCCTAGCAGTACAAGGTGTTCAGTTCTCAGACACTTGGCCAAGGCAAGGGAGGCTGAAACCTGACTACCAGTGAACAAAACACAGACTGTAAAACGTCAAGACTGGGCCAACAAATATCTGAAGACAGATTTTGCAAAGGTTTTATGGGCTGATGAGATGAGTGACTCTTGATGGACCAGATGGACCAGTGACTGGATCAATAACAGTGGGGTACTGCTATGAGGTGGTATTATTAAAGATAAGCTAGTTGAACCTTTTCTTAAAGCAGTGGTACAGGAAAAAAAATCAGCATCTTTCAAGAAAATCATAATTGTATGCCAATCCTCCACTGAAGTATCCACTACTTGGCTGCCACTAAAGGCCTTAAAGAATAAGACCTAAACACTATTGAAAACTTGGGCTTTTCTTAAATCGGAGGTTGACAATGAAGGAAAACTCGCCTCACTGATCAGTGTCTTGAAGACTGGGGTTGGTGCTGGCCAAAAAGTTGATTATCAACAGGTTAAGAAACTGACAGACTCCTTGGATGGAAGGCTTATAACTTGTTGAAAAGAATGGGGGCTATAAAAGTTATATACAGTTGTGTGAAAGCGTGTTAGCCCCCTTGATTTCTTATTTTGCATTTTTGTCACTTAAATGTTTCAGATCACCAAAGAAATGTGATTAGACAAAGATAACACAAATAAACACAAAATGCAGTTTTAAATGAAGGTCTTTCTTAAGGGAAAAAGAAATCCAAACCTACAGGGTCCTGTGTGAAAAAGTGACTGCCCCTAAACCTAATAACTGGGTGTGCTACCCTTAGCAGCAATAACTGCATTCAAGAGTTTGCAATAACTGGCAATGAGTCTTTTACAACACTGAAGGAATTTTGCCCACTCATATTAGCAGAATTGTTGTAACTCGGGTACATTGGAGGGTTTCTTAGCATGAACTGCCTTTTTAAGGTCATGCCACAGCATCTCAATCAGATTAAAGTCAGGACTTTGACTAGGCCACTCCAAAGTCTTCATTTTGTTTTTCTTAAGCCATTCAGAGGTCAACTTACTGATGTGTTTTGGTTCATTGTCCTGCTGCATAACCCAAGTGTGCTTCAGTTTGAGGTCACAAACAGCTGGCTGGACATCTCCTTAAAGATTTTTTGGTAGATGGCATAATTAATGGTTCCATTTACCACAGCAAGTCTTCCAGGTCCTGAAGCAGCAAAACAGCCCAAGACCATCACACACCACCATATTTTACTGTTGGTATGATGTTCTTTTTCTGAAATGCTGTGTTACTTCTATGTCAGATGTAAAATTGCTCAGCTCTGGTTTTGTTATTGGAACTCTGCCACTCAGGCCGTTTTTGCCCAATCTCTTTCTTATGATGGAGTCATGAACACTGACCTTAAGGGTATGTTTCCACGGTCAGGAAACGCTGCTTTTTTGATGCTGCGTACAGCCGCAGCGTCCAACGCGCAGCGTCCAGATGTTACAGCATAGTGGAGGGGATTTCATTAAATCCCGTCTCCACTATGCGTTAAAAGACACAGGCGTCAGACCTGCATAAACGGACATGCGGCGCGTCTTTTCAGAACGCATGTCTGTTTACAATGCGGCGACGCTCCATCGCCGGACCGTAAAGTTTACATAGACTATCATTAGATGCGGTAAAACCGCATCTAATGATTAGT
Source organism: Oophaga sylvatica (assembly GCA_033576555.1). Classification (NCBI taxonomy): domain Eukaryota; kingdom Metazoa; phylum Chordata; class Amphibia; order Anura; family Dendrobatidae; genus Oophaga; species Oophaga sylvatica. The sequence continues at coordinate 140,207,948 of JARQOD010000007.1, read as the reverse complement.
CACATGCGTAGTAACTGCGTTAAGGCAGCTTACTACGCATGTCAACTAATTAGCATATGATGAGTTCCTGTGTCACAAAAAGAAGTACGTGACACAGGAACTTCCGGAGAGAGAGTGTCAGAGTGTCGGGGCTGCTTACCTGCAGAGATTCCCCGGTGGTCACGTGGAATGGATTTCTCGCAGCCAGCTGATCGTACAGATGACCGGCCATTACCCTCTCCCTGCGGTAACGTGCAGTGAATTTTTTCACGGCCAGCTTATCGCGATAACCCTGCACGTGACTGCCGTGGACTGGGTAATCTCCGGCCAGCTGTACTCTCGCAATCAGCTGGCCGTGAAAAATACATTCGACGTGACCGCCGGGGAATCTCCTCCGGTAAGCAGCTCTGCTGTGTCTGGATGTCAGGCTGAGCCTGGCATCCAGATGTAGCAGAGCTGGATTCGGCGTGGGACACTCGTTATTTTGGACTACGTCGGACAGGGAGTATTTGTGTTGGTTTGTTATTTTTGTTTTTTTACAGATCGATGGCTTTGCAGGAATGAGAATGCAATAAAGAGGTAAAACTGGGTAGTTTATTTAATTAAAAGACTATTCTGGCTGTGTCTTTTTTTAAACATTTACAAACTTTATGATTAATAATGGATCGGTGTCTTATTGACGCCTCTCCATTATTAACCGGGCTTAAAGTCACCGTTCAATCAAAGGTGACATTAACCCCTTATTACCCCATATGCCACCGCTACAGGGCAGTGGAAGAGCCCGGTAAAGTGCCACAATTAGCGCATCTTTGGATGCGCCAATTGGGCTGCTGCAGGCTGGTATTTTTAGGCTGTTGAGGGCCAAAATTCATGGGCCTTGACAGTCTTTTAATACCAGGCTGCAGCAGTCCGCTTTTTACTTGGCTAGTTAACAAAAAAAGGGGGACCCCACGCCATTTTTTTTTTTGAGGGGATCCCCTATTTTTGCTAACCAAGATAAGCAGACTGCTGTGGTCTGGTATTATCAGGCTTGCAAGGTTCATGGATATTGGATCCTTAACAGTCTTAAATACCAGGCCTCAGTAGTCTGCTTCATCTGGCTGGTTAACAAAAATACGGGGGACCACATGCCACTTTATTAAAGCAATCTGTCACCTCCTTTTTCTATGTAAGATAAGGCCACCGCCATTATGTGCTTATCTACAGTATTCTATAATGCTGTACATAAGCCTCTGATGTAACCTGAAAGATGAGAAAAATTATATATTAATCCCCCACAGGGGCGATGTGGTCCGGTCCGATGTGCGTCGCAGGTCTGGGTCCTGCGCCTCCCATCTTCTAGCGATGATGTCCTCCTCCTTCTTCTGTTGCGGCTCCTGCGCAGGCATACTGCTCTGCCCTTTTGAGGGCACAGTAAACTACTGCAGTTCCCAGGCATTGGGAACGGTTAGAGAGGAGGATGTCATTGCATGAAGATGGTAGGCACCGACCCCAAACCTGCGACACCCATCGGACCGGACCCTCGGGTGGGTATAATCTAACTAGATTTCCTTATCTTTAAGTTTTTTTTTCCTTCACATAAGGCAACTTTCAATTAGCTTTATTTCAAGTGACAAGAAAAACGCTGGCCAGGAAAAACACATGTAAAAAACGCAGGTGACCTGCCAGAGACCTCAGATGCATATTTTGTGCAGAATTTACTGACCTAAAGTCCTGAGCAAATATTGAGCCAATCCTGACCGTGGAAACATACCCTTAACTGAGGCAAGGGTGGCCTGCAGTTCTTTGGATGTTGTGGGGTCTAGTGTGACCTCTTGGATGAGTCATCGCTGCACTCTTGGGGTAATTTTGGTCGGCCGGCCACTCTTGGTAAGGTTCACCCTGTTCCATGTTTTTGCCATTTGTGGTTAATGGCTCTCCCTGTGGTCTGCTGGAGTCACAAATCTTTAAAAATGGCTTTATAACCTTTTCCAGACTGATAGATCTCAATTACTTTGTTTCTCATTTGTTCAAGAATTTCTTTGAATCGCAGCATGATGTCTAGCTTTTGAGGATCTTTTGGTCTTCACAGTGATTTCTTGATTGGGAACAAGTGTGGCTAGGGAACTTCAACTCAGCTTCCCAACGATGTGATAAACCACAGTTAATATGTTTTAAGGGAGGCAATCACTTTTTCACACCGGGCCTTGTAGGTTTGGATTTCTTATACAGTGGTACAGAAAGTATTCAGACCCCTTTACATTTTTCACTCTGTTTCATTGCAGCCATTTGGTAAATTCAAAAAAGTTCATTTTTTTCTCATTAATGTACACTCTGCACCCCATCTTCACAGAAAAAAAGCAAATGTAGAAATTTTTGCAAATTTACTAAGTCACATGCTGTCCATTTCCTTGTGATCCTCCTTGAGATGGTTCTACTCCTTCATTCGAGTCCAGCTGTGTTTAATTAAACCGATAGGACTTGATTTGTAAAGGCACACACCTGTCTATATAAGAGCTCACAGTGCATGTCAGTGGCTGAGGCTCCACAGATACAGTAGGGAGATGGGAGAAAGTTCCACAAAGTCAACTATCACTGCAGCCCTCCACCAGTCGGGCCTTTATGGCAGAGTGGCCCAAAGGAAGCCTCTCCTCAGTGCAAGACATGAAAGCCTGCATAGATTTTTCTAAAAAACACATGAAGGACTCCCAGACTATGAGAAATAAGGTTCTCTGGTCTGATGAGCCGAAAATAGAACTTTTTGGTGATAATTCTAAGCGTATGTGTGGAGAAAACCAGGCACTGCTCGTCACCTGCCCAATACAATCCCAACAGTGAAACATGGTGGAGGCAGCATCATGCTATGGGGTGTTTTTCAGTTTCAGAGACAGGACGACTGGTTGCAATTGAAACACGAATGTGGCCCAGTACAGAGATATCCTGGATGAAAACCTTCCAGAGTGCTCTGTACCTCGGACTTGGCCAAAGGTTCACCTTCCAACAAGACAATGACCCTAAGTACACAGCTAAAACAACAAAGGAGTGGCTTCAGAACAACTCTGTGACCATTCTTGACTGGCCCAGCCAGAGTCCTGAGCTAAACCCAATTGAGTATCTCTGGAGAGACCTGAAAATGGCTGTCCACCAACGTTCACCATCCAATCTGACAGAACTGGAGAGGATCTGCAAAGAAGAATGGCAGAGGATCCCCAAATCCAGGTGCGAAAAACTTGTTGCATCGTTCCCAAGAAGACTCATGGCTGTACTAGCTCAAAAGGGTGCTTCTACTCAATACTGAGCAAAGGGTCTGAATACTTATGACCATGTGATATTTCAGTTTTTCTTTTTTAATACATTTACAAAAATTTCTACATTTCTGTTTTTTTTTTTCAGTCAAGATGTGGTGCAGAGTGTACACTAATGAGAAAAAAATTAACTTTTTTGAATTTACCAAATGGATGCCATGAAACGGAGTGAAAAATTTAAAGGGGTCTGAATACTTTCCGTACCCACTGTATGTGTATGTACAGTATATGTATGTACGGTGTATGTATGGTATGTTTGTATGTACGGTATATGTGTATGTACGGTATTATGTAGGTACGGTATATGTGTATCTGAATGTATGTATGGTATATGGATGTACGGTATATGTATGGTGTATGTGTGTGTGTTTTACGGTATATGTGTTTGTACGGTGTGTGTATGTATGGTATGTGCAGTATATGTGTGATCCATCAGATTATGGACAACTTGCTGATCACAGGGAATTCAACCACTGAGCCACCCAGAGATTCTGAGAGCAGGGGTCTGCAGTCTTGTCCTGGATGGAACGCATGTTGTGCATGCTCGGTCTCTGCTCTATTCATTATAGAGCTGATGAGTGCTGCACTCGGCTATTTCTATCAGTTCCATAGACAATGAATAGAGCAGATACCACAAGGATGAACTTTGCACACTTGCTGTCATGTGCCTACTAGAGTGTCAGCCACATCTGCAGTGTTCTATTCACTGACACTGGTTGTCACCTGACTGCAAGTAAGACTGTCCTTGAACCAGCAGAACCGCATGCAAATATATATATATATATATATATATATATACAGTGTATATATATGTGTGTGTGTGTATATATATACACACACACACTCACAGCTCTGGCAAAAATTAAGAGATGACTGCAAAATTTTGTTTGTCTGATTTTTCTTTTTATAGGTATATGTTTGAGTAAAATGTAAATTGTTCTTTTATTCTATAAACTACTGACATGTCTCCGAATTTCCAAGCAATAAATTTTGTATTTTTTTTTCAGAAAATGAGAAATGGTCAAAATAACAAAAAAAAATCAGCGCTTGCAGACCTCAAATAATGCTAATGAAACAAGTTCATAATCATTTAGAAACAACAATACTAATGTTTTAACTCAGAAAGAGTTCAGAAATCAATATTTTGTGGAATAACCATGATGTTTAATCCCAGCTTTCATGCGTCTTGGCATGCTTTCCACCAGTCTTTCACACTGCTTTTTGGTGACCTTATGCCATTCCTGGTACAAAATGTAAGCAGTTCTTTGATGGCTTGGACTATCCATCTTCCTCTTGATTACATTCCAGAGGTTTTCAATGGGGTTCAGGTCTGGAGATTGATCTGGCCATGATAGGAATTTGATGTGGTGGTCCTTCATCCACACATTGATTGACCTAGCTGTGTGGCATGGCTCATTGTCCTAAGCTTTGTATGCGGCTTGATTCATACGTCCTTTGCAAAGAATAACCTGCCCATTTCCAGCCTTGCTGAAGAATCCCCAGATTATCACCGATCATCCACCAAATTTCACAATGGGTGCAAGACACTGGCTTGTACGCCTCTCCAGGTCTCCGTCTAACCATTAGATGACCAGGTGTTGGGCAAAGCTGAAAATTAGACTCATCAGAGAAGATGACCTTACTCCAGTCCTCTATGGTCCAATCTTTGTGGTCTTTGGCAAGCTTCAGCCTGGCTCTCCTTTGCTTCTCACTGATTAAATGCTTTTTTTTTGCTTTACATGACTTGAGCCCTGCCTCTAGGAGCCTGTTACGAACTGCTCTTGCCGTGCACTTCACCCCAGCTGCCGTTTGCCATTCCTTTTGTAAGTTACTTGATGTCATCCTTTGGTTGCTGAGTGACATTCGAATAAGATGACGGTCATCACGGTCAGTGGAGAGTTGTTTTCGCCCTCTGCCGGTCTGTAGCTTTGTTGTCCCCCATGTCTGCTGCTTGACCTTGTTGTAATGGACTGTCGTCTTAGAAATTTTAAGGATCTAGGTAACATGACGCTCACTGTATCCCTCTGCTAGTAAAGCCAGAATTGGACCCTTCTTTTCCTCACTCATGTCTTTTCTTTTCAACTCCTTTGGCATGGTTAAAAATTATTTTTTAATTCCTATTACTTTTGGGATATTACTAGCACTTGTTTTGCCATCCAGATTGTCCTATTGCAAGAGGATTGTGAACACCACAGCAGTGTTTTTTATACTTTCCTTCATTAAATAACATTTGGTTCAGGTGATCACCTAATCAGAAGCACATTAAGTAGAATGAGGTGTACTCTGGTTGGAATTCAACTGGCACTGGAATGGAATGGCTGTAGAGAAGCTGAATTTTATAAAACTGTGGAGTGGTCTCTTAATTTTTGCGAGAGCTGTATTTATGGAAAAGAGTTAAAAGCAGCACAAGTGGGTATAGGGTGCAAAGTCTCATAGATACATAATACCAGTCCTTGCTTCCTGGCTTCTGATCTCGGTCTCCTTGACTATCCCATTTCACGGCTTGTCCATGAGAGGTGACTCGGTGTCACACCTCACAGATCCTGGTGCCATGATGACTTTTTCCCATCCACAGCTTGTCTCTGCAGACCTCCCTCTTCTAAGTATAATCCCAAAACAATTTGATACTCATAAAAAATTCTTTTTTTAAAAATTATTCAAATTAATACCAGTATTTTATTATAAAAAATGGATGAACACAACCATATTTAATAAAAATATAAAGCTTTATTGAAGACAAAAAATAAAATTGAACATATACAATATATATATAAAAAATTATTGTTACAATTAGTGTGTGTGGGGCTTCATGTGTCCAAAATGATTGGTATTTAATTAATTTATTTGAATAATAACCTCCTCAAGTGCTAAAGAAAATTGTGCATATATACCAAAAATTGGTAAAAAAAATAAAAAAAATATACACGTATGATAACTATTGAATATAGGAAAGATGTGTATCTTCGTACCGTGTTAGCCAGTAGATAGAAAAATATTTAGACGTGAGAGTCCTCAGTGGTTGATACCTTTTAATGGCTAACTGAAAAGATGGTAACAAATTGCAAGCTTTCGAGACTACTCAGGTCTCTTCATCAGGCATAGACTAATACAACATCTGAAGAATCACATATTTATACACAAAATAGCACAGAAAAAATGCAATAGGTAGGACAAGTGACATGAAGCAGAACTGTCATTATGGCAGAGGGATTAACATAAATATGACTAGTTCATAGATAAGGAGTGAAGGTTTTATTACCCTCTGATTGGGTCTGGTATTGTGTTGTGATGACCCTAAAAGGTCAGGGAGGCAGATTCCTTACAACAATTAAGGAATCTGCCCCCTGACCTTTTAGGGTCATCACAACACAATACCAGACCCCAATCAGAGGGTAATAAAACCTTCACTCCTTATCTATGAACTAGTCATATTTATGTTAATCCCTCTGCCATAATGACAGTTCTGCTTCATGTCACTTGTCCTACCTATTGCATTTTTTCTGTGCTATTTTGTGTATAAATATGTGATTCTTCAGATGTTGTATTAGTCTATGCCTGATGAAGAGACCTGAGTAGTCTCGAAAGCTTGCAATTTGTTACCATCTTTTCAGTTAGCCATTAAAAGGTATCAACCACTGAGGACTCTCAAGTCTAACTATTGAATAATAATTTAAGTGCAACTAAAAAAATACATACATATATATATATATCAGCTGCGGGCTGATATAAGCCTGGGAAGGGGCCATGTATATTGGCACCCCACAGGCTAAAATCATCAGCTCTCAGCCGCCCCAGAAATGGAGCATATTATAGATGCCTTAGCCTCGCTCTTCCCATTTACTCTGTAGCGGTGGCAAGTGCGGTTCATATTTGTGGGGTTGATGTCACCTTTATATTTTCAGGTGACATCAAGCCCACAGGTTAGTATTGGAGAGGCATCTATAAGACACTAATAATTATACTGGAGGACTCAGGAGTCTTTTTGCGTGGTGCAAGACACTACAGAACAGTTTGTAGGTGAAAGAGTCTATATTATAAACACACAGTGCTTGAAACAAGTGCAGAGAAAACTCAAGTCCATAACACTTAGAATAACTACTTAACAAGTCTATGGGAAACCTCAGAGAGAAATGCAATCAGCAAAACAGTCCGTGGAGTGCAGTTTGCACTTGAGAATGCTGGAAACAAGTAGGTCCATGTCTAGTCCATGCACAGATAAGCAAGTCCAAACAAGGTGTTAGATTATCCAGGGAGGCCTGGGTAGGAAGACTCAGATTAAGCAGAGCAGTCTCGAGCTTTGCAGCTAATTAAACCAATGCAGAACCAGAGCAGCAGCCAGCTTACGTGTTGCAGGTGAAGGTCAGCGGCACCGAGGAAGCAGCATGAGTAGTCAGGAGCAGGAGGAACACTGGCTCAGATGAACACAGAACTCAAAGATCGAGGAGCAGGATATTCATATGGGTTTGCAGGAGCAGCTAGGAAGCCAGGAAACCACCAGGAGCAGAACGCAGGCAGAATACTCTAGCACAGACTAGAGTATGATGTGGAGTTATAAGGCAGGAAGACAAGGGGCACATGAAACGACACCATCTTGAAAAAGGGCAGGCATGCCTTAAAGATAACCAAAAATATTCTGAGTCCTGACATCACTCCCTCCTTAGAAGCGGCCTCAGGACGATCCTGAACCCGGTTTCTCAGGGAATCTCTGATGGAAACGAGAAATTTTCTCTTGGGAATTGATGTTTTTCACAGATTCCCAAGAGTCTTCTTCAGGGGGATACCCCTGCTACCTTATTAGGTATTGGAGCCGATTCATGCGAATTCTGGAATCAATAGTTTCTTCTACCACAAATTGTTCTTGCCCATCAATCACCACAGGCTGTGGAGGTGGCACAACTCGTCGCTGGAAGGTATTAGAAGATACGGACTTTAGTAAAGAAACATTGAAAACTGGGTGTACCTTCATAGTCCTAGGCAGCTTCAGACGGCAGGCCACAGAGCTCACAGTACTGTTGATCTTAAAAGGGCCAATTAATTTCTGTCCAAGTTTCTGTGAAGGAACGTTTAACTTCAGATTTTTAGTGGATAACCACACGGAATCTCCTACCTTGAACATGGGTGCAGGTTTACAGGATCTATCAGCCGATCTCTTGTAACATTCTTGAGTTGTGGTCAGAGATTCCTTCAGAATCTCCAGATTTTGCCTCATTGCAGCCAGCCTTTCCTCAACTGCCGGAACCGGAGAATTAATTGTAGACCTAGGGAAGATACACTGATGATATCCCAGATTCGCAAAGAAAGGTGTGAACTTAGTGGAGGAGCTCTGAGAATTGTTATATGAGAATTCGGCTAACGGCAGTAACTCCAACCAATCATCCTGGAGATGACTGACGTAGCATCGTAGATATTGTTCAAATGTCTGGTTGGTACGCTCGGTTTGACCATTATTCTGGAGGAGGTAAGCAGAAGAGACAGACATTAATATTGAGTGCACAGCAAAACCCTTTCCAGAATCTTGAGGTGAACTGCACTCCATGGTCAGAGATGATCTCATCCGGGACCCCATACATCCGAAAAACATTCTGTATAACCAAGTTCTCTGTATTCTTAGCTGAGGGAAGGCCGTGCATGGAGCAAAATGAGTGTCCTTAGTCACACTGAGCACATGTGACAGACGTGACAGAGTCTGGGGAAGCCGTGGAGAGCGATCTGTTGCCTGCAACATCCTTCAGCATGACTGGTTTGGAAGTGGGTCAGTAATGGTGTAGGGTGGCATTTCTTTGGAGGGCCACATAGCCCTCCATGTGCTCACCAGAGGTAGCCTGACTGCCATAAGGTATCGAGATGAGATCCTCAGACCCCTTGTGAGATCATATGTTGGTGTGGTTGGCCCTGGGTTCCTCCTAATGCAGGACAGCGCCAGATCTCATATGGCTGGAGTGTGTCAGCAGTTCCTGCAAGATAAAGGCATTGAAGCTATGGACTGGCCCGCCTGTTCCCCAGACCTGAATCCGATTGAGCACATCTGGGACATTATGTCTCGCTCTATGCACCGTCACGTTGCACCACAGACTGTCCCAGAGTTGGCGGATGCTTTAGTCCAGGTCTGTGTGGAGATCCCTCAGGAGACCATCCGTCTCCTCATCAGGAGCATTCCCAGGCATTGTAGGGAGGTCATACAGTCACATGGAGGTCACACAGGCACGTGGAGGCCACACACACTACTGAGCATCATTTTGACTTGTTTTAAAGACATTACATTCCACTTTAATTTTGTGGGTGACTCCAAATCCAGGCCTCCATTGGTTAATAAATTTGATTTCCATTGATTTTTGTGTGATTTTGTTGTCAGCACATTCAACTTTGTACAGAACAAAGTATTCAATGAGAATTTTTCATTCATTCAGATCTAGGATGTGTTATTTGAGTGTTCCCTTTATTTTTTTGAGCAGTGTATTATAACTGATTGAAACCATATCAATAGCTAGTAAAATAATTAATTGGAGTGTTGAAACCATTAAAAAATAACTTTTACTACATGTATAAACATTTCTAGCTCTTGAGGGTATGCCACACTAAACAAGGCCGTTAACGAGATCGCTAAAATACGTCACTCTTTAGTGATCTCGTTAGCGACGTAGTTGTGTGTGGCATGTAGCAACGATGTGGCCCCTGCTGTGATCTCGTTGATCGTTCACTAGAGTTCTGGACCGTATTTTGATCGTTGGCGTCCCGCTGGTGAGCCTGAATCGCTGTGTTTGGCACCTTTTGTGAACGATGTGCGACCTCGCTGACGACGCATTAGTCAGCGGCGCAGGCGGGACTTTGTTTTCTTTCGTTAACGCCCTACAGCTCCGATTGGTGACCACAACATCACCTCAGCTATGATAACTGCGCCCCCATCCATTGTTTCCAGAGCACTTTATGGGTGACTCTTTGTGTGCGTTGTTGCGAGGATAGTATCGTGTGGCGGAGTTTTGTGATCCTGTTTGTGGCGCAGTGGTGGTTTTTGCGATCCTGTCTGAGTATCTAGAGCACCATCCATCCCCATTTGGATTTGTATCTTCGGGATATTTGGATTCAAGGTAAATATTGTTTGTGATGTTGTTTGATAATGGTTTTTAACCTTATTTTTTTTTTCGTCTGCTTTATTTATTTTACACCCCTGACCTTATTTTCTTTTTTTTTTATTTTCCGTCTGCTTTATTTATTTTACACCCCTGACCTTATTTTTTTTTTTTTCGTCTGATTTATTTATTTTACACCCCTGACCTTATTTTTTTTTTTTTTTTCTTCATTTTATTTTGTTTAAACACTTTATTAATAGTAATTAATTAGTAATTAACTTTTCTCTTCTTTACCGTACAGGTTGCACATAATGAACCTGTCCACCGCGGAGCGTATGATTGTGGCAGTTGCACTGTCAATGAAGGCAGATCGTCAGGAAGAGGCGCGGGTGGAAGAGAGGCGCTCCAAGCGAAAGCATCGCATGTGGACCAGGGAATGGCTGGAGCAGAGGTCCAAATTCTTCCACATGCATCTAGTGAGGGAATTGCAGGAGAGGAATCCGCAGGATTTCCGGAATTATCTACGGATGTCGGAGGATTCATTAAAGCTCCTACTGGAAGTTGTGAGGCCACTCATTGAATGGCAGGATACACGGATGCGTGCAGCTGTTTCATCAGAGGAACGTTTGGCAGTAACGCTGCGATTTCTGGCAACCGGACGTTCAATGAAGGATTTGCAATATTCTGCTGCAATTTCTCGGTCGCTGCTTGGAGAACTAATTCCGGAGACATGCAACGCCATCGTCCGCAGTTTACGGAGCTACATGCCTTTTCCCAAATCAGTGGCGGAATGGCAAATTATTGCCTCTGATTTTGAAAGGATTTGGCAGTTCCCAAACTGTGGTGGTGCCTTGGATGGCAAACATGTGCGGATCACGCAACCAGCCAACAGCGGATCCTTTTTTCATAATTACAAGGTGTGAGACAGTGAGTGAATATGTGATGAATGGGGTGTACATTTCACCTAGGTATAAGGGAAATGTGTGGCTTTGTAAACCTAGTGGTAGAGAAAGGTCACTACACCTCACATTCAGCACACACTTGCAGCACAAGCCTGAAACTACTCAGGTGTTAATTAGGAGACCAGAAGTAGGTGTTTGGAAACACAATCTGAGAGCTAGTTTAGCCTGGACACAGGAAGGTGTCCTGGCACAAGAAACAGTCTCCAAGAGTGTTAGAGCTGTCTTTAGCCTGGACATAGGGAGGTGTCCTGGCACAAGGAAGCAGTCTCCAAGAGTGTTAGAGCTGTCTTTAGCCTGGACACAGGGAGGTGTCCTGGCACAAGGAAGCAGTCTCCAAGAGTGTTAGAGCTGTCTTTAGCCTGGACACAGGGAGGTGTCCTGGCACAAGGAAGCAGTCTCCAGGAGTTTGAGCTATCTCAGTCTGAGTGCAGGAAGGACCCCGGACATAGGAGTAGTCTCAGTGCAAATCCGTGTGAAGAGCGGCTGAACAGGAGTGGATCTCTCTCAAGTCTGGACATGGAAGGTGCCTTCAGACACAAGGAGGAGTATCTGTGAAGCTCCATACTGGTAACATATGTGATATGTGTTGTTTTGGGCACAGACTGGTAGAGTCTGGGTCCCGGATAGAGAGGGCCATCTATCTAAGTGTAATTAGAGGCTAGACAAGCCCAGGTTTTCTGTTTATGCTTTGTTTTATCTGTTTGCTGTGGACTTTAATAAAGCTGGTTGCGGCCAGTTTTACACCAGAACTGCTGTCTGAATGAACTGTTTATATGCCATTCTGTCTACCCAGACAGCGATCCTAGAGCTAAACCCCCTGGAAGGCTACAATTGGCGGAGAATGCTGGGGCAGCGCAGTGGCTGATACAGTTAGTGCTGGAGTGTGCATGCAGCACAGAGGCTTAGAGACAGCAATAAAGGTGAAGTCTGTTGAAATAGCAGCAGAGAAAAAGAAAAAAAAAGTGTGTCAGCAGAAACGTCTGTTTGGAGCAGTCTTGGAGAGACAGTGGCCCTGATAGGGTCTGCAGAGAGAAAATGTATGCACAGCAAAGCTGAACTTGTTGTGAAAATGACTGTGGAATGTGCAGCAGCAAAATAAAAGTCTGTGGAGCAGTCTTAAAGAGACAGGAGCCCTAATAGACTTTGCAAAGAAAAAAAAAAAAAAAAGTGTCTGCACAGCAGAGCTGAATTTTTCTATGGAAAAGACTGTAGAGTGTGTATGTCTTGAGTGAAGACTGCCGTTGTTAAGACAGAGAAGTCTGACAGCATGGATGACAGCCTGGAGGCGCTGTTTGAACAAATGACGCAAGTTAATGTGCAACATAAGACTGCTGTGATTGAGACAGATGAGTCCGGCAGTATGGAGGAGCTCATTGAGTACCTGGTCCAGGCCCAGCGAAGCATGCAGCAGAGCATGGAGCAGCAGCAGGAGAATAACCGGTTATTTGTTGAGCGGATGGCAGCACAGGAAAAGGATTTCGGTGCCGCGTCCCAGAGTAATGTTGTGAAGGTACCTGCATTGTCCGCTGTAAAGAAGGCGGTAAGACGGTCCTTGAAAAAGATGACACCTCGTGATGATGTGGAGGTATATCTCACTAGATTTGAGGAACTGGCAGAGAAGGAGAATCTGCCCCTATCTGAGTGGGCCATGATGGTCGCACCATATCTGATTGGAGAGCCCCAAAGGGCATATGCTGACCTGAGCGAGCAGGACAGCCAAGACTATGCTAAGATGAAAGTGGAGATTCTTACCCGGCTGGGTGTTACGGTGACAGCCCGTGCCAGGGGAGTTCATGACTGGAGATACAGTTGGGAGTCTGCAGTCAGCAGGCCTGATTATGGAGTTGAAAAGGTGATAGTGAACCGCTACACCCGAGCACGTCCTGCTGAGGTACAGCCAGAGGTCGGACAAGGAGACCACCAGGACGCCAATCGTCTGGTCAGCCTGTTGGAGAAGGCCTTCGCCAGCAAAGACTGTCTCCGTGACCAGCCGTCTGAGAGGTCGTCACTTCAGAGTTCCCGGACGCTGAACTCTCGCGGTAAGAGCGTTCCAGCTGTTGGGGACATGGGGTATGCTGATAAGCGGGTTCAGGCCCGAGGGGACAGGTGGGTGGAAAAGTGTGATGGACAGGGTTGGAGATGTCGTGAAATTGCAGCCAACTGTCCAATAGAGGGGGAGCCTATGTGTTGTGATGTTGGCAGATCCCTCTCTCCCTGCGCAGAACCTGTGTGTGTGTCCACCTCAGCCGAAGAGACTGGACCACAGGTGTCCCCGGTGGTTGTAAAGGACTGCCAGCACAGGTCCTCTTGGACTCAGAGAGTCCAGTGACTTCCGTATGTGACAGCCTGATTGATAGGGACTTCATCCCTGATAAGCACCTGTGTATGGTGTGCATCCATGGAGACACCAAAGTCTACCCAGAGACTGCCGTGGACTTGGTTCCTAAACTCGGGGAGGTTTCATATGAAGTGGGGGTAGTGAAGAGCCTGGTGCACCCCGTCATAGTGGGTAATGACTTTCCCCGATCTGAGGATCTCTGGGGGAGAAATGTTTCTGATGGACAGTGTGATGAAGCTCCTATTGAGGGTGCGCAGTCCCGAGGGGCGGAACACAATGCTAGTGGGCCGTTAAATTTATGTGATAATGATGATGACCATGATAATGATGATGATGATCATGATGATGATGATGATGACCATGATAAGATGCTGATAATGATGGTGATGATGATCATGATAGTGATGATGATACTGATCATAGTCATGATAATGATGTTGATAATAATGATGACTGTGATAGTGATGAAATTCCTTTGCAGGTGATGTTGGGAGACAAGGATGGTGGTTCTCGGGAACCGAGTGTCCCTGACTTGCCTGTGTCCTGTGACAATTTTGAGAGTGAGCAGTGGCGAGACCCCATTCTTAAAACAGCACAGGAAAATATGATTGTTCTAAATGAGGTTTCCCAGGAGCCTGGTTCTGAGGAGAGGTTTCCTCATGCTGACGTGGACAATAGCCTATTGTATAGGGACACTGAAGTCCAGGGAGAGGTAGTGAGCCAGCTCCTAGCACCTGAGCTATATGGAAGCATAGTGCTGGGGTTGTCACATAGTCACATACTTGAGGGACCAGATGGTGAAGTTAATGTTGTGGATGACAGGTTAACTAAGGTTCCAGATCAGGATGTGAATGAGAATGAATTGTATACTCCTGAAAGTGAGCAGGATGAGAATGAGAATGAATTGTATACTCCTGAAAGTGAGCGGGATGTGAATGAAAATGAATTATATAATCCTGACAGTGAGCAGGATATGAATGAAAATGAAGGGTATAGCCCTGACAGTGAGCCAGATGTGACTGAGGAAGTAGAGTGTGGGACGGACGGTGGGGCTTCTGGGCATGTCTTGCCAGAAGAGCCTGAAAGTGGGGAACTGGAGAAAAGTGAAAAAACCCCTATACCTTCTGTGATAGTTGGTGACACATGGTCAGTGCACCAGGGACAGGAGGTACGTGAGTTTCTGGGAAGTATCAGCAGAGGTGTTCTGACGTGCTGGTCGTACTTCTCTGGCCAGCCACTATGTCGAGACTGAGCCCGGCCCTAAGGTCAAGATGAAACCGTGCAGGATACCCGAGGCCCGCAGAGAGTATAGGCCTGGGAGGGTACAGGGTAGTGCGGATGCTTCAGATGAAGAGAAAACTGATGTTGGCTATGACAGTGGTGAGGATGAAGCTGATGAGGGCCATGACTGGTCCAGAGTTCACTGTCTCTGTTGGATTGTTGACCAGCCCTCCGGTCTGGATGACCAGCCCTCCGGTCTGGAGAAGAGGGAGGGGATATGTGAGACAGTGAGTGAATATGTGATGAATGGGGTGTACATTTCACCTAGGTATAAGGGAAATGTGTGGCTTTGTAAACCTAGTGGTAGAGAAAGGTCACTACACCTCACATTCAGCACACACTTGCAGCACAAGCCTGAAACTACTCAGGTGTTAATTAGGAGACCAGAAGTAGGTGTTTGGAAACACAATCTGAGAGCTAGTTTAGCCTGGACACAGGAAGGTGTCCTGGCACAAGGAAGCAGTCTCCAAGAGTGTTAGAGCTGTCTTTAGCCTGGACACAGGGAGGTGTCCTGGCACAAGGAAGCAGTCTCCAAGAGTGTTAGAGCTGTCTTTAGCCTGGACACAGGGAGGTGTCCTGGCACAAGGAAGCAGTCTCCAAGAGTGTTAGAGCTGTCTTTAGCCTGGACACAGGGAGGTGTCCTGGCACAAGGAAGCAGTCTCCAAGTGTGGTAGAGCTGTCTTTAGCCTGGACACAGGGAGGTGTCCTGGCACAAGGAAGCAGTCTCCAGGAGTTTGAGCTATCTCAGTCTGGGTGCAGGAAGGACTCCGGACATAGGAGTAGTCTCAGTGCGAATCCGTGTGAAGAGCGGCTGAACAGGAGTGGATCTCTCTCAAGTCTGGACATGGAAGGTGCCTTCAGACACAAGGAGGAGTATCTGTGAAGCTCCATACTGGTAACATATGTGATATGTGTTGTTTTGGGCACAGACTGGTAGAGTCTGGGTCCCGGATAGAGAGAGCCATCTATCTAAGTGTAATTAGAGGCTAGACAAGCCCAGGTTTTCTGTTTATGCTTTGTTTTATCTGTTTGCTGTGGACTTTAATAAAGCTGGTTGCGGCCAGTTTTACACCAGAACTGCTGTCTGAATGAACTGTTTATATGCCATTCTGTCTACCCAGACAGCGATCCTAGAGCTAAACCCCCTGGAAGGCTACAAAGGGCTACTTCAGCGTGATCCTCATGGCCCTTGTTAATGCCAATTATGAATTTATTGAAGTTGATGTTGTCATGAACGGAAGGGTTTCTGACGGTGGCGTTTTGGAGCACACAAGTTTTGGTGAACGGTTGTTTAATAATAAACTTAACTTGCCAACCAACATGGACACCTGTTATGTTACGGTAGCTGAGGAGTGCAGGTAAAAAAGGCAATACACCAGAGAAGTTGAAATCTATGAGATTGCAGTACCCTGACTAACCACCACAACTAGAGGCAGCCGTGGAGCGTTCCTACGTTGGTCCTAGACGCCTCGTCACAGCCTGAGAAACTAACTACACCTAAAGATAGAAAGAGGAAAGCTATCTGCCCCGGAGCAGATCCCCAAAGAACATAGGAAGCCCCCAAACATGTAATGGCGGTTAGACAAGATGAAATACTGACACAGAAAATATTTAGAAAAATTACCAGAATAAAAGGTTATCACAAAAACACCTCAATAAGGGTATACTCAAATAAGATTAAATACAAAGCGAAAAAATGAGCATTAAAACCCAAAATTAATAAAAAAGTACAAATTTATTAGAATAACAATATCATTTAGATCATTTATATCAATAATAAAATGCAGAATTTACAAAAAATGTGAAGGTCACAAACAGCAATTGAGATCTGACCAATTGAACATAACACTGGATCGGGCTCTAGAGAATATTAATATCCCACATCTATATTGATTGTATAGGAATTATATATAGTAAAGAAACATCATATCAATGTCATATCAATCATTTGTCTTAAAAATAATCTCACCCAAATATATCCAGACAAGCGGTCAGATCGTGCTACCCCGACGCGCGTTTCGCGTGGGCTTTCTCAAGGGGCAGTGCACATGTTTGTGTGTCAAGAAAATATATATAGCGCTCATACAGCTGATCAATATGCGGACGTGATTAGTGGCGCATGTGTTGTGAATGGGTTTGAGATGAGTTCTGAGCAGAGGCTCCCTCTGGTGGTTACAAGCGGTACTAGTGAGGATTGGGAATCAGGTGTTACTGATTGGTCTTATTTAAGGGAATCATTTTCCCATCAGGGTTGCCGGTGATCAATTGTTCTGGTCTGAATCCTTCTTTCCAGTTTCCCTTGTAGCCTGCTGTGTCGTGTCTGCATCTCCTGCTATCAGATAAGACAATTTCTTATTTTGTGTTTTTGCTATATTTTTGCATTTTGTCCTGCACTTCTGTGGGGGCCTTCTGGGTCCCCTCCGGGGGCTTTTGCCCTCTCAGTTTAGTCCAGCCACTGTGTTTTGTACTTTTGCTTTTTGCAGTTTTTTCAGTGGCTGCTGTTTTTGTTACACCAGAGAACTAATTTAGGTGGTAGAGGTCGTGTGATCTCAGGTTATTTTGAAATTAGTAGAGTTGGTGTTTTTTCAGGGTTTTCTGGGATTGCAGTAAGTACCCTTCCTGTCCTTTTCTATTTAGATAGTTTGGGCCCCAGCGTTTGCTCATACTATTTTCTTTCTGTGTCAGTATTTCCTCTTGTCTAACCGCCATTACATGTTTGGGGGCTTTCTATTATCTTTGGGGTTCTGCTCCGGGGCAGATAGCTTTCCTATTTCTATCTTTAGGTGTAGTTAGTTTCTCAGGCTGTGACGAGGCGTCTAGGACCATCGTAGGAACGCTCCACGGCTGCCTCTAGTTGCGGTGGTTAGTCAGGGTACTGCAATCTCATAGATTCCAACTGCTCTGGTGTATTTCCTTTTTTACCTGCACTCCTCAGCTACCGTAACATAACAGTATCTCCGGCCATAAAAATTGTATGGTACTCACAGAAGGGAAAAAATATTTTGAAGGAAGAAAAGTTGTCAGAGATATTTTTCTGTTTGTTGCATTTTTTTTTTTTTTTTTTCCCTCTGTATCTCTGGGTGCTGGGGAGGATCTTTTCTCCCAATGGAGTTTGCACAGTTGTCTGGCCGTGTGGATCGGCTTGCCACTGAGGTTCGGAGTATTGCTGCATATCTTGCTGGGTTGCCTGTTGTGGAACCTAGGATCCCCATGCCAGATTTGTTTTCAGGGGATCGAGCTAAGTTTCAGAATTTCAAAAATAATTGTAAATTGTTTCTTGCCTTAAAATCTAAGTCCTCAGGAAACGCAGCGCAGCAGGTTCAAATTGTCATCTCTCTCCTGCGCGGCGATCCTCAGGATTGGGCTTTTTCCCTCACACCTGGGGATCCTGTTTTGAGTGATGTTGATGCATTTTTTCAGGCTTTGGGGTTATTGTACGATGAGCCTAATGTCACTGATCAAGCTGAAAAAGCCTTGTTGGCATTAAATCAGGGCTTGATGACGCTGAGTTATACTGTCAGAGATTCCGTAGGTGGGCAGTCCTGACCAAATGGAATGACGACGCTTTGGCGGCCCTTTTCCGGAAGGGTCTGTCGGATAATGTAAAGGATGTTATGGTGGGATTCCCTGTCCCCTCTGGTCTCAATGATTCTATGTCATTAGCGATTCAAATTGACAGACGTTTGCGTGAGCGGAGAAGTATGCGTGGAGTGGTGTTGCCTTGTGAGCCAGCTGCTGAGCCCATGCAGTGTGATGGAGTGGTGTCTGGGGCACAGCGTCATGAGTTTCGAAAGCGCAATGGGTTATGTTTCTACTGTGGTGATGCCTCTCATGCTATTTCAGTCTGCCCTAAGCGGGGAAGACGTTTTGCACGCTCAGTTGTCTTGGGTAGTGTTCAGACTAAGTTTTTATTAACTGTCACTCTGATATGCTCTCTGTCCTCATTTTCTGCTCAGGCTTTCGTTGATTCTGGAGCAGCTATTAACCTGATGGATTATGATTTTGCTAAACGTTGTGGATTTCCCTTGATACCCCTACAGAAGTCTATTCCCCTACTGGGGATCGATTCTACCCCTTTGGCTGAGAATAAACCCCAGTTTTCTACTCAGGTGATAATGAGGGTTGAACCTGATCACCAGGATGCTGCAAATTTTTGGTTCTATATAATCTGCATGACATTATCGTGCTGGGTTTCCCTTGGTTACAGTCTCATAATCCTGTTTTGGATTGGAAATCTGTGTCTGTAACCAGTTGGGGCTGCCAATGTGTTAATACCAACACTCCTGTTTTTTCTGCCTCCCCCCAGGCTGAGGATGTTCCTGACTTTTTGTTTGATTTTTCTGATGTGTTTAGCGAAAGTAAATCTGCATCCTTACCTCCCCATAGGAGCTATAACTGCGCTATTGAATTAGTGCCAGGTAGTAAATTCCCTAAGGGTCGCCTTTTTAACTTGTCTGTACCTGAACATGACGCTATGCGGTCTTATATCAAGGAATCATTGGAGAAGGGTCATATCAGACCATCCTCTTCACCCTTAGGTGCCGGTTTTTTCTTTGTGGCCAAAAAAGATGGTTCATTAAGGCCGTGTATTGATTATCGTCTCTTGAACAATATTACTGTGAAATATCAATACCCGTTACCCTTGATTTCTGACCTGTTTTCCAGGGTGAAAAACGCTACTTGGTTTACCAAGCTTGACCTCAGGGGGGCGTATAACCTTATTCGCATTAAGCACGGGGATGAATGGAAGACGGCATTTAACACCCCTGAAGGGCATTTTGAGTACCTTGTGATGCCCTTTGGGCTCACTAATGCTCCTTCAGTCTTCCAGTCCTTCATGAATGACATTTTCAGGGATTTTGTGGACAAGTTTCTGATTGTTTATTTGGATGATATCTTGATTTTTTCTAATGACTGGGACTCTCATGTGAAACATGTTCGAACTGTATTCCAGATTTTGAGAGAGAATGCTCTGTATGTGAAGGGATCAAAGTGTCTTTTTGGCGTACAGAAGATCTCATTTCTGGGATTCATTTTGTCCCCATCTGTTATTGAAATGGACCCGGTCAAGGTTCAGGCCATCTGTGATTGGGTCCAACCTACTTCATTAAAGGCTCTTCAGAGATTTTTGGGTTTTGCCAATTTTTATCGTAAATTTATTGGTAATTTCTCTGTTATTGTTAAACCATTAACTGATTTGACCAGAAAGGGTTCTGATGTGGTGAATTGGCCTCCTGAGGCAGTCTCTGCGTTTCAGGAACTTAAGCAGAGATTCACTTCTGCTCCTGTTCTACGGCAGCCTGATGTTTCTCTGCCATTTCAGGTGGAGGTTGATGCCTCTGAAATTGGGGCAGGTGCCGTTTTGTCCCAAAAAGATCCAGAGACCTCTAAAAGTAACCCTTGTGCCTTTTTCTCTCGAAAATTTTCTCCTACTGAACGTAATTATGACGTGGGTAATCGGGAGTTATTGGCCATGAAGTGGGCTTTTGAAGAGTGGAGACATTGGCTGGAGGGAGCCAAACATCAGGTGGTGGTCCTTACGGACCATAAGAATCTGGTCTATCTGGAATCTGCCAAGCGACTCAATCCTAGACAGGCCAGGTGGGCCTTGTTTTTCACACGTTTTAATTTTGTGGTTTCCTTTCTTCCTGGCACTAAGAATGTTAAGGCGGATGCCCTCTCGAGGAGTTTCCTTGCGGACTCTCCTGAGCTATCTGATCCCTCTGTTATTTTGAAGGAGGGTGTAGTTCTTTCCGCCATCTCGCCTAATTTGAGACTTGCTCTGGAGGGGTGTCAGGAGGATAGGCCCGAGCGCTGCCCTGTTGGAAAATTGTTTGTCCCGGACCAATGGAAAAAGAGTGTGATGTCTGAGATTCATTGTTCCGCATTGGCTGGGCATCCCGGAATTTTTGGTACCAGAGACTTGGTTAGTCGGTCCTTTTGGTGGCCTACCTTGTCTCGCGATGTCAGGGAATTTGTGCAGTCCTGCGGGACTTGCTCTCGCTCCAAGCCTTGCTCTCGCTCTAGTGGTTTGTTGATGCCATTGCCTGTGCCCAAGAGACCATGGACCCATATCTCTATGGATTTCATTTCCGATCTTCCTGTTTCTCAGAGAATGACCACCATCTGGGTAATTTGTGATAGGTTTTCCAAAATGATACATCTTGTGCCATTACCTAAGTTGCCTTCCTCCTCTGAATTGGTGCCGTTGTTCCTTCAGCACGTGGTTCGTTTACACGGCATTCCTGAGAACATTGTGTCTGACAGAGGAGTCCAGTTTGTTTCCAGATTTTGGAGGACTTTTTGTTCTAAACTGGGTGTTCAATTGTCTTTCTCCTCGGCATTTCATCCTCAGACCAATGGTCAAACTGAGAGAACAAACCAGACATTGGAGACTTATCTAAGATGCTTTGTGTCTGCTGATCAGGATGACTGGGTCTCTTTTTTGCCTTTGGCTGAGTTTGCTCTTAATAATAGGGCTAGCTCTGCCACTTTGATGTCTCCGTTTTTCTGTAATTCTGGGTTTCACCCTCGATTTTCTTCAGGACAGACGGAGGCTTCTGTCTGTCCAGGTGTTGACTCTGTTGTTGAGCGTATGCAGCAGATTTGGGACCAGGTAGTGGAGAGGTTGTCCCTCTCTCAGGAGAAGGCCCAGCGGTTTGCTAACCGGCATAGGACTGATGGTCCTCGGTTTAAAGTGGGGGACTTGGTCTGGTTGTCCTCAAAGAATATTCCTATGAGAGTAGCATCTCCTAAATTTAAGCCTAGGTTCATTGGACCTTATAAGATCATGGAGATTATTAATCCTGTTTCTTTTCGTTTGCTTCTTCCAGGGACATTTAAGATCCATAACGTGTTCCACAAGTCCTTGTTGAAGAGGTTTGTTGAGCCAGTGGTTCCTGCTGCTGTGCCTCCTGACCCTGTTTTGGTTGAGGGCAATCTGGAGTATGTGGTTGAGAAAATATTGGATTCTCGTTTTTCTAGACGAAGACTCCAGTATTTGGTTAAATGGAGAGGTTATGGTCAGGAAGATAATTCTTGGGTGTTTGCTTCGGACATCCATGCTAGGAGACTTATCCGTGCGTATCATAGAACTCCTCCTGACCGACCTGGTTGCTCAAATGAGGGTTCGGTGACCCCTCCTCAAGGGGGGGGTACTGTTGTGAATGGGTTTGAGATGAGTTCTGAGCAGAGGCTCCCTCTGGTGGTTACAAGCGGTACTAGTGAGGATTGGGAATCAGGTGTTACTGATTGGTCTTATTTAAGGGAATCATTTTCCCATCAGGGTTGCCGGTGATCAATTGTTCTGGTCTGAATCCTTCTTTCCAGTTTCCCTTGTAGCCTGCTGTGTCGTGTCTGCATCTCCTGCTATCAGATAAGACAATTTCTTATTTTGTGTTTTTGCTATATTTTTGCATTTTGTCCTGCACTTCTGTGGGGGCCTTCTGGGTCCCCTCCGGGGGCTTTTGCCCTCTCAGTTTAGTCCAGCCACTGTGTTTTGTACTTTTGCTTTTTGCAGTTTTTTCAGTGGCTGCTGTTTTTGTTACACCAGAGAACTAATTTAGGTGGTAGAGGTCGTGTGATCTCAGGTTATTTTGAAATTAGTAGAGTTGGTGTTTTTTCAGGGTTTTCTGGGATTGCAGTAAGTACCCTTCCTGTCCTTTTCTATTTAGATAGTTTGGGCCCCAGCGTTTGCTCATACTATTTTCTTTCTGTGTCAGTATTTCCTCTTGTCTAACCTCCATTACATGTTTGGGGGCTTTCTATTATCTTTGGGGTTCTGCTCCGGGGCAGATAGCTTTCCTATTTCTATCTTTAGGTGTAGTTAGTTTCTCAGGCTGTGACGAGGCGTCTAGGACCATCGTAGGAACGCTCCACGGCTGCCTCTAGTTGCGGTGGTTAGTCAGGGTACTGCAATCTCATAGATTCCAACTGCTCTGGTGTATTTCCTTTTTTACCTGCACTCCTCAGCTACCGTAACATAACACGCATGTGTATGACGCGCGCCGAGCCGAAAAGACGTCACCCCCTGGCCTCCAATGCAGCGAGCGCCGACTCCAGCCGCAACCATGGCAACAAGAATCACCGCTCACCACACCAAGGACGCCGGAAGTGACGCCTCAGCCCACGCTCGTCACAGACATGCGCACCATCCTGCACAATGAAACCGGTATCACAGTCATCGGCGCCTCCCCTTTTATAATACAAATACACTGATCCGGATCGCAACCTTAAATAGCAAATATAAGGTAAAATACCTTACTGATTTAGCGATACCGGTATAAATACGTCATTAAGATATTATAGACTAGTAACCTCTATATGCCCCACAAAAGATCTTTATAACAGCAGACATTTAGATCAGTTGGATATTAAAATAATACAAACATATTAATATAATAACTAATAACGTGAATAATATAAAGCTTAATCACAATTATATGTATTAAAGTGACAAAGTGTGATAAACAACTATAAATAACACAAAAATGACAGAATAATTATAAGCTTATAATTTAGAATTACGGTATCCTGTGAATGGAATTGGTTCATTATTAATCGACGCCTTCGTTTGAATATCCAAATATGCCCCAATGCACTATATGAAATACTGGATCAGAATGGATTGAAACACAACAAGAATTATACTATGTATATTATCACTTTATTGGATTTTATGATCCTTTTTCTTGTCTTTTTCCCCTTTTTTTATCACATTATTCTGTCATTTTTGTGTTATTTATAGTTGTTTATCACACTTTGTCACTTTAATACATATAATTGTGATTAAGCTTTATATTATTCACGTTATTAGTTATTATATTAATATGTTTGTATTATTTTAATATCCAACTGATCTAAATGTCTGCTGTTATAAAGATCTTTTGTGGGGCATATAGAGGTTACTAGTCTATAATATCTTAATGACGTATTTATACCGGTATCGCTAAATCAGTAAGGTATTTTACCTTATATTTGCTATTTAAGGTTGCGATCCGGATCAGTGTATTTGTATTATAAAAGGGGAGGCGCCGATGACTGTGATACCGGTTTCATTGTGCAGGATGGTGCGCATGTCTGTGACGAGCGTGGGCTGAGGCGTCACTTCCGGCGTCCTTGGTGTGGTGAGCGGTGATTCTTGTTGCCATGGTTGCGGCTGGAGTCGGCGCTCGCTGCATTGGAGGCCAGGGGGTGACATCTTTTCGGCTCGGCGCGCGTCATACACATGCGCCACTAATCACGTCCGCATATTGATCAGCTGTATGAGCGCTATATATATTTGCTTGACACACAAACGTGCACTGCCCCTTGAGAAAGCCCACGCGAAACGCGCGTCGGGGTAGCACGATCTGACCGCTTGTCTGGATATATTTGGGTGAGATTATTTTTAAGACAAATGATTGATATGACATTGATATGATGTTTCTTTACTATATATAATTCCTATACAATCAATATAGATGTGGGATATTAATATTCTCTAGAGCCCGATCCAGTGTTATGTTCAATTGGTCAGATCTCAATTGCTGTTTGTGACCTTCACATTTTTTGTAAATTCTGCATTTTATTATTGATATAAATGATCTAAATGATATTGTTATTCTAATAAATTTGTACTTTTTTATTAATTTTGGGTTTTAATGCTCATTTTTTCGCTTTGTATATGACACAGAAAATAGTATGAGCAAACGTTGGGGCCCAAACTACCTAACTAGAAAAGGATAGGAAGGGCACTTACTGCAATCCCAAAAAACCCTGAAAAGCACCAACTCTACTAATTTCAAAATCACCTGAGATCACACGACCTCTACCACCTAAATTAGTTCTCTGGTGTAACAAAATCAAAACAGCAGCCACTGAAAAAACTGGAAAAAGCAAAAGTACAAACATCAGTGGCTGAACAAACCTGAGAGGGCAAAAGCCCCCGGAGGGGACCCTGAAAGCCCCCACAGAAGTGCAGGACAAAATGCAAAAATCAAGCACAAAAACAAAAAGAAGAAAATGTCTTATCTGTTAGCAGGAGATGCAGACACGACACAGCAGGCTACAAAGGAAACAGAACTCAAGGATTGAGACCAGAACAATTGATCACCGGCAACCCTGATGGGAAGGCGACTCCCTTATATAAGACCAGTCAGTAACACCTGATTCCCACTCCTCACAATCTTCACTGGACAGTCCAGTACCGCTTGTAACCACCAGAGGGAGCCTCTGCTCAGAACTCATTTCAAGTCCATTCACAACAGTACCCCCCCCTTGAGGAGGGGTCACCGAACCCTCACTTGAGCAACCAGGTCGGTCAGGATGAGTTCTATGATACGCACGGATGAGTCTCCTAGCATGGATGTCCGAAGCAAACACCCAAGAATTGTCTTCCTGACCATAACCTCTCCACTTAACCAAATACTGGAGTTTCCGTCTAGAAAAACGAGAATTCAATATTTTCTCAACCACAAACTCCATATTGCCCTCAACCAGAACAGGGTCAGGAGGCAAAGCAGTAGGAACCACTGGCTCAACAAACCTCTTCAACAAGGACTTGTGGAACACGTTATGGATCTTAAATGTCCCTGGAAGAAGCAAACGAAAAGAAACAGGATTAAGAATCTCCAAGATCTTATAAGGTCCAATGAACCTAGGCTTAAATTTAGGAGATGCCACTCTCATAGGAATATTTCTTGAGGACAACCAGACCAAGTCCCCCACTTTAAACCGAGGACCATCAGTCCTATGCCGGTTAGCAAACCGCTGGGCCCTCTCCTGAGAGAGGGACAACCTCTCCACTACCTGGTCCCAAATCTGTTGCATACGCTCCACAACAGAGTCAACACCTGGACAGACAGAAGCCTCCGTCTGTCCTGAAGAAAATCGAGGGTGAAACCCAGAATTACAGAAAAATGGAGACATCAAAGTGGCAGAGCTAGCCCTATTATTAAGAGCAAACTCAGCCAAAGGCAAAAAAGAGACCCAGTCATCCTGATCAGCAGACACAAAGCATCTTAGATAAGTCTCCAATGTCTGGTTTGTTCTCTCAGTTTGACCATTGGTCTGAGGATGAAACGCCGAGGAGAAAGACAATTGAACACCAAGTTTAGAACAAAAGGTCCTCCAAAATCTGGAAACAAACTGGACTCCTCTGTCAGACACAATGTTCTCAGGAATGCCGTGTAAACAACCACGTGCTGAAGGAACAAAGGCACCAATTCAGAGGAGGAAGGCAACTTAGGTAATGGCACAAGATGTATCATCTTGGAAAACCTATCACAAATCACCCAGATGACGGTCATTCTCTGAGAAACAGGGAGTTCGGAAATGAAATCCATAGAGATATGGGTCCATGGTCTCTTGGGCACAGGCAATGGCATCAACAAACCACTAGAGCGAGAGCAAGGCTTGGAGCGAGAGCAAGTCCCGCAGGACTGCACAAATTCCCTGACATCACGAGACAAGGTAGGCCACCAAAAGGACCAACTAACCAAGTCTCTGGTACCAAAAATTCCGGGATGCCCAGCCAACGCGGAACAATGAATCTCAGACATCACACTCTTTTTCCACTGGTCCGGGACAAACAATTTTCCAACAGGGCAGCGCTCGGGCCTATCCTCCTGACACCCCTCCAGAGCAAGTCTCAAATTGGGTGAGATGGCGGAAAGAACTACACCCTCTTTCAAAATAACAGAAGGATCAGATAACTCAGGAGAGTCCGCAAGGAAACTCCTTGAGAGGGCATCCGCCTTAACATTCTTAGTGCCAGGAAGAAAGGAAACCACAAAATTAAAACGTGTGAAAAACAAGGCCCACCTGGCCTGTCTAGGATTGAGTCGCTTGGCAGATTCCAGATAAACCAGATTCTTATGGTCCGTAAGGACCACCACCTGATGTTTGGCTCCCTCCAGCCAATGTCTCCACTCTTCAAAAGCCCACTTCATGGCCAGTAACTCCCGATTACCCACGTCATAATTACGTTCAGTAGGAGAAAATTTTCGAGAGAAAAAGGCACAAGGGTTACTTTTAGAGGTCTCTGGATCTTTTTGGGACAAAACGGCACCTGCCCCAATTTCAGAGGCATCAACCTCCACCTGAAATGGCAGAGAAACATCAGGCTGCCGTAGAACAGGAGCAGAAGTGAATCTCTGCTTAAGTTCCTGAAATGCAGAGACTGCCTCAGGAGGCCAATTCACCACATCAGAACCCTTTCTGGTCAAATCAGTCAATGGTTTAACAATAACCGAGAAATTACCAATAAATTTACGATAAAAATTGGCAAAACCCAAAAATCTTTGAAGAGCCTTTAATGAAGTAGGTTGGACCCAATCACAGATGGCCTGAACCTTGACCGGGTCCATTTCAATAACAGATGGGGACAAAATGAATCCCAGAAATGAGATCCTCTGTACGCCAAAAAGACACTTTGATCCCTTCACATACAGAGCATTCTCTCTCAAAATCTGGAATACAGTTCGAACATGTTTCACATGAGAGTCCCAGTCATTAGAAAAAATCAAGATATCATCCAAATAAACAATCAGAAATTTATCCACAAAATCCCTGAAAATGTCATTCATGAAGGACTGGAAGACAGAAGGAGCATTAGTGAGCCCAAAGGGCACCACAAGGTACTCAAAATGCCCCTCAGGGGTATTGAATGCCGTCTTCCATTCATCCCCGTGCTTAATGCGAATAAGGTTATATGCCCCCCTGAGGTAAGCTTGGTAAACCAAGTAGCGTTTTTCACCCTGGAAAACAGGTCAGAAATCAAAGGTAACGGGTATTGATATTTTACAGTAATATTGTTCAAAAGACGATAATCAATACACGGCCTTAATGAACCATCCTTTTTGGCCACAAAGAAAAAAACGGCACCTAAGGGTGAAGAGGATGGTCTGATATGACCCTTCTCCAATGATTCCTTGATATAAGACCGCATAGCGTCATGTTCAGGTACAGACAAGTTAAAAAGGCGACCTTTAGGGAATTTACTACCAGGCACTAATTCAATAGCGCAGTCATACTCCTATGGGGAGGCAAGGATGCAGATTTACTTTCGCTAAACACATCAGAAAAATCAATCAAAAAGTCAGGAACATCCTGAGCCTGGGGGAGGCAGAAAAAACAGGAGTGTTGGTATTAACACATTGGCAGCCCCAACTGGTTACAGACACAGATTTCCAATCCAAAACAGGATTATGAGACTGCAACCAAGGGAAGCCCAGTACGATAATATCATGCAGATTATACAGAACCAAAAATTTACAGCACTCTTGATGATCAGGTTCAACCCTCATTATCACCTGAGTAGAGAACTGAGGTTTATTCTCAGCCAAAGGGGTAGAATCGATCCCCAGTAGGGGAATAGACTTCTGTAGGGGTATCAAGGGAAACCCACAACGTTTAGAAAATCATAATCCATCAGGTTAATAGCTGCTCCAGAATCAACGAAAGCCTGAGCAGAAAATGAGGACAGAGAGCATATCAGAGTGACAGTTAATAAAAACTTAGTCTAAACACTACCCAAGACAACTGAGCGTGCAAAACGTCTTCCCCGCTTAGGGCAGACTGAAATAGCATGAGAGGCATCACCACAGTAGAAACATAACCCATTGCGCTTTCGAAACTCATGACGCTGTGCCCCAGACACCACTCCATCACACTGCATGAGTTCAGAAGCAGGTTCACAAGGCAACACCATTCCACGCATACTTCTCCGCTCACGCAAACGTCTGTCAATTTGAATCGCTAATGACATAGAATCATTGAGACCAGAGGGGACAGAGAATCCCACCATAACATCCTTTACATTATCTGACAGACCCTTCCGAAAAAGAGCCGCCAAAGCGTCGTCATTCCACTTGGTCAGGACTGCCCACCTACGGAATCTCTGACAGTATAACTCAGCGTCATCAAGACCCTGATTTAATGCCAACAAGGCTTTTTCAGCTTGATCAGTGACATTAGGCTCATCGTACAATAACCCCAAGGCCTGAAAAAATGCATCAACATCACTCAAAACAGGATCCCCAGGTGTCAGGGAAAAAGCCCAATCCTGAGGATCGCCGCGCAGGAGAGAGATGACAATTTGAACCTGCTGCGCTGCGTTCCCTGAGGACTTAGATTTTAAGGCAAAAAACAATTTACAATTATTTTTGAAATTCTGAAACTTAGCTCGATCCCCTAAAAACAAATCT
This sequence comes from Oophaga sylvatica, assembly GCA_033576555.1. NCBI lineage: Eukaryota > Metazoa > Chordata > Amphibia > Anura > Dendrobatidae > Oophaga > Oophaga sylvatica. The sequence goes on along the minus strand of JARQOD010000007.1, from coordinate 140,178,851 downwards.
GGCATGGGAATCCTAGGTTCCACAACAGGCAACCTAGCAAGATAGGCAGCAATACTCCGAACCTCAGTGGCAAGCTGATCCACACGGCCAGACAACTGTGCAAACTCCATTGAGAGAAAAAAAAAAAACCTCCCCAGCACCCAGAAATACAGAGGGAAAAAAAAATGCAACAAACAGAAAAATATCTCTGACAACTCTGACAACCTTTTTTCTTTCACAATATTTTTTCCCTTCTGTGAGTACCATACAATTTTCAATTTTTAGGCCGGTGATACTGTTATGTTACGGTAGCTGAGGAGTGCAGGTAAAAAAGGCAATACACCAGAGAAGTTGGAATCTATGAGATTGCAGTACCCTGACTAACCACCACAACTAGAGGCAGCCGTGGAGCGTTCCTACGTTGGTCCTAGACGCCTCGTCACAGCCTGAGAAACTAACTACACCTAAAGATAGAAAGAGGAAAGCTATCTGCCCCGGAGCAGATCCCCAAAGAACATAGGAAGCCCCCAAACATGTAATGGCGGTTAGACAAGATGAAATACTGACACAGACAGAAAATAGTATGAGCAAACGTTGGGGCCCAAACTACCTAAATAGAAAAGGATAGGAAGGGCACTTACTGCAATCCCAAAAAACCCTGAAAAGCACCAACTCTACTAATTTCAAAATCACCTGAGATCACACGACCTCTACCACCTAAATTAGTTCTCTGGTGTAACAAAATCAAAACAGCAGCCACTGAAAAAACTGGAAAAAGCAAAAGTACAAACATCAGTGGCTGAACAAAACTGAGAGGGCAAAAGCCCCCGGAGGGGACCCTGAAGGCCCCCACAGAAGTGCAGGACAAAATGCAAAAATCAAGCACAAAAACAAAAAGAAGAAAATGTCTTATCTGTTAGCAGGAGATGCAGACACGACACAGCAGGCTACAAAGGAAACAGAACTCAAGGATTGAGACCAGAACAATTGATCACCGGCAACCCTGATGGGAAGGCGACTCCCTTATATAAGACCAGTCAGTAACACCTGATTCCCACTCCTCACAATCTTCACTGGACAGTCCAGTACCGCTTGTAACCACCAGAGGGAGCCTCTGCTCAGAACTCATTTCAAGTCCATTCACAACAGACACCACCGCCAACCTAAACTTTGTGTTTGTGGGCGATGAAGCCTTCCCCCTTCATGCGCATCTTGTGAAACCATATCCACAAAAGACTTTGACAGGGGAAAGGCGGATTTTTAATTACAGACTGTCTAGGGCACGGCGCGTTGTGGAGAATGCCTTCGGCATAATGGCCAACCGCTTCAGGGTTTTCCACACTCCAATCAACATGAAGCTGGAATCCATAGACTCGGTGGTGTTGGCCTGTTGTGTGCTGCACAATTTTCTACGCAAACGCGATGCTGGTACTTACAGTCCGCCAGGCTTCATGGACTCGGACAGCAATGGTGACGTGGTGCTCGGAGAATAGCGTGAGAATGATCCCGCTATTGCAGGCCTTCAACCTGTCAATCAAGGCAGGAGCAAGGACGATGCGAAGGCCGGCCGAGACAAGTACTGCCATTACTTTAATGGGCCTGGTGCAGTGAGTTGGCAGCATCAGGTCTAGTTTGATTTTGATAATGTTTGACTTTTGCCTTTTTTTTAACAATGTTTTTATAATAAAAAATTTTTATTTAAAAAATGCATTTGTGTTTTTTTTCAATTATTTTACCTATATGGGAGAAGGGCTAATGATGGGTGAGATGTGGGGAGGGAGTAATGGGGATGGCAACGAGACATGTTACCAGCAGCTGCAGTTTTTAAAATCTTTTCAAAGGCTTTTTAGTTGTCTATTTTTTGTTTTACATTGTATCTACTTGTCACACACGGGTCATGGGAGTACCATCAGTCATAGGAGTTAATTGTTAAAAAAATAAAGAAAAAAGTTTCAAATATTTACAATTATTTTAAGGGCCTATGGTCTCACTAGCGTTCAAACATTATAATTAAATATAACAGATAATACACCACAGCTGCATATATAAAGTTTAAATATATAATATATATATTTAGTCATATATGAAAGATTAAAAAATTGTTATAAATATATTTGAAAATTCTTGTGAGATAAAGGTCAACATTCACCAGGGAATCACAGCTATTCACAGATATGCGACGCCATTGTGATCGCAATGTGAGTATTGTCACGAGCTCCAGCTATACAGATATGCAAAAAGCCATTGTGATTGCAAAGGTGAAGATTCTCGAGCCCCAACCATACAGATATGCGACGCCATTGTGATCGCAATGTGAGTATTGTCACGAGCTCCAGCTATATAGATATGCATACAGATATGCAAAAAGCCATTGTGATTGCAAAGGTGAAGATTCTCGAGCCCCAATCATACAGATATGCGACGCCATTGTGATCGCAATGTGAGTATTGTCACGAGCTCCAGCTATACAGATATTGCATACAGATATGCAAAGCCATTGCGATTGCAAAGGTAAAGATTCTCAAGCCCCAGCCATAAAGATATGAGACGCCATTGTGATCGCCTAGCTTGGACCCGTTGTTTTGCGATCGCAACAGCATCTCATATCTGTGCTTGGCTGGGCGTATGGCTGCTGCGGTCACTTTGCAATCACAATACCGTTTTGAGTCGCGAATGCGGCCGCACGTAACGTGCGCACGGTGTGACGTCATGGCGCTGGCGTTGCCCAATGCGCTGTTTGTAATGGCGGCAATGGCGGCGGTGAGACAGCGCGGGCCTAAATGGTCAGATGAAGAGGTCCGTTATCTAATTAAGAAAACGGACCTCTGGGATTACCACTGCAGGCTACCTGTGGCGCATCCAATGCGCCACAAAAGGGTATGCCTGCAGAGGATCCGGCGGGGCATGCAGAGGCGATTCAATGTGCGGCGCACAAGAGCACAGATCCGCAAGAAGCTGGCGGACCTGCGATACCGCTCACGCGATAGGGTCGCCAGCATCCGGGCCCAGCTCCGCAGGCCTCTGAGTGGGTATTGATGAGGGTATCTGGAGAGGTTATGTTTTGTGGGGTAGGCTACTTTCACACTTGTGTTTTTTAGCGCTGCGTTTCAAGCGCACAAGAAGCGCATTAAAAAACCACTTGTAAACGCTACGATATTTAGTCGCATCAGCATGCGCATTTCGACCAATAAACGCAGCGTTTGTCTGCGATTTCATGCGTTTTTGCATGCGTTTGCGTTTTTTTGGCGCATGCGTTGTCTATGTGTCACATTTCTATCATCTCTGTCTCCATCATCTCTGGCTCTATCATCTGTCTCCATCATCTCTGTCTCAATCATCTGTTTTTTTTGACCGGAAAAAAAAATGCAACATGTAGCGTCTAGCGTATGGGCGCACACCGGGAAAATGCGCAGCGCACGACAAACGCACATGAACGCGTGCAAGCGCTAGACCCCTTGAAAAAGTGGCATGCTAGCCACGAAACATGCGTTGGGGTGACATCTGTGAGCGGGGTGACTGCATTCCTGTGTTACTTTTGTATTGGTGAGCATGGCTTCTTGCTGAATTAGGCAGCGCTGCACAGTCTATTGCTGACCTGAATATATACCAATGTTTGTGATTTTTTTTTTTTTTTTTGAAGCATGTTCAGGCACTTTGTGGTTAACATGTAGGTAGCTACAGCACCGCATTTCTTTTTCCCACTGCGGGAGGTGCTCCATATGACTCCCTGTTTGGGGCTACCATTTGTTTATTCCACTGCCACTGTTATTAATGTCACTTGATATTAACAGGAACACATTCCCCCTGCATATGCATCCGTCCTATGTATGTGTTTCTTATGTCTTTTTCATATGATCTTGTGTTACTTTTTATACAATTTATATAAATAAATATTTACTATTTTTTGCTAAAAAATCCTTTTTCACCAGTGACTCCTATTTTCTCCTTTATGTCATGTAGCGTCTAGTGTATGGGCGCACACCGGGAAAATGCGCAGCGCACGACAAACGCACATGAACGCGTGCAAGCGCTAGACCCTGCGCCCACCATGTTAATGATAGGGGAACATTGCGCATGCGTCCGATAGCGCAAGTTGCGCTGCGCAAAAAAACGCAAGAGTGAAAGTAGCCTTATCTACCTATATCAATGCACCCGCAGTGATGGGAGTACCGGCAGTGATGGGGCAAGGCAGTGAAGGGAGTACCAGTCGTGAGGGGGTTTACAGGCATAGATGGAAGTACTGGCAGTAACGGGAGGACCAGTAGTGATGGGAGTACCAACAGTGATAGGGCAGGCAGTGAAGGGAGTACCAGTCGTGAGGGGGTTTACAGGCATAGATGGAAGTACTGGCAGTAACGGGGTTAGTAGAAGGATTATTTGACTGAATTGTATATTTTATTTACAGCACCACCATCACCAGCTGCTGCGGCTCCACCGTCCCCAGCTACCCCTCCACCTCCATCTCCTTCCCTGGCTACCCCTCCACCACCATCATCACCACACCTCTCCAACCCTTCAACCCCTTCACTGGCAGCAACCCCCCTCGTGACTCGGTGGGTTCCAGCCCTTCCCCAGACGTTGCCTTCTCTCCAGCATCATCCCGTGACACGGATGCAGGCTCCCCATCAGGTAATTAACGCACATTATATAAGCTTCAGACAAGTTTGAGAACTTTGTAAGGTCTTATGTGTAATGACTGTTGTGATATAATTTTTTTTTCTTTTTTTCCCTAGCCGGCGGAGCAACAGGTTCTGGGTGGGCGGTCAGCGGTTCCTCTGAGGAAAACCGTAAGTGTTAACAAACATAACATGTACATGTTGATGTTTCAACAGAATTCCTTGGTTAACTGTTACCTTTACCTCCACAGAAATCCCAACTGCCCAGGACCTGTTTCTGTCACACCGCCGGCTGATGGCGGCAATGAGCAGCGCGGTGGGAGCCATGCAGACAGCGGTGGCAGAGCTGCAACGTGCCATGGGAGCTCTGCATCAACACGGGGTGATGCTGGAGAGGGTATTTCCTGTACTCCGGGGCCCTCGTTAATTTTTTTTTTGTTAATTATTTTTATTTTGTTAATATTTTGTATATAATTTTTTTTTATTATGTTACTGTTTTTTGTCTTTATTTAAATTTGATTTCTTTTAAAAAAAAATATATATATATGAAAAAAATATGTTTTCTATTTTACGTTAATCTACGCAGGTGTGGTGTATTATTTTTTAGTATAAGGTTTTAGCGCTAGTGTGACCAGGGGCCTTTAAAAGACATGTTAATTTTTGAAATTTTTTTCAATTCATTTTTTCCCTATGATGGAACACCTATGACAGCTGGTAGTCCCATGACCCCGTGTGTGACAAGTAGATGTAATAAAAATACAACATTTTAATAGTTGACATCACATAAGAAAAGACCACAATTCATTAGATAAATAAGATTTTAATTAAAAAAGGTATCAATGTAAAAATATATAAACAACAAAAAAAACTTTTGTAAAACATTTTAAAAACTAAAACTGCTGGTAAGATGGATCGTTGCCATTACCACGCTGCCTCTGCGGTGTATAAAAATAAGGGGGAGCACCAGCGTTTGGCTTTGCAGGATTTAGCCCAATTGGGTTCGGCACAGGATTGTTGGGCCATGAGTAGTCCAGGTACTGCGGTCTTGGCATGACGACATATCTGTTATCCAGGTTTCCAAAAGACGCTTGAGTCAGTACCTCAAACATGAGTCTCTCTGCATGAATCCGCTGAACAGGATCCAGTGTAGGGAGCTTCTCATTAGCGAAGTATGCAAACCCTGTTATTTTAGTTTGGTCTTTTTCTGCCGTAAGCACTTTTTTCTCAATTTCCACCAATTCAGGAGTAGCAGAGGTGGTAGCCGAGGTGGGAGCCTTCCTTTTCCTTCCTGAAAGTGAAAGCCGGCGCCGCACAGATGAGGATGGTGGCTCTTCTTCATCTTGGATCAACGCCATGCTGTCTTGTTCAGTCTGAGGTGTGGAGACAGCCTCTACTGTGTCCTGCATGAACAAAAAACAAATGGTAAATCACAAAGACAAAGAAATTAATCTTCACACTATAACATCAATATACAGCAAAAATGTGAAAACGACACTTGTAAAGACAAAGAAATTTATCTTCACACTATACCCAAAAACAGCAAAAATGTGAAAACGACACTTGTGAAGACAAAGAAATTTATCTTCACACTATAACACCCGTATACAGCAAAAATGTGAAAACGACACTTGTAAATGGAAAGGCCTCAACCGTTGAGCTAGATAAATTATCAGTACATGAAGGGATAAATTCTGCCATTTTATCTACATTTCACAATTATATTTTTTAAATTTAAGTCCACTTTGGCAAGTACATTAAAATGTGTTGTAATACAAAGGTACTTACATGTATGACAGGGGAGTCCGGCTGGATCACCGGGTCTAGATCCGACATGGATGTCCCTTGTCTGGGTACTTCTTGGTCCCTTGTGAAAGCGAACAGATCAAAATACCACAGTTGGGGGACATAAACATCTTTGGCCCCCGCTCCAGATTTGGTAGAATTTATAACTTTATTGAGCTCTTTTTTGTACACTGTGCGGAGGGCCTGAATACGTTTTTTCACCGATGACTCATCCGCCGGTTCATCTGGGTAACGGTTCTTGCAGAGCTCCACCAGTTTTTGGTACGCGTCCTTCTTTTTAAGCCTGTTACAGTAATCAGCCGACTTTATTTTCCACAGGCACGGCATTGAGCGGTACAGCTCGATAAACTCCCGCAAAAATTCCTGCTTATCAGCCATCTGTAATAAAAAAATGATTATGTGAGAACGCCAGAATGGTTAAATAAAATGCTTACATAGCCTACAACATAGAACACAGCAGGGAACATAAAATGGTGTTTGTGGGCGCAGCTGGAGTAAACATTGACAGAGCTGGGATCATAAAATGGTGGTGGTGGTCATGCCAGAACAAAACAGTGGCAAAAAAAAATCATAGATGAACAATTACGCAAAAAAAACAGCAGGGATCACAAAATGGCGGTTGTGGGCGCAGCAGTAGCAAACATTGACAGAGCTGGGATCATAAAATGGTGGGCGTGCCTGAAGAAAACAATGGCAAAAAAAAAATTGATGGATGACAATGGTTAACAACAGCAGAGATCTAAAAATGGATCTGTAAAATTAAAGAAAAAATAAAAATTAAATGTGACAAAAAAAATACCTACCTTACAAAACTTGTTTGTGATTTTTGAAAAAAAAAGAAAATAGGGAAACAAAATAGCGTCACAAACTGGATCGCAGAGGATATAACGCCACAGACTGGATCGCCAAAAAACCCAACGCCGTAGACTGGAACGCAGCAACCGCAATAGTGGCGCAAACTTGATCGCAGTAGCTACAAAGGCTAGCAGGACACACTGGAACGATGCTGGAGATTTGAAAGAACCGCTTCTGCTCGAGAGCAATGGAGAGGAGTGCTGATACGTCGTCTTTTATGACGCGGTCATCCAATCACAAAGCGGGAGAGCTGTGATAAATATCTATGAGATAAATAGTGACCACCAATCTGTGATGAGGGGCGTGCAAAAGGTTGCGCTCAGTCACGCCTATCGAGGTCGTGATCTTTCACAGTACATGCAGTGTGGCACATCCCAATGACTGCCAAAGTCGTTAAATAGATCGCTAACCGCTGATGCGTCGTTAATGAGATCGTCCAGTTTGGCCGCTACTAGCGACCTTAAAACGATCACACCAACGATAGCGTCGTTATCGTGATCGTTAGCGGGAACGTTTAGTGTGGCAGTACCTTTGGGTGACTCAGAGCGGGCTAATTCATCCTTTACAATACTAGACATACCCCTCTTAAAAATAGGCAATTGTGCATAACTGGAGCAGCTAGGAAGCCAGGAAACCACCAGGAGCAGAACGCAGGCAGAATACTCTAGCTAGCACATATAAGGCAGGAAGACAAGGGGCACATGAAACAAAAGACACCACCTTGAAAAAGGGCAGGCATGCCCAAAAGTTAACCAAAAATATTCTGAGTCCTGACAGACACCTATCCATTACTATGTAAGGAAAAAGATGAACAGCGCTCCATCCAGGTGAGTTCAGTAGAAAAAACTTTATTCAAGCCATCAAACACAACGTTTCGACCTGTTGAGGTCTTTTTCAAGTATGGCTAATTGTCTAAAAAGGCGGTGTTAAATAGTGTGGGACACAAACAAGTGCACCAATCACCTAATAGCACACGCCCAAAGTTCCATATATACAAAGAAACACATGGTACAAAAAATCTAAATACATCATAAAATAGCAATCAGACATATACAACATATATAGATCAATAATTAAAGAATGACAGACAAAAAACTAATAGAAATCTTGCATGAAACCGCACAGTATCCCCAATATTATCCTGTGCATAAAAGGCATCGCTGATCGTTGTTGTTAGGTTACCATGGTTACAGTGGCCAATCCGATTCCTCATCCTGAGTGTCATAGATCCATATCCAATCAAATGGAAGGCGCCAAAGCATTGAGAAGCCTATCCTATATCGAAAAACAAATCGCTATGTTAATATGAGTGCCAACATACCAATCCAGTGATCCAGGACAACCAGCGCTGGACGCTAGATGCGTCATCAATAAGCGCTGCACGTGTTATGGAGGAAACCGGTCGCATAGTGAGTTTGCCACATACGAGTGAGAGAGGCGTCATAAGGACCGCCCCCAGCCTGATGACGCTTCCACGTCTAACAGGAAATGTAATCATAGCGGGAGGCACAACATACCGCATCAAAAGGACCGCCCATCAACAAACCCCACATCCACAGTCCGAAGGTAAACGTTGCCATGACGAAAGGCACAAAGCACAGAGCCTATATGCTACATATAGAAATCATCATATATGATTATTATAATATAAGCATACTAAATGTAATCCATACAAGAAGGTATGCAATATAACTAGGTGATACTCAAATGATGGGAAAGATAAACAAAAAGGAGGAAATCGCACTGATCAAAGTAGGAATAATGGAACCATCACCTCTCAGCGGAACGATGATCAACTAAATAGAGCGCAGAAAAAAATAATAAAAAAGGGGAAAAATACATACAAATAAATAAATAAATAAAGAAATTGTATATACACAAAAATAAATACAAAAAATATATAATTACGTGATAATGAAGCTAAATACGAAAATCAACCCCCTGTACAACATAGTAACCTAAAAGATAAAAAAGAAGAATAAATATACAAAACCATACAATATTAAATGTTATTCAAATTAAATTCAATGTTCAGACCAGACGGTTGTAAAGTGCCTAGTCTATGAATCCAGCGTAGTTCCTTCTTCTTAAGTAATCTGGACCTATCACCCCCTCTTCTCAAAGGCGGCACGCTGTCTATAACTCTGAATCTAAGTTGATTCACAGAGTGTCGATAATCAATAAAATGTCTCGGAACTGGCAAATCTATAAGTTTGGTTCTGATTGTGCTTTTGTGCTTGCCGATGCGCGCCCGCACCTCCATGGTTGTCTCGCCAACATAGACAAGCCCACAAGGACAAACTAACATGTACACAACAAAACTAGATGTACAAGAATATCTTTCTTTCAAAAAAATTTTTTTACCAGTTAGAGGGTGGTGAAAAAAATCGCCCTTCAACATGTTGTTACAGCATGCACACCCCAAGCAAGGAAAGTTGCCAAGACGAGGGGAACTAAGTGTTCGTTGAATAAATGACCCAACAGGACCAAAGTCCGATTTGACTAATTGGTCCTGTAAGTTTCGTCCCCTGCGATAGGACAATAAGGGCGGATGGTTGAATTCCATAATATTCGGGTGACCCCGTTGTAATAAAGCCCAATGCTTTCTAAGAATAGAACCAACGACTCCACTAGTAGGATTAAAGGTAGACACAAATGGAACACGTTTATCATTACATCTGGTCCGTGAACCATGTCGTGAGGTTTCACGTGTAATTTCTAAGGCTTTAGATTTATAGTTCATAACCAAGCTCCGCGGGTAGCCTCTAGCTAAAAATTTATCACACATATCTTGGAGGCGTTGGTCAATGGAACTCTCGTCCGAAACTAATCTTCTAACCCGTAGGAGTTGACTCCAGGGTAAAGAGCTGATCATATTTTTAGGATGGTTACTATTGAATAACAAAAGGCTATTTTTGTCCGTATTCTTGACAAACAAGTCAGTTTTTAATACATTACAATCTTTGTACACTAAAGTGTCCAAAAATTGTACCTGAGTCGAAGAATGTGTCATGGTAAATTTAAGTTCTGGGTAAATTTGGTTCAATTCTGTGTGAAAAGCATGTAGCAAATCAGGGCCCCCCTCCCAAACTACAAAGACATCATCAATGTAGCGCCACCAGGCCCGGACATGGCACCAGAAAGCTGACTTGTACACAAACTCATCCTCAAGTACCGCCATATAGATGTTAGCATATGTGGGGGCCACATTGGACCCCATGGCGGTACCACGACGCTGCAGAAAAAACTCATTGCCAAAGAGAAAAAAATTCCTCCTCAGCACGAGTTCCAACAGCGTGAGGATGAGCCGTGCACATTCTGGAGCCATGTCCGAGCCCGAAAGCGCCACAGAGACGGCATGAAGTCCTTTCTCATGTTCGATTGAGGTATATAATGATACCACATCAAAGGAAATCAAAATAGTTGATTCTGTAACCTGCAGATTGTCAACTTTATCCAAAAAATCATTGGTATCCTTAATGTATGAGCGGGCAGACATGGCAAATTGGCGCAACACTCTGTCCAAAAAAATAGAAACCTTATTGAACAGAGAGCCACGGCCCGAAACAATAGGTCGTCCGGGGGGATCACATAGACTTTTATGCACCTTTGGAAGAGTGTACAGTACCGGAATAATCGGTTTATCCACAATTAAATAGTCCGACAACTTTTGATCAATGATACCCAAAGCTAAGGAATCACCCACTACCTTCTGTAATTCTTTAAGAAAACTTGAGGAGGGATCATGGGCAAGACGTTCATAGACTTCCACATCATCTAATTGGCGTGTGATTTCTGCTTTATATTTGCTGCTATCCATCACTACAACTGCCCCGCCCTTGTCGGCTGGCTTTATAGTGATAGAGGTGTTGGACGCTAAACCCTCTAAAGCCAACCTTTCACATTTAGATAAATTGGACACATGTTTAGATTTATAACTGCGTTTCATCTTATCCACATCCCTTTTTACCAATTCTATATATGATTCTACAAAATGATCCTGACAAGGTGGTTGAAAATTGCTCTTATTATAGAGTCCTAGACCCTGCAGAGCAAAACCATGTGTATTATCATTAACATTTACTACATTTAGACATGTTTTTTCTGAAAAAAATGTGGACAACCGCAGTCTCCTAAAGAAAGATTGTAAGTCACATTCCAGGTTGAACCAATCAGGTCGATTTGATGGACAAAAAGATAAACCCCTAGATAAGACGTCCAATTCAATATCTGTGAGTTCAATAGAGGAAATATTTACCACCAGTTCTCTCACAGATCCCTCCGATTGTCTTCCTTGTTCTTCATCTTCGATGAGGTATTGCGTGTTTGTCGTTGTTCCCGATACATCTTCCTTCCGCCGATGCTTCCGGCCGCCCCTACGGCCCCTGCGGTTGGAATTGCATCTTCGGTTCTGTTTTGGCCTAAAAAAGATGTTTTATTAGATTTCTATTAGTTTTTTGTCTGTCATTCTTTAATTATTGATCTATATATGTTGTATATGTCTGATTGCTATTTTATGATGTATTTAGATTTTTTGTACCATGTGTTTCTTTGTATATATGGAACTTTGGGCGTGTGCTATTAGGTGATTGGTGCACTTGTTTGTGTCCCACACTATTTAACACCGCCTTTTTAGACAATTAGCCATACTTGAAAAAGACCTCAACAGGTCGAAACGTTGTGTTTGATGGCTTGAATAAAGTTTTTTCTACTGAACTCACCTGGATGGAGCGCTGTTCATCTTTTTCCTTACATTGTATCTCCGAGTTGGTTCCTTGGATCTGGTACGTGCGCCCCACTGCGAAGAGTGCTGTCGACTACTTCCTTTTCTTCTTACTACTGTGAACCGAGGTTGACTGGCACCCGCATCACCAATATGGATGGTAATGGAATTCCGGAGTTGGGTGAGCTGGACAATGCCAATATGTTCTCATATACTGAGGATGATGCTATACGTATTTTGTCTGCACAAACCATTGACAACACTTTTTTAAGTAAACCTACTAATGATATGCTTCGAAGAAAGTGGGAAAATGAAAAGAGGAGACTTATATCTTTTGAATTACATATGGTCACTCTGACAGAGTACTATAAAGTACGTCGAATCCCACGGGGCTTGCGCCCACACCTCAGACCTACACTGCTGCCAGACAATACACTGTTTTGTTCTAAGTTTGAATCCATCTCTAATAAATATGCATTCGACATTATGCTTCTCAATATTGAGTTTCTACAGAAGGAGATGGAGCTAGTCAAGAAGAACATCGGTGACCTGGAGGAACAACTTACATCACAGTTGACGGCACAGGAGTGGGGGACTACAAAGACCAAGGTAGAAGAAAATCTTGTTAAATTTCGAAATGACATTGAGTTAACCAAACGATCCAAATGGTTCCGCGATGCGGATGATTACAAATTGGGTCGCATTTTTTCTTGGCATAAAACTAATATTTCTCGTCAAAACACTGGAGGTCAATGGACTGGTTCCAATAGAAGACGGAGGAGACTACAAGACAGAAAAGTGTCTAATTTCGGCTTTACCACTGCAGACTCTGAATCTACTGACGATTCCAGTCTTGGCAATGTTAATAAAACATCTTTTTTAGGCCAAAACAGAACCGAAGATGTAATTCCAACCGCAGGGGCCGTAGGGGCGGCCGGAAGCATCGGCGGAAGGAAGATGTATCGGGAACAACGACAAACACGCAATACCTCATCGAAGATGAAGAACAAGGAAGACAATCGGAGGGATCTGTGAGAGAACTGGTGGTAAATATTTCCTCTATTGAACTCACAGATATTGAATTGGACGTCTTATCTAGGGGTTTATCTTTTTGTCCATCAAATCGACCTGATTGGTTCAACCTGGAATGTGACTTACAATCTTTCTTTAGGAGACTGCGGTTGTCCACATTTTTTTCAGAAAAAACATGTCTAAATGTAGTAAATGTTAATGATAATACACATGGTTTTGCTCTGCAGGGTCTAGGACTCTATAATAAGAGCAATTTTCAACCACCTTGTCAGGATCATTTTGTAGAATCATATATAGAATTGGTAAAAAGGGATGTGGATAAGATGAAACGCAGTTATAAATCTAAACATGTGTCCAATTTATCTAAATGTGAAAGGTTGGCTTTAGAGGGTTTAGCGTCCAACACCTCTATCACTATAAAGCCAGCCGACAAGGGCGGGGCAGTTGTAGTGATGGATAGCAGCAAATATAAAGCAGAAATCACACGCCAATTAGATGATGTGGAAGTCTATGAACGTCTTGCCCATGATCCCTCCTCAAGTTTTCTTAAAGAATTACAGAAGGTAGTGGGTGATTCCTTAGCTTTGGGTATCATTGATCAAAAGTTGTCGGACTATTTAATTGTGGATAAACCGATTATTCCGGTACTGTACACTCTTCCAAAGGTGCATAAAAGTCTATGTGATCCCCCCGGACGACCTATTGTTTCGGGCCGTGGCTCTCTGTTCAATAAGGTTTCTATTTTTTTGGACAGAGTGTTGCGCCAATTTGCCATGTCTGCCCGCTCATACATTAAGGATACCAATGATTTTTTGGATAAAGTTGACAATATACAGGTTACAGAATCAACTATTTTGATTTCCTTTGATGTGGTATCATTATATACCTCAATCGAACATGAGAAAGGACTTCATGCCGTCTCTGTGGCGCTTTCGGGCTCGGACATGGCTCCAGAATGTGCACGGCTCATCCTCACGCTGTTGGAACTCGTGCTGAGGAGGAATTTTTTTCTCTTTGGCAATGAGTTTTTTCTGCAGCGTCGTGGTACCGCCATGGGGTCCAATGTGGCCCCCACATATGCTAACATCTATATGGCGGTACTTGAGGATGAGTTTGTGTACAAGTCAGCTTTCTGGTGCCATGTCCGGGCCTGGTGGCGCTACATTGATGATGTCTTTGTAGTTTGGGAGGGGGGCCCTGATTTGCTACATGCTTTTCACACAGAATTGAACCAAATTTACCCAGAACTTAAATTTACCATGACACATTCTTCGACTCAGGTACAATTTTTGGACACTTTAGTGTACAAAGATTGTAATGTATTAAAAACTGACTTGTTTGTCAAGAATACGGACAAAAATAGCCTTTTGTTATTCAATAGTAACCATCCTAAAAATATGATCAGCTCTTTACCCTGGAGTCAACTCCTACGGGTTAGAAGATTAGTTTCGGACGAGAGTTCCATTGACCAACGCCTCCAAGATATGTGTGATAAATTTTTAGCTAGAGGCTACCCGCGGAGCTTGGTTATGAACTATAAATCTAAAGCCTTAGAAATTACACGTGAAACCTCACGACATGGTTCACGGACCAGATGTAATGATAAACGTGTTCCATTTGTGTCTACCTTTAATCCTACTAGTGGAGTCGTTGGTTCTATTCTTAGAAAGCATTGGGCTTTATTACAACGGGGTCACCCGAATATTATGGAATTCAACCATCCGCCCTTATTGTCCTATCGCAGGGGACGAAACTTACAGGACCAATTAGTCAAATCGGACTTTGGTCCTGTTGGGTCATTTATTCAACGAACACTTAGTTCCCCTCGTCTTGGCAACTTTCCTTGCTTGGGGTGTGCATGCTGTAACAACATGTTGAAGGGCGATTTTTTTCACCACCCTCTAACTGGTAAAAAAATTTTTTTGAAAGAAAGATATTCTTGTACATCTAGTTTTGTTGTGTACATGTTAGTTTGTCCTTGTGGGCTTGTCTATGTTGGCGAGACAACCATGGAGGTGCGGGCGCGCATCGGCAAGCACAAAAGCACAATCAGAACCAAACTTATAGATTTGCCAGTTCCGAGACATTTTATTGATTATCGACACTCTGTGAATCAACTTAGATTCAGAGTTATAGACAGCGTGCCGCCTTTGAGAAGAGGGGGTGATAGGTCCAGATTACTTAAGAAGAAGGAACTACGCTGGATTCATAGACTAGGCACTTTACAACCGTCTGGTCTGAACATTGAATTTAATTTGAATAACATTTAATATTGTATGGTTTTGTATATTTATTCTTCTTTTTTATCTTTTAGGTTACTATGTTGTACAGGGGGTTGATTTTCGTATTTAGCTTCATTATCACGTAATTATATATTTTTTGTATTTATTTTTGTGTATATACAATTTCTTTATTTATTTATTTATTTGTATGTATTTTTCCCCTTTTTTATTATTTTTTTCTGCGCTCTATTTAGTTGATCATCGTTCCGCTGAGAGGTGATGGTTCCATTGGGGCCATTATTCCTACTTTGATCAGTGCGATTTCCTCCTTTTTGTTTATCTTTCCCATCATTTGAGTATCACCTAGTTATATTGCATACCTTCTTGTATGGATTACATTTAGTATGCTTATATTATAATAATCATATATGATGATTTCTATATGTAGCATATAGGCTCTGTGCTTTGTGCCTTTCGTCATGGCAACGTTTACCTTCGGACTGTGGATGTGGGGTTTGTTGATGGGCGGTCCTTTTGATGCGGTATGTTGTGCCTCCCGCTATGATTACATTTCCTGTTAGACGTGGAAGCGTCATCAGGCTGGGGGCGGTCCTTATGACGCCTCTCTCACTCGTATGTGGCAAACTCACTATGCGACCGGTTTCCTCCATAACACGTGCAGCGCTTATTGATGACGCATCTAGCGTCCAGCGCTGGTTGTCCTGGATCACTGGATTGGTATGTTGGCACTCATATTAACATAGCGATTTGTTTTTCGATATAGGATAGGCTTCTCAATGCTTTGGCGCCTTCCATTTGATTGGATATGGATCTATGACACTCAGGATGAGGAATCGGATTGGCCACTGTAACCATGGTAACCTAACAACAACGATCAGCGATGCCTTTTATGCACAGGATAATATTGGGGATACTGTGCGGTTTCATGCAAGATTTCTATTAGTTTTTTGTCTGTCATTCTTTAATTATTGATCTATATATATGTTGTATATGTCTGATTGCTATTTTATGATGTATTTAGATTTTTGTACCATGTGTTTCTTTGTATATATGGAACTTTGGGCGTGTGCTATTAGGTGATTGGTGCACTTGTTTGTGTCCCACACTATTTAACACCGCCTTTTTAGACAATTAGCCATACTTGAAAAAGACCTCAACAGGTCGAAACGTTGTGTTTGATGGCTTGAATAAAGTTTTTTCTACTGAACTCACCTGGATGGAGCGCTGTTCATCTTTTTCCTTACATTGTATCTCCGAGTTGGTTCCTTGGATCTGGTACGTGCGCCCCACTGCGAAGAGTGCTGTCGACTACTTCCTTTTCTTCTACCTATCCATTACTAATCCTATAGTTATATGGTAAATAAGCACACAGCCAGAATAAAGTTCTTTATTTGAAATAATCACACAGACTCCTTTATTGAATCTAAATTAACCATACTTACTGAAAACGTAATCCCCGACTCCCTCATCTCCTGCAAACAAAAAATAATAAACCAACATATATTGCTATCCTGTCCGACATAGTCCATTTAATACTGAGTGTCCCATGGCAATCTCACATGTAGAACAGTCACATCGAGAGATGTTTTTCAGTGTTTTTATTGAACATTTTATAAAACATTAATACTGAAACAATAGTACAGAAGTAAAAAGCATTATTAGACATGCTTTACAGTTATAGCAAAATAATATATTTTAAACCGTGATTTAAAACACAGTTGAGGAGTTCCATGTCGGATGGGTGTATAAACCGATGAGCAAACGAATAAACATACAAATATTTGTAAACAGATGACATGTATTTGTCAGAATTTAACTGGATTATATCCAGTACCACAATGAGAACCAGATAGCAAGTTATGGCGCAATACTTTATTTTTTAGGAATAGCTGGATTGGAAAAAAGAAGGGAAGGGAGAGGAAGAAGGGAAGGAATGGAAAGGAAGGGGGGGTTAATTTATATTTTCCCAGTGAGACCACTTATTTATGAACTTTTTGGATTGGTTGTTTGCGATAGCAAATTTTATCTCATAGTCCTTATGGAGTTTGATTCTTTCTATAACATCTGAGTATGATGGAGGGAATTGGTTTTTCCAATTATAGGCTATCATGTTTTTGGTGACTAAGAGGATGTGTATTATCAAAAAGATTTTGTCAATTTCTGTGGTTGGGAACTCCAACGAGAGTAAAGCTAACTGAGGCGTGAGCTTAATTCGTCTGCCAATAATTTTATTAATTAGATTATTAATTTCAGACCAGAGTGGAGACAATTTAGGGCAATTCCAAAACATATGGAGAAGATCCCCTCTATGACCGCAATCTCTCCAACAAAGAGAAGATGTGTTTTCACCGAAATGGGCTATTCTAGCTGGAGTGAAGTACCATCTCGAGAAAACTTTATAATGAGTTTCTTGAAGAGACATGGAGAGGGTAGATGAGTATGAGGTTGTAATTGCGTCTTCCCACTCTTCACAAGATGGATTTATTTTGAGTTCCTCTTCCCATTTTTTGTTGTATGCATTTTTGGTGAAATCTGAGTCCTGATTTAAATAATCATAAATGTAGCTATGGCTCCAAAAAATGTTGTGTTCCAAGTTGGAAATCATGTTTAAAGAAGCTTTAGAGAGTAAAGGTTTTTGTCAAAGCCAGGGAACTATCTGATCCTTTAAAATTAAATAGTGTCCGAACATTGAAGAGGGAATTTTAAATTTGTCTTTTATAACAGAGAACTGCAGTAAAGCTGTACCATCATATAAGTCACCCAATTTTTTGACTCCAAACTCTTTCCAAGACGGGTGTGGAATTTGATTTTTAAGTGATAGCAAGGTATCCAGGGACATATTTTTAAAATTGGTAATTTTGTCTGAACTATTTTTAGTGTAGGATAGTTTCTTCCAAGCATGTGTTGTGGCTATAAAAGTAGGATGAGCCATCGAGTCAGGGAGTTGATTAGACATTGTCTTGATGATGAGGTCGCGAAGCGGTTTATTGTTATTTAATGATATTTCGAGATCTAGCCAGGCTGGAGAATTTTTTGGGGAAAGCCAATAAAGACTATGCTTGACTAGCATGGCATGATGGTGATTTAGAATATTTGGTATACCCAAACCTCCATGGGATTTTTTAGTGTAACCTATTGTTTGTAAAGTTCTAGGTTTTTTATTGTTCCAGATAAAAGTTTTTATTGATTGTTGAAGATTTTTAACTTGGGATAAAGAAATTGGGAGAGGAAGAGAACCCAAGACGTATAAAATTTTTGGGAGGGTGAATATTTTGATTGAGAAAATTCTACCCCACCATGAAAGTTCTCTTTCTCCAAATGAGTTTGAATCCAGATTGATAATTTTGAGCAAGTTATTAAGATTTGTGATGACCATTTTTTTAAGGTTTTTTGTAATTGTGATACCTAAGTAAGTGAATTCTCCCTTTGCCCAGTTAATGGAGGAGAAGCTTTTTATTTCTTCAATCACAGGTTTGGTTATGTTGATTGGTAATAGGGTGGATTTTTTATTGTTTATTTTAAAGTTGGATAATGTTGAAAACGTCTCCAGCAATTTTTGTAGCTCTTTTATAGAACCTACTGGATCAGATAAAGAAAGAAGGATATCATCAGCAAATAAGCTGATTTTGTGTTGACGATTTTTAGTATTTATACCCTTGATTTTTTTATTTTCCCTTATTTCCTGTGCAAGGGGTTCTAGAGCCAGAACGAACAGAAGTGGAGAAAGGGGGCATCCTTGTCTTGTCCCATTGGAAATGGGGAAGGTACGGGAAATATGATTGTTACACACCACTCTGGCTTTAGGATTGGAGTAAAGAGCCATAATAGTTGTGAGTGATTTATTGTTGAAGCCAAATTTTTTTAATGTTTGATTCATAAAGGTCCAATCGAGCCTATCAAAGGCTTTTTCTGCGTCAAGTGACGCTAGTAAAGTGGGGATTTTGGTAGAGTTGGCTAATTTAATTAAGTTGATGACCCTTCTGGTTCCATCAGAGGTGTGTCTGCCTTTAACAAAACCAATCTGGTCGTTGTTTATAAGTTTGGGTAAAATCTGGCCCAGTCTATCTGCTAAAATTTTTGCGTAAATTTTCAAATCTGAATTAATGAGAGAGATAGGTCTATAATTCGACAAAGACTCGAGGTCACCTTTAGGCTTCGGTATTAGTATCACTGAGGCTTCTAGCATTTCAGCAGGAAATGAGCCTGTATCCGATGTTGTATTAAATAGTTGCGTGAGATGAGGTGTTAATACGTCGGAAAAGATTTTATAATAGTCGTTACCAAACCCATCGGGACCCGGAGACTTTGCCGATTTCAGTTGGGAGATACAATTTCTGACTTCTTCTATGTTGAACGGGGACGTTAAAAGGGTTAAGTCTTCATTTTGTAATTTTGGAAGGCTAATTGATTTTAAGTAGGCGGAGATGGCTTTTTGTTTTCCCTGAGGAGTAGGGAGGGGATTTAGGTTATCAATTTTTTCATAAAAATTTGCGAATTCGTTAACCACATCCTGTGGGTGGGACAGATAGGTTCCTTTTTCTGATTTAATTTTGTCAATTCTATTCCGGATTCTTCTCTTTTTGATTCGGTTCATCATGAATTTCAAAGGTTTATTCAGGGAAGTGTATAATTTGTATTTATTTGTCTTAATCATCTCGTCATATGATGAAAAAATTTTAAATTTTAGGTCTTGTCTAATTTTCGCAATTTCATTTTGGAGAGAGAGGGAAGGGGAAGAAGACCAATTTGAGTTTCGATTTTGCTTTTAAGTAGAATTTGTAGTTTCTCAGTTTCTGCTTTTTTCTCTTTCTTCTCCCTAGACGAAATCTGTATTAGGAGGCCTCTGATAACTGCCTTGTGGGCACACCATCTAATAGCTGGGCTTATATCCTCAGTGTTGTTCTCCTCAAAGTAGAGTTTGATGTTTGATTCTATAAATGATTTGTGTAATGGATTGTTAATTAGGTAGGAGTTGCATTTCCACAGAATTTTGTTTTTGAATGGTGGTCCCAAAACAAGATCCGCTATCACTGGAGAATGGTCTGACAGAGTTCTGTCACCAATGACAATTTTCTCAAATCTTGTTAAAGAGAAAACATTGGTGACGATGAGGTCGATTCTTGAAGCGGTTTGATATGTTTCAGAGAAATGTGTATATTCTCTGGAAGAGGAATTGACACACCTGAAAACGTCATACAACTCGTTTTGGGATAACCAGTTATTGATATTGCCATGGCATGTTCTGTGTTTAGAGGAGGAGTCAATGCGTGAATCTGGAACTGCATTAAAGTCCCTAGAAAGATAACTTCACCTTGTTTGATTTTATTGGTTTTGTTAATCAATTTGTTCAAAAATTTTGTTTGATTTCTGTTTGGGGCATATAAGTTTACAATTGTGCAGAGTTGATCATTAATACGACCAATCAAGATATGAAATCTTCCATTTGGATCGGGAATTTCCTCAATTAGGGCAAAGGGGATACTGTTTTTTATGATGGTAATGACTCCTGCTTTACTTTTCTGATTACATGCTTTAAATATATGTGGGAATTTTTGGTGGGAAAAGGTGGGGTGATTTTCAGATTTAAATTTTGTCTCCTGGATACATATGATATCCGCTTTGGATTTATCCAATTCTTTCCAAAGAGCAAATCTTTTTCTAGGGTTATTTAGACCCCTTACATTGTATGACATAATCTTGATACTCATGTTGGATTGTTAGAGTATGAATTAGGTCTATGGAAGAAAGTGGTCTCACTGGGAAAATGAAGTTGTACTGCGCCTTGATAGAAAAGAAAAAACAATCGGAATACCAATTATAATTATAAGCGTTACGCCTAAACAAATGCAAGTAGCAAATATAGGAAGATAGTTCACCTCAAAAATTAGATGAACTTTACTGGGGAGGTATTTCAAATTAGGAGTAGAGGGAAATCCTCTTAAAGATACAAGCCATTAGTTTTGACTTATACCATATCTCTTAAGGCAAAAGGAACGTTTGAGGATTCTCAACGAAGACCTTTATGGTTGGGTCCCTTATTTCTTAGTGTGGAGATGAGATCAAGCCCCTCCTCCACAGAAAAAATTGGGATTGTTTTCCCATTTAGGTAGACTAGAAGTTTTAGTGGAAAGCCCCATCTATAGGAAATTCCTTTTTCCCTGAAGAATGACGTGACCTCATTAAAGGTTTTCCTAGATTCAAGGGTGTCTTTAGAGAGGTCGGTGTAAATTTTTAAATTTTGGAAAGGTTCTGGGAATGTTTTCTTTTCTTTAAGATATTGAAAGATTTTTTCCTTCGTTGCATAAAAATGCATGCGCAGGATGGTATCCCTCGGAGTATCCTGTGGAATTGAACTAGGTCGAGGGAGTCTATGTATCCTGTCGATATTCAGGTCAAGATTTGTTAAAGAAGGAATAGCTTTTTTGAAAATGGAGCGAGCATGTTCTGCTAGATTATCCGGGGTGATGCTCTCAGGTATGCCTCGGATTTTAAAGTTATTCCTGCGGTTACGATCTTCCAGATCAGCCAGTTTAATTCTGAGCCTTTTGACCTCATTGGTCAGATTATAAATCTCAGATGATGCTTCTAAGGCAGTTTTTTCGACCTCTGACAGCCTCTCCTCTTGATCCATGAATTTTTTGTTTAATTGATCAAAGGAACTTTGAAACATTTTTGCTTGTTCCTCAAAGTTTTTTTTCATATTTTCATTTATTTTTGTAGCTAGGTTGGTCATGAATGCTTCCACTTGCTCCAACATTGGGCTGGGAGAGGGAGCATTCAAAGGTATAGAGGAAAGGCCTGAGGAGGCCGGTATTGTTTCTAAATTTTGTTTGTGCCTATGTTTAGCAGGGGTGGAATTGGGTGAGGTTGAGGAATCACTATGGTCATCATCCTCACTACCCTGAGAGCCTGGGAATTTTTCCCCCCAATCCCCCGGTTCTTTTCTTTTAGCTGAGACGAAGATATCCATACTTTCATGCATGGGGGATGATTGAGTAATGGATAGTGGGGCATGTTGAGTTTTGTTTTGATGAGGTTTTGCTGTATCTGCAAAAAGTACCGATTTTTTGTCTTTTTTGTCACTTAGGCGCGGTAAAGATGACTTTATGTCAGTCTTTAATGGGGATCTCGACCTGGTGGGGCTGATCAGATTGGTTTGATCCTTAGAAGGACTGTAATTGGAACGCAAATTATTTGTTTTGGACTCCTTTTGTCGTTTTGGGGAATTATTAACAGTTTTTTGAGAGTTAGGTCGATTACTCATTTTGAGAAAAATATGTTACTTAAATTCAATACAGAATACAAAGTATAGACAAATGGAGGTAAAGCTGTGAGGGTTGACCTTTCAGATAAGTGTATATGTAGATTGGTTGTGTAAAGTGAGTGTATATGTAGAATTAAATATTAAACTTTAGAAACATACAGTTAAATGTAAAGCTATTTAAGTTGACCTTATCAAGTTTGTGAAAATTGAACTCACCAAATGAGCATATTATGTACAATCAATTGTAAAACGTTGACTGTGCTAATATAAGTATTCTGACTTATACAACCTGTAATTGAAAAGTATGAGTCACAGAATATATGAAAAAAAAAGCTATTATTATAGCTCTAGGTTTGGTATATCAATATAGACAGGTATTCCAGCTTTATATTGGTATTAAAAGCCTGGGTAAAAACAGAAAAACAAAGACAGTGTTGCTGAAAATGAAGATGAGAATTAACTGTTATGCGAGTCAACCGGGGTACCACCAAGTGAGCTCCAGATAAAGTTGGGAGTAAATAGATAACTGTAAAATAAACTATAGAATTTATTCCAGAACTATTCAGGTGGTATTAGTAGTAAAGCAATCATAAAACATTAATCGGAAGCCTATAAATTGCTAAATATATGGAGATTGCTGATTTAGCTCTATATTAGACTTTAAAGTATGTAGAGTGGAATTACCTATATTTTCTGAGTTTGGTAAAGTTAATTCCTTTAGGGAAATAGGATTGGAGCCAATAACGTTAGTGGTGATGGAGGTGAGAACTGATTTTGTGAGAGTCAACAAGGGTAACTATCAGTGAGCTCTCACTAATATTGAGAGAAATTAGATATCTTAGTAGATCTACAGGATCTATATATATGTTATTAGAGTACAAAGGGAGCCAGGAGGTCTTGCCCTTAAAATAGAAATTATGTGGTGTTCTAAAAAACACAATAAGTAGACAATAATACTGATTAAAGTGATGCAGGCGCCTGTGGTGAAAAGCGTTTGTGTGACTGCAGAGCGTTGCGCCCAACAGGATTAGGGATACGATCAGTACGCTTGTAACACCACTTTTAACTGGGCTATGTTGCAGCGAAGCAGGCTATTTCTCATGGAGACCTGCTCGTCTCTGCTGCAGAGCGTTGCTCTAGTCTTACTTGTTTGAGACTGCAGATCGTTGAATTGAAGACCTCCGATGATGGTGTAGGCAGCTGGTCACTGATTCACGGCTCCACAGAGAGGCGCCCAGCTGCAAGCTGGTGAGCGCCAGTGAATGCCGTGCCAAAGTCCCTGCCACGCAGGAGAGAGGTCTTCAGCGCCGGGTTCTTCCGGAGGGTGCCGGGAAGTGGTCGGGCGCCACCGACTGGTTATATCCGCCGGAGAGACACCTGAGGCGGCTAGAAGGCGGCTACTAAAGCCAGGGATCACCAGGGAACACCGCTCTGAGTGCAGCCCAGGACCGCTGAACAAGGGGCGATGCCGGTGACCGCAACTGTGGAATGTGGGTCCCGGGAGTCGCTGTGCAGCTGCGATCGACGTCGGATTCAGGTGAAGGAACAAGCGGCGATCCGAAAACGCTGCTCCTCGGATAGTCCTCCACTGTGTTCCGCTGAGTCCGACGAATGGATCTCTACCTCCGCAGAGAGGCGCTTAACTGCGAGCTGGTGGGCGCCAGTGAATGCCGCGCCGGCGTCTCCGTTATGCAGGAGAGAGGTCTTCAGCGTCGGGTTCTTTTGGAGGGTGTCAGGAGATGGTCGGGCACCGCCGACTGAATAGGATTCAGGTAAGATGTGGATGGTCTTTTTACCCGGTGTCAGAGTATCGCAGGATCCGGTCTGAGGCTGAATATTTGATCTTGATTGCCTCGGGCCTGTGGAGAGGCCTATGGCCGCATGTATAGGTCGCAGTCAGATCCTGCTAGGCCGCGGGTCGTTGTGGATCTTAAAATGGCTTGATTGCAGAAAGAGTTGGTTCTTTATGAAGCTTGAAGGGAGAAAATGCTAATTTTTGTAGAAAGGAGCTTGTAAGGCTTGTGATGTCGCTGTGAATTGTAGCAATGGAGATTTTCCCTCAGGAGCTCCTATGGCTCACGTCCTGCACACCATGAGGCTTAAGCCACTCCCTCTCACATCGAGAGATGTGACCGCTCTTCCCGGCCTCCGGCGATACACTGACAGGAGGTAATCGCTCTCGCAGTGTATCACTGCGCTGCTGTGAGAGTTCACCAGAGTTCATCAGCTAAGGTGCTCTCACTTTCGGCACTAACTCTGTGTGTGAACTTTCTCACACAGCGGTGCCGTAAGTGAGAGCACCAAAACTGATCAGATGATGTACTCCGGTGAACCCTCACGGCAGCTCAGTGATACGCTGTGGGAGCGATTACCTCCTGTCAGTGTATTGCCGGCGGCTGGGTGACATTGACGTGGGACACTCGTATTAAATGGACTATGGCGGACAGTGAGTATATGTTGGTTTATTATTTTTGATTGCTTGCAGGAGATTCGGGCGTCGGGGATTAGGTGTTTGGTGAGTATGTATATTGTATGTGATTATGTCAAGGTTTTGATTTTTTTTTACAACTGAACTCAGGCGCGGGATGATGAGACTATTCTCCCATCATCGGCTCATGCTGTCTCTGTTATAGGTGACAGCAGACATAGACGGATGGGAGTATTAGTCCTATCAGACGACGCCAAAGTACAATCACTATGGGCTGTTCGTCGCATGGGTACACACTAGAATTGAGCGAAACAGGTCGGTCAGATTCATAAGTCGCCGACTTTCGCCAAAGTAAGGTTTCGTTGGTCGAAACCCGACCATAGCGTGCAGTCGGCCATGCGGTCGGCAAAACGAGCGCAAAAGTCGGTTTTCCCAGAATGCTTTCAGGCGCCTTTTTTCAGCCAATGAGCAAGGACTTACACTGTGGGCAACGAGATGACATGTGCAGCGTAAACCACCATCTTAGAGAAGGGCATTGCAGTGATTGGCTTGCTTTGGGGGGCGTCATAGTGTCTATAAAAGCCCTGAGCGACGACCTCCATTTTGCTTCTGCCGATCTTAACAGTAGGGAGAAGTTGCTGACGCTGTTTATCATTAGGGAGAGAGTTAGGGCTGGAAAGAGAAGTTCTTCTGTGCTTGTGCGGATAGCAATTGTGCTGTACAGTTAGTGTGCAGTGACGGGGAGGATCTTCTTGTGTGCAGCAGCGCTGGTTATTAGGCTGCCTGATAGCTGTATTGCTGTGTGTACACTGCTATGCAGACTGCTTTTTACACAGCCCTAATACTTTCATTCTTTTTTTCTGCACAGTTACCGAGCATTCATTTTTTCCCACACCGTATAGAGCTGTACGCTCCTCACATACTACCGTGTACCGGCTGGTATCACGGACAAATACATGCTGACCATCTGTGTGTGACTCCGTAAATATATACAGAGATTTAAATTTTCCCCTACACTGTATACAGCTGTACGCTTCTGATACAGTACCGTTTTTCTGCTTTTTGTATTACGGTCAAATCCATACTGAGAGAGCGTCTGTGTGTGACTCCGTAAATATATACGGAGATTTAAATTTTCCCCTATACTGTATACAGCTGTACGCTTCTGATACAGTACCGTTTTTCTGCTTTTTGTATTACGGTCAAATCCATACTGAGTGAGCCTCTGTGTGTGACTCCGGAAATATATACAGAGATTTAAATTTTCCCCTACACTGTATACAGCTGTACGCTCCTCAAACAGTACCATATATCTGCTGGTATTTTTGGTACATTTTCCCAAACATGAGGAAGTATGGTGGAAGAGGCTGCGGACGTGGGCGGGGGGGCAGCTGGTACTGATGGTGGTGGTGGTGCAGCTGCTGGCAGTGCCAAAAGCACAATAGCACCTAAGGCAGGAGGTGTTGAGCTTGCGTCATCGTCTGGCTCCAGAAGGCCTGGAAGGCTCCCTTTTCTGGGAGTAGGTAAACCGCTTTTAATGCCGGAGCATCAGGAACAGGTTTTGGCTTACATTGCCTAAACAGCCTCCAGCTCTATCGCCTCCTCTTCTGAAGTTTCAAAAACTGCAAGCACTGAGTCGTCAGTGCAGGCTCCTGGTCAGGAACAACACCTTTCCTTGTGTCCTTCACCCCACCAAAAGTGAATGATGCAGCAGGCCACACTTCAGATTACTCCCTGGAGCTCTTTTCACATACCATGCCTGGGTTATCAAGTCAAATCCTGAATTCCCCAGTCCAAGATGAATATGACATGGAGTGCACTGTTGCACAGCCACTGCTATATGATTCTTCTGGTACATTCTCCCAGAGCACTACATTGCCCTTGCAGTCTACTGAGCCAGAATCGGACCCTGATAAAACTCAGGTGCCCCTTCCCGCATACTATACCACCTTATAACGGTGACACAGAGGAAGGTGCAGATGAAATTGAAGAGGAGGTGATGGATGACCCAGTTGTTGACCCGGATTGGCATCCATTGGGGAAAGAGGGTGCCGCTGGCAATAGCTCAGAAGAGGAGGAGGATCCGCAGCAGGCATCGAAATCGCAGCTGCGGTTATCTGGCAGGCCTGTAGCAGTCCAAAAATGTGTTAAAAAAACAAAGAGTTGCAGGACAGCTTGGCCAGATGGTCAAATTAACACAGCATGCAAGCCCTGAAAAGTTTTCCCATAGTAAATCCTATTGATGAGGCAAAGGTTATCTGTAAGAAGTGCGGAAGGACCTTTAGCCGAGGGAAAAATCTCTGAAATTTGAATACCAGTTGCATGCTTAGACATGTAAACACCATGCACTTGCAAGCGTGGATGGACTACAAAACCTCACTGGCTTTGAACGCCTACATTGCCAAACTGATCTCATTAGAGATGATGCCCTTCCGTTTGGTTGAAAGCGCAGCGTTCCGAGAGCTCATGGCCTACGCTGTCCCACACTATGACCTACTCAGTCGGCACTTCTTTTCTAGAAAAGCCATCCCTGCCCTCCACCTGCATGTGAAATACCGCATTGCCCATGCAATCAATCAGCGAATGGAAAGGTGCACCTCACAACAGATGCATGGGCCAGTAAGCATGGCCAGGGCCGTTACGTGTCCATCACTGCGCACTGGGTTAATGTGGTGGATGCAGGTTCCACCGGGAACAGCGGCGGTGGGACAGTGCTGCCTAGCCCACGGTATAGGCAACAGTTGGCTGCAGGCGTTCGACCCTCCTCCTCCTCCAGAAGCGAAAGCTCGTCGCACGAGCACTCCATCCACAGCTGCCACTGTTGCCCACGAGGTGTCTCACTATCGAACAGCTAGTGGTAAGCGTCAGCAGGCTGTTTTAAAGATGATGTCTTTGGGTGACAACAGACACACCGTGGAGGTACTGGCCGACTACTTGCAGTGAGAAACTGAGTCATGGCTGGGCAGTCTACATCTTGAGCCAGGCAAGGTAGTCAGTGATAACAGCCGTAATTTTGTGGCGGCCATAGCCCTGGCAAAACTCAGACACATACCTTGCCTGGCTCACACCTTGAAACTGGTGGTGCAGTGCTTCATAAAGAATTATCCAGAGTTACCAGCCCTGCTCCATAAGGTGCGAAGACTGTGCTCGCACATCCATCGCTCGCCCATAGACTCCAGTCATATGCATAGGTTGCAGCGATCGCTCCACCTCCCCAAGCACCGCCTAATCATAGACATTACAACAAGGTGGAACTCCACCATGCACATGGTTGAGAGGCTGTGCCAACAGAGGCAGGCTGTAAT
The DNA here is from genome assembly GCA_033576555.1 of Oophaga sylvatica. Lineage (NCBI taxonomy): Eukaryota > Metazoa > Chordata > Amphibia > Anura > Dendrobatidae > Oophaga > Oophaga sylvatica. The sequence continues at coordinate 140,150,603 of JARQOD010000007.1, read as the reverse complement.
GCATTTGTGGGAGGATACATGGGCAGGCAGTTTGAGGGCAGACATCGAGTTGTCGGGTGTGCAGTGGTCAAAGCTGAAAGACCTCTGTAAAGTCCTTTAGTGTTTTGAGGAATGCACAAGGCTGGTAAGCGCAGACGACGCCATCATAAGCATGAGCATCCCGCTTATGTGTCTGCTCTTGCAAACTTTGACTCACATTAAGGATCAGGCGTCTGCAGCGGAGGAGGAGGGAAGCTTTGATGACAGTAAGCCATTGTCTGCTCAGGGAACTGTCCTGGACGAGGTGGAGAAAGAAGAGGAGGAGGAGGATGAGGGGATGATTACTTTGGGGAGGAGGATGCTTCTCGAGGGGCAAGAGAAAATGTTGGCTTGCCAAGGTGAGGTACAGGGTCTGTGCGTGACTGGAGGGATGTGGATTTGGCAGAAAGTGCTCCTCCACCCACCACGCATCATTGACACCTGGAACATTGGCCCACATGTGTGATTATGTCTTGTGGATCCTAAAAAGGGACCCCCGCATTGCCAAAATTATGAAGGATGACGACTACTGGTTAGCCAGCATCCTCGATCCATGCTATAAAGGCAAATTACAGAGCATCATGCCACAGGAGAACCTAGAGCTAATATTGGTGAACAAACAAGCAACTCTGGTAAACCGTTTATTAGAGGCATTCCCAGCACACAGCAGCGGTGTAGGTTTTACCACGAGCCCTACTGTGCAACATGGAAGTGGTGTTTGTGATGCACACAGCCGAAGTGGCGTTGGAGACAGGGGTTTCATGACTAGTGTTGAGCCACCCCCGTAGTGTTCAAGTTCGGTTTGGTTCGCCGAACACCCGTATGTTCGACGAACTGTTCGTCGAACTGTTCGTCGAACATCGTCGAACACCGTTAAAATCAATGGCAGGCAAACAAAAACACATAGAAACACATAGAAAACACTTCAAAGGTGTCCAAAAGCTGACAAACTACTCAGAAGACACAACTAACACATGGAAAAGTGACAAGTACATATAGTCATGCGAAAAGAAAAGAGGTGGAGGAGTAAAAGGAGGGGAGACACAGATATAGGCATGTCATGCCCTTCTAAAACCAAAAAGTGCGAAGCCGACACGGCCAGTCCGTTCCTGCCCGTGCGACCTCCGTGTCGCCGGGTTTGTGCCAGAGCTGCGGTGGACCCTGACGGCCAGCCCCCCTCTCCCAATACTGGTGCCTGTCCGCTGGTGGGTCAAGCGAGCCCCCCTGCGGTGGAGGCAGGTCTAATCTTTTTAATTTAAATTGTCTCTCTAATTTGAATGAGTACACTTTAAATCCTTTTACAAGGATCTATTGGAGGGCAAGTCTCATGGCAGCAGCCACGGTAATTCCAGCTCTAGTAGCGTCCAGTAAAGCTGCTGCAGTTAAAAAGCTTTTATAAGGATCAAGCTTGGCGGTCCACCGCAAGGCGTCCTACCGCCAGTCCCAGCCCCTGTGCCTTGGGGTGCCTCCCTGATGCTCTTCACTGAGTGTCCCGGGGGCCCGAAGCATTTCCTTTGAAAAAATTAAGTGTCCAAACTATAGGTGGTGTAGCTTGCTTAACAGCTGGGTTAATCCGCTGACTAGCAGACACTGGTACTAGGCCCAAAATTATTGTCTGGGCTAGACAGGGGGCATTAGCCTTCCGGATTGTAGAAGGTATTACATGGCAGCTGTACACGCTAGGATCCTGGACTTCTTCCATCATTCGGAGGGGAAATTGTGGGTCAAAATAGCTCAATCCATTTGTCCTAAAGCTCTTAGCACTCTCCCATGGTGCGCCCATTTAATTGTCCGCTCTCTTGGCCTCATGTCATATAGTACTTATGCCACTGCTTTGCCTTTGAGATCCCAAGAAAAAAGCATATCCTCAATCGACCCCCAGGGCCCCTTTCTCCCGATTTCAGATAATCCAGATTTCCCCCCATGACTATCTGCAAATAGATTTCTCGGTTCAAATAAATCCCATCCGATATTATTTTCTCATGTCACCTCCAATACTTCGATGCTCCCCCTCAATGACTTGTTACAGGGAAGAGCCACTTCCCCGAAGACAAATTTTGAATATAGCCAGTTACAACACTTCTATTCAACTGTGAAGAAGCGCACACATCTTCATAGAGATCTCACAAACTTTGAAAAATTGAGCCTATCATTGTCACCCCCTACACACTCCATCTCCCTACTGTATAATCTCCTCATTGCCCAGGTAACTGACAATAGGCCAGGATTCTGCGGTGCATGGGAAAGGGAACTGGGGAAGTCCTTCTCTGACTCACAATGGGATAAATGTTTCTTCAATAGGGTCCAAAGCTCAGGAAACCACCTTCAAAATTATCTCTAGATGGTACGGGTACCAGCAGTCCTTCATAGATGGTATCCAATGATCTCAGATAGATGTTGGAGATGTGGGGAGGGGGAAGGAACAATGTCACACAAATGGTGGGCATGCCCTATAATAAATGCATTTTGGGCAAAGGTGGTTCCCATGATTGAGAAAATAACTGGTTTGACTATCCCTAATACGCCAGAAGCCCTCCTTTTATCAATGTTACCAATAAGTAAACGTAGTTATAAAAGGTCATCAATAGGCTACCTAATACAGGCGGCTAAGAAGGTCATTCCACGACACTGGAAAAGCAGAGACCCACCCACTGTGGAGGAATGGTTTGCGCAGTTCTCCCTCCTTAATAGGATGGAGCATCTGATTGCCATCTCACCAGCTGATGTTGATAGATACTGTGTGATTTGGAGGAATTGGATTGATTTGCAAAACTCTGACGCCTACCATCTAGCCCCCAACTAAAGTTATCCGTGATGTCGGGACAACAATGATCACAATCGCACTCTATTGATTGGTGGTCTGCTCCCTCTCGCTCTATCTTTCATATGGAAAAATACATGCTTGATCTGGATATTGATGGAAAACCCTCCCTGTACCCCCCAATGTACTGTCGTTATGCATAGATTTATAGTTATACTACCCCTTTTACTATGTATATTGTATTTTCTTGTACTTTTTCACCACAAAAAAAAAAAAAATTGAATTTGAAAAAAAAATTGTAATTAGATCTACAGCCGGTGGCTACTCCGCTGACTAGCAGACACTGAAGCTTTGTAGCAGACCTCTGATTCCCAGGCTATAGTATGAGTAAACAGCTCTTCACACTCAACCATCTGTGTTACCCCAAGCCATAGTGTATGTAGTTTCTTACGGTTAAAAGGGGGGGGGGAAGGCCCAACCCACCTGTAATTGACGATGCCAACGTCACGTAAAACACAGCAAGGGGACTCCAAAAGGAGTCTCCATTATTTCAAAAAATTTGGGGCACAGACACCACTTAAGTGGCATCAATTGCCCCAGAGTTGCTTAAATCGGTTGGTGAGGTGATTTTAACAAATCCTCAAGCTTTTACTCTCCCCAGGATGACGCAGGGGTAGAAAAGTCCTTGCGGATCCATGATTTGTTCATCTTTATGAACGTGAGTCTGTCTACATTGTCAGTGGACAGCCGCATGCGCTTATCTGTCAGTACACCACCAGCAGCGCTGAACACACGTTCAGAGAGAACTCTGGCTGCGGGGCATGACAAGATCTCCTAGGCGTGAGTGGCGAGCTCCGGCCATTTATCCAGATTGGAAGCCCAAAAAGAGCAAGGGTCCAGTGACAGTCATGGCTTCGATGTTCAGTTGGAGATACTCCTGTACCATCGTCTCTAGGCGTTGACTATGTGTCTGACTTCTTGTCTCCTGTGGCCTTGCAAAGGATGGGCTAAAAAAATGGTGAAAGGATTCCGCAAATTTGCTGTTAACACCAGCAGATACTGTGTTTCTGTTATAGTTTGAGTGCTGAAGACTCGACAGTCCCACGGTTGGCAAGTTATAACTGTGAGATTCACTACGTGCACCACTGGTGTTTTGTGGAAAAGCACATGTAAGATTATGCAACAATCTCTGCTGATACTCCTGCATGCGTGAATCCCTTTCTATGGCAGGAATTATTTCGGCAAATTTACTTTTGTACCAGGGATCTAACAGTGTGGCTACCCAGTAGTCAGGATTATTTCGAATTCTGACAATTCGAGGGTCATGTTGCAGGTAGTGCAGCAAGAAGGCACTCATGTGTCTTGCGCATCCAGGAGGACCAAGACCCTGTTGTGTTGGTGGCGAGGTAAGAATCATGCTTCCTTCCTCTGCCCTCTGATCCCCAACCTCGCACAACAGAAATGTGATCAAGGTCTCCCTCATCTGATGAGTCTTCCATGCCCATCGCCAGTTCGTCCTCCACTTCTTCTTGGGCTCCTGCACCTTTCTCACTAGTTTGGCTGCTACCATGCGCCCTGGTTAATCCCTCTTCCCCACCCTCCTAATTGACAACTCTGGAGTTGTTTGCACAAAAAATGATGGAAACCGAGCAGAGCTGAGAGGCCAAATTGTGGTACTAGTCCAAAAGGATTGGCTGGGTTAGAAGCAGTAAAACAATTTTATTAGATACACAGGTCGTGGAGCTTGGTATAGATGGCCTAATAGAATGAGTACCAAACACTGTTACAGGCCCAAAATTATTGTCCAGGCAAGATGCAGCTAAAAATTATTAGTAATTTCAACCCTGGTGGAGCTTAGTATAGATGGCCTAATAGAATGAGTACCACACACTGCTACTATGCCCCAAGTTATTTTACAGGCAAGATACAGCTAAAAATCCGTAGTTATTTGAACGCTGGTGGCGCTTAGTATAGATGGCCTAATAGAATGAGTACCACACACTGCTACTATGCCCCATATTATTTTACAGGCAAGATACAGCTAAAAATTCGTAGTTATTTGAACGCTGGTGGCGCTTTGTATAGATGGCCTAATAGAATGAGTACCACACACTGCTACTATGCCCCAAATTATTTTACAGGCAAGATACAGCTAAAAATTCGTAGTTATTTGAACGCTGGTGGAGCTTTGTATAGATGGCCTAATAGAATGAGAACCAAACACTGTTACTATGCCCCAAATTATTTTACAGGCAAGATGCAGCTAAAAATTCGTAGTTATTTGAACGCTGGTGGAGCTTTGTAGAGATGGCCTAATAGAATGAGTACCACACACTGCTACTATGCCCAAAATTATTTTCCAGGCAAGATGCAGCTAAAAATTCATAGTTATTTGAACGCTGGTGGAGCTGGCAAAAAGTGATAGGAACTGATGTAACCTAGCCCTCAAAAGGGCTGCAATTACAAATAGTCACTACTCCCAACCTATCTGTCTATTTATTAAGAGCACAGACCTGCCTGCTAAAAGTGCTAGGAACTGCTGTAACCTAGCCCTCAAAAGGGCTGCAATTACAAACTAGTCCCATTCCCTACTCCCTAAACCTTTCTGTCGATTTAAAAGAAATTTCGCTTCAAATTCGCTCGTGCACAATATAGCGCTCACAGCAGCAGCAGTGCCGTCTAACACTCAGCTGCAGCAGTGAGAAAATGGTGGCGATGGGAAAATGGCTGGGTGTTATACGGCAAGGACATGTGACATACACAGCCAGTGACACATGCCCTTGCTTGTGTGAAAAAAAAAACACTTCGCTCCGTGTGTGCACTTCTGATAGGCTGACAAACTGCAAATCCCCTCTGTAAATGCGGGAAAGAGAAAAAAAAATGGAGATCTTCATTATTTCTGCAGAGATCCATCCCAAGCCCCTCCCCCCGCCCCGCTGTACACTCAAACTGTGTATTAACATTGATTATCAGCATTACTGTGAAAAAATCCAGTTACGATTTTGGTGCACGAACAGTTATCAAACATAACCACGAACAGCTGGATTTTTTCCAAATCGTTCGGGTTCGTCGAACGGCTCGAACACCGCCCAAAACAGCTCGAATTTGAGATTGGCGAACAGTTCGATTCGAACACCGCTCATCTCTATTCATGACCATGTTGTGGACTGATTTCTCGAGTACCGCTCACACGACTTTTAATACTGAATCGATTGCAACAGACAGGAGACAGCAATTGTCAACTATGGTTCAAAATTACCTCTCCTCCCCTATCGATGTTCTCCCTCACAGTTCATTCCCCTTTGACTACTGGGCCTGTAAACTGGACACCTGGCCTGAATTGGCACAATATGCTTTACAGGAGCTCGCTTGCCCTGCTGGTAGTGTGCTATCAGAAAGAGTCTTCAGTGCTTCTGGATCAATCCTGACAGAAAGAAGGACCCGGCTGTCGACCCAAAATGTTGGTGATCTCACCTTCAATAAAATGAACCATGCCTGGGTTTCAAAGGATTTTGTCCCACCTTCCCCTGATGACACATAGGTTGCCAGTAAAATGGCTCGCTTTGTCCTCCTCTTCCTCTGACTTCTCCAATTCCTCCATTTGCAGCTGCTGAAAGTCCAGCCTACACCTCAACATATGCCAGTTTTTCCACCTCCCTAACTGGGCTGTACTCCCCCTATCCAGGGTCGGCGTCAGCACCTGGCACACCCGGGCAAGTGCCGGGGCCCTGAGCAGGTGGGGGGCCCACTCGCCGTCAGAGACACCAGCGTACTATGAGGGGCCCTGTGCCAGTGCCGGCACCCACGAGTGGGCCCCCCCGCTTGTTGAGGGCCCCAGCACTTGCAATACTTACCTCTCCCTGCTCCACCGCTGTGACGTCTTGCACGTTTCCTGTCAGTGACATTCGGTCAGAGAGCGCGATGATGTCACTTCTGTGTGCCTTCTGCCTGAACAGTCACAGTGCAGAGAGCTGAAAGATGGCGACGCTGAGGAGTCCAGAGTAGAGCAGTGCCCAGCGAGGATAGGTATTTCATTTTTTATAATGTTTGGAGCAATATATTTTGAGCATTATACACTGGAGAATTATATATGTGGCCCATCATACCCTTGAGCATCATAGATTGGGCCCATTATACACTGGAGCATTATATATGGGGCCCATCATACACTGGAGCATCATATACGGGGCCCATTATACACTGGAGCATCATATGGGGCCCATTATATATGGAGCATTATATAGGCCCATCATACACTGGAGCATCATCCATGGGGCACATCATATACTGGAGCATCATATGGGGCACATTATATATGGTGCATTATATATGAGGACCATTATATTTGGAGCATTACATGGAGCTCATCATACACTGGAACATCATATATGGGGCCCATCATATACTAGAGCATCATATGGGGTTCATTATTTATGGGGCATCATATACGGCCCTTTATATATGGACATCATATGGAGCACATATGGGGCCTATTCTGTATGGAGCATTATATGGAGCCCATTCTGTATGGAGCAATATATGGGGCTCATTATTCTGTATGGTGCACTATGTGGTGGCCATAATACTGTATGGAGGACTATACTGTCCGGTTTTTGAGCTATTGTAGAATTTACAATAGATATCACTCATGTAATGTAAGAAGTGAAGTATTTGGCATTGTACTATACCTATATTTCTCTGCCGTATCGGATCATCATGAATTGTGGTATGTGTTAAAGGGGCCCACAAAAACCTGGAGCCAGCCCTGCCCCCCCACAACTTTAGCCAAATAACCCCCAGTTTTCAATGCATTACTATTATAAAGTAAATTAAGGTTGACAAGCTTAAGTAGTAAGAATTGATGTCGCTGGCATTGAGATGGGCACTGTAGGTGTGTTTACTGTCCTCCACTCACTGGCGACTGTTATTTCCCATTGACTTGCATTGGGGTCGGGTTTCATTTTTTGACCGAACTTCGACTTTTGCCGGGAGTTAGTTGGCCGATATCGTTCGACTCGTCTTTTGGTGAAGTCGGATGGTCCGAAACCCGACTCGACCCTCCCGGAGGAAATGTCGCTCATCTCTAGTACACACACAGACAAACACAGCCACTCGCAGACAGACACAGACATGCACACATTCTCCGCTCACACATATTCTCCACTCACACACATATTCTCCACCCACACACTCTTCCTCCTTCTGACATCATTTCCTTTGACAATTCTGCAGCATTTTTGGCAGCAAATCCGCAAACCTTGTTACACCTGCGTTTTTGCTGCAGATTTGACTGACTCAATGGAAGTCAATGAGTGAAAAACGCTGCAGATCCGCAAAAAGAATTAACATGCTGCAGAAAATAAGACGCTGCAAATAAGCATGAAAATTTCTGGATCACTTCAGGATTGTCATTGATTAACCTTGCTTTAGAAATCCATTGCGTTTTTGGAGCTTTCCACGTGGAAAAAAATGCTGCGAAAACGCAACAAATTCGCATCGTGTGCACATAGCTTTATGGTACACGGCCTGCACACTGTCTTTTCCTATAAAATATTCCGAGCTCACCACATCCCTTTATATACTATGAGCACCACTCCGTCCTCTGTTATGAATTCTACCCATCACACCCTCCTCACTTATGAGCTATGATCTCCACACTCCCCACCTCATGCTGACTCCTCCTTGAACTGTCTCCCTCACAGTAAACTCCATACTGAGCCCATTTCCCCATACTGAACCCCCAACACCACTCCTACATACTAAGCCCACTCCATGCTGCCTCTTCTCCATAGTTATCCCACCTCATGATGCCCCTTCTCTATAGTGATCCCACCTCACGATGCACCTTCTCCATAGTGATCCCACGCCACACTGCCCCTTCTCCATAGTGATCCCAGCCCACATTGGTAGTCGTGGGCGAGTTCCCTAAGTCACAGTGAGCTCCCCGGCACCTTGTACATAGAAAGACAAGTGAATTCCCAGTCCTGCGGTACAGTCAGTTACCTTCATCACATGTTCACTTCGGTTGCAGATCAGGTCTCAGGAAACACCACAAGCCACAGTTCTGTTCCAACTATAAAAACTTTACTGAATACGGTGCAAACGAGACAATGCTTCCTGTACTTTCCCTACAGCCTCTGTATGTGGCACGCCACTGGCATCTATCCTGGTTCCGAAGCCCATATTTCTCCTGGGGTCGATCCCGCAGAGCCAGTGCCCGTCCACACTGCCTGTCAACCTGGGGCAGCTTTTATCCCGACGACCGGGGACTCTTCTGTCTCTACGGTGCATGTCCTGCCCTGGGCATGCCTGCCCTGTCTCTGCTGCTTATACAGGAAGTTCTTTCTCTAAGTCCCTGAGGCTTTGCACCATCCCCCTTTTAACTCTTCCCAGCTGTTTAACCGTCTGTATTCTGTCCTTAAGCTGGATAATACTTTTTTGTACATTACAGTAGTAAACATCACAGCATAATACAGCACATTACACATTACAGGAACATTAATAAACCACACATTACATTAACATTGACAAACAATAAGGTGCAACACGTGTTACATGTGTACAGTATCCACAGGAGAGAGAAGGCTGTTCAGGGTCCCTGCCACCTTCTTATACTCCTACCCCATACTGCCCCTTCTCCATAGTGACCCCACCCACATTGCCTCTTCTCTATAGTGATCCCACCCACACTGCCCCTTCTCTATAGTGTGCCCCCATGCTGCCCCTTCTCCATAGTGACCGCATCCCTTGCTTCCCCTTCTCCATAGCCATCCAACCCCAGTCTGCCCCCTTTTCCATAGTGATCCCACCCCATATGACACCCTTTCTGCATTCTAAGCCCTTTTTTCCATACTTTGCTGCCTCTTCTGTATACTGAGCCCCCCACCCCAGGCTGCCCCTTGTAGCTTCGGCTCAATGAGCTCTTAGCTGGCTGCTCCTGGATTCGGCGGCATCTCCTCATCTGCAGCGGTCTGCAGTAACGTCGGCAGTGTGATGAGGTAAACTCATTGCGCTGCTGTGATGTCAGGAGAATGTACACGCCGGGTCAGGGAGGTGATTGCAGCTCTACTGACCCAGGAAGTGGCTGGCGCGCATGGAATTTCTTTTGTATTGGCATCTTAAAGATGCTAATACAGATGAATACGGGGACACTTCCCTCCCCCCTGCAAATACTCCGGTTTTCTTTGGGAGTCTGGGGAAGGAAGGACCATTTTAAAAAATAAATATTTTTTTAAATCCTGAGCATGGCATCAGACCTCCAGTACCTATTGGCAAATCTGTCCTGATTTTATGTGTAATAAGTGCATATCATATGCAAGATACAAAACTTTCTCTTTGATCAGGTGAGTTTTGCAGTTATATTTGAATCTGGAAAGATACTGTACTTCATATCTGTATTAAAAGCAGTTTCTCACTAGTCACTACCCTTTAGGCTAAGTTCACACGTTGCGGAATTGCCACGGAAATTTCTGCGGCAATCCCGCACTTCTCTGCCGCGGGAAATACGCATTTTTTTTGTATGCGTATTCCCGCCAGAAACTAGCGTTTTGCAAGCGTAATTAGCTTGCAGAATGCTAGCGTTTTCCTAGCGATCTGTAGCATCGCTTGGAAAACTGATTGACAGGTTGGTCACACGAGTCAAACATAGTGTTTGACACATGTGACCAACTTTTTACTATTGATGCCGCCTAAGCCACATCAATAGTAAAAAGATCTAATGTAAAAATAATAAAAAAAATAATAAATAATGATATTCTCACCTTCCGGCGGCCCCCGCAGCCTTCCCGCCTCTCAGCGACGCTCCCGGCCAATCGCGTTCCCAAGGATGCATTGCAGCAGACCCCAGATGACGTAGCATCACACGAGACCGCTACGTCATCTGGGTGATTCTCGCAAAGGACTCCTGGGACCGGGAGTGTCGCTGAGAGGCGGGAAAGCTGCGGGGGCCGCCGGAAGGTGAGAATATCATTATTTTTTATTTTAATTATTATTTTACCAGGGATATGGTACCCAGGGCCTGGAGAAGAGTCTCCTCTCCTCCAGACCCTGGGTACCATCGCACATGAACCGCTTACATTCCGCATAGCCACATGCGGAAAGTAAGCGGTTCAATTCATTCCTATGGCGGCGATTCTGCTGAGATTACGCAAAATTAATGAACATGTTGCTATTTTTTCCGCGAAGCGTTTTTTTCGCGGAAAAAAATGCAACATGTGGCCAAAACATGCGGAATCCATTAACATGTATAGGATGCTTAATAGTTGCGTTTTTTTCGCGTTTTTACCGCGGAAAATCGCGGAAAAAACGCGAAAAAAACGCAAATATTCCTGAACGTGTGAACTTAGCCTTACACTTTCCGGTTTTGCATCATATCAAGTGTGTGCCAAATTATACCTGGATTCTTTTGCTCTTATCATTACTTCTGCATTATGAAGCAAAATATGTTTGCAACTGTCACATATTTAGCTTGATGTTCTATGAACAATATTAAAAAGAAAGTTACATTCTAAGAATTTATTGTACTTGCTGTTATGAACTTATCGAGGGTCATCTACCAGTCAATAGTGCACATAACGTTGAATTAATGATTAGGGATGAGTGACCATACTCGATGATACTCGGTTATCATGGTGCTCGGGTGTACTCGGCGAGTATTGGGAGGTGCTCTATGTAAAACTCGAATCCCGCCCCACATTTTTGGAGCCTGTTACACAGCCAATAAGCATGCGGGATTGCCTGCAGGTCACTGTAATGCCGTTGCCATCTTTGTTGTGGCATTACTGTAATTGGCTGGCAGTGTGACATCATGAGGGGTTATAAAAGAACAGGCGCCACCTGGCTCGGCTCACTGACGCCACTGCACTGATCTATGACTCTTCATATTGGAGGGAGAGAGTGCTTGTCTAGGCCTTTGTGTGCACAGTATAACAAATGCAGAGGCCTGTAGTGTGCTGGTGCTGAAGCTGAGCCATCATACTAACACCCTTTTTAAGGGCTAATCATTTGCTTTGCTGTTTGTATCGCATACATTCTGCATTTAGTGTAGGGAGGTAGAGGGAGTCGCAGGAGCAGGGAGAGAGGCTGAATACAAACTGTAGACAGTGATTAGGGCTGTGTAGTCCATTGCCAGATGTATAGCTGCACTTTTTTTTTGGGGGGGCGGGTATAAACATTGAATGTATTTTGATCTATCGAGTATGATGTGCTTTGTGTTACTTTTTTGCTTGATATAACTCTCCAAAAAAATTGTTGAAAAATTTTCCTTGGTTAGACTTTGTACTGTACCTATACACTATTAGGTGTTCTGGGGTAAATTTTTTTGATATACAACACTCCAAAAAATTTGAGAAGGTTAAATTTCTCACTCATACAGTATTATGTGGCCTGGGGTATATTTCTGTGATCTAAAAAACTGAAAAAAGCATTAAAAAATTTTGCAGGCTTAAATTTCTCAGCCATATTGTATTCCGTGGCCTGCGGTACATTTCACTGACATCTAATACACTCCAAAAAAGCATTAAAAAAAATTAGCTGGATTACATTTCTTACCAACGATCCACTTTTAGATCTGTGGCAGATGTCTCTTTGCATATTAAAACCTTTTTCCTTTCAGGTCATCGGGGGTTAATCTCAGTCTTTTCCCCCGGTGGCCGCTGGTGTAATTACATTGCTGCTGACCATCCTTTATAAGGTCACCTGAGGCGTCAGCTGACTGTTGGTGATATTGCTACCTTTTGGAGACCAACCAAGCTGAAGTCAGTAGCTTGCGGAGCCAAGTGGTACTTCTGCTGTTTCCCTGATTTGGTGCCTTTCTCTGCTGTTTGGTGCTTTGCAGCAGAGCAAGCTAAGTGTTTATTGTTTAGTTATTTAATCCCTAGGTGTCTGTCTTTTTTTTTTGTTGTTTTGGTGTAATTTCACTTTATTCCCTGTCTCACCTCCTGGGGAGGGGGTTGGTGGGTTTAGCTCAGGGCTAAACAGGAGACAGGGACAGGTCGGTGGCTTGGGCCTCACTACCTTCAAGTGTACCCCCAAGTTAAGGACGAGACAGGGTCCTTCCTTAGCCTTAGGGGCAGTTCAGGGGCCCAGGTTCCTCATCCCCTGTATTTCTACAACTGCCCCGTGACACCAGTACACTATTCCATGGTCTGGGGTACATTTCCTTGATATTATTATGTAACACTCCAAAAAATGACCAAGGCCTGGATTAGCCCATACTTTTCCACACCATCAGATGACCGCAACATATAAAGTGTTTTTAATATTCAATATTTGAATGAAGCCCGCCAGTTGTGGCCTTTCAGAGGTCTAAGGATGACCCTCCTTATAATTTTTGTCTGGCTTTGCACTTTCTGCAAAGACTTTATGACTGTGTAAGCACATCAACTACACTTTCAAAATATTTACATTCTAAATGTTTTTATGGTTTCAGTTAGTCTTCCATACAGCTTAGCACAGTTATTGTTGCATGACGGTGATATGTAAAGCTTACAGAAAGCATTGAAACATATTTCTGGATTAGATTACTCATTCATAGAGTATTACATACTTTCTGTCACATTTTGGTGGTACATAACAGTCTAAAACAGCATTTAAAAATTTTGCTTGGTTACATTTTTTACTCATACACTATTCTGTGGTCTGGGATTTGTCATATTACACTAAACCATACATGCAATTCAAGTATAGTGGTATCGGCCTTGCATAATTAGTGTAATGCTGGCTTTTCTCCAATTCCGTGTACGGATATTTTTTATATCTATAAACCAGAATGGATTTGCTTATTAAATTGTCACTATACACTTCTTTCGGGTCTGTCAGTATACCCTCATACTTGTTCAAAAATTATCAGCATTATCACGTCCTTGACTGCTTGTATCGGCGCCATTACTCCCAAAGTTGTCAAATTAGTTTTTTCGGAATACGTGTCTGGTGCATGGGGTATACCCTCGGCACAGTAAACTCACCATACTTTACATCCTGGCACTGGGAAACCAAAGTGAAAAATGATTGTATTTTGTGCCGTATACAGTTTGCTCTGCACATTTGTGCTTACCCTAACTGATATATCAATTTTGTAATGTAGTTATATGTACTCGTATACGTCGTTGGGTAACAATCTTCTGTTAATGGACTACATTACTGCGGAAATACAGTGGTAAATTTAACCATGTCTGGTTTATTTTTTTATTCATTTTTTCTCAATGTGTGAATGTTCGTATGGCGATCCCGCAGGTATGTAGACATGTAATAATAATGTAATATAAAACTTGGGTTGTGTGTTTTTTTTTAAAAAATTTAAAAAATTTTTTATCAACAAATATTTGTCCGTGAGTAACTATAATAACATTTAACGTATTTACTATACTGAGGCGTACTGTGCCAAGGTTTTTTATATTTTTGGACTAGGACTACGGTACCATAGGTCCCCTGAGGAATATAGGAAAAATATTGTCAAAGCGTCTTACGACATCCAATAGTACCACCAAGGATACCAGGTAGAGGTGTGGTCTACAGTCAGTCGTGACCAGGCTGTCTTGTGCTCTATGTGCAGGTGCTCTTTCTTGCTCTGCTCGGGGTTGCACTGAGGGTTGTGCCTGTGGGTGGTTGTGCCAGGGGGCGCTCATGGGGGTGTACAGGCATGGCTTTCTTTTAGTGGTAGCACTGTGGGGTCTTGCCTGGGTGGATCACTGTGGGTGGCTGTGCTCGGGGTGTTAGGCGTGGGGTGTGTGCACTGTGAGGGAGGCCTGGATGTGGTGGGGCGCAATATCTCCGCAGGGTCCCAGGTTCCCATGCACTCTTGTGGGACCAGGGGTCGCTCTTGCTGGTGGGCTTACGGCATTGACCATACCCAGAACCCCCTGATGTCGCTGTGCAACCGAGGCCTCCTGGAAACAGGTCCCCAGCCCGGTGTCCACTGGGAGGGAGCTCAATTGATCTCCGCACGGTTGTCCAAAACACTTCTTAATAATTAAGGATTCCAGGCTCCTAGGATGTAAGCTCCCCAAGCTAGCTTTCAATTGACAATGCTCCGTAACCGTGCCGCCCTTACAGGCCCGCGCCCACCACAAGGGTTCCGCTACTACATTTTAGTTATTGCGCCTAATCTGCCCCCCTTCCCAATTTTTGGAGCTTTTGCCGAAACGTTTTATGGGATTAGCCCTGCTCCTCTTTGTGCCTAAGGCTTCTGTAATGCCCATTACATCATTCTTCTTCTTAAACGCGACAGTTTTGAATTGCTCCTCATATGTTTTCCATGTCATACACCATCAAACTGCAGCTTACAATGTCCGGTTTGCGGCAGCTCTCCTGGCGCCCCCAGTCCTGGCGGCGCTCACCTGCGGAGGAAGCAGCCGGCTCTGGAACAGATGACAGTCGGGGCTCCGGTACAGACAGGTAGACCTCTGGTGCCTGCGCGGCCTCCTCCATGAGGACGGGTGTCGCTTCTTCTGTCTCAGCGACGGGGGCAGACAGCGGGATCTGGGGTGCTGCCGGTGCAGCGTTTTTTGCAGGAACGGGTGCCTCCACTGCGACAACGTCAACCGGATCACATTGCAAGGGCTGGGATGCCCGCACGGACTCCTCTACTAGAACGGGTGCCTCACCTTCCGGTACAGACACTTCAGGTAAGAGGGATTGGCGCCACTCCAAGTTTAGTTTTGGGCACGCCAGCTGGCTTCCATCCTGGCGACCTCCTCCCGGTGCCGGGCCAGGTCTCTCAGGGTATCCTCCGCTTCTTGCAGCGTAGGAGGGTTTCCAGGCCGGGTGCCCAACGGTGGTTCCGTGGCGATCGGGTCGCTTCCGTGGGGGGAGAGCTCTGACTGCTCCATCCCTTCACACTTCTGCTCGTGTCCATTAGCCAGCTCTGCCAAGTCACATGTGTCATTAGCATCTGGAGAGGGCCCCTCTTTTGTAGTGAGGCGGGACCTTCGTGTTAGTTTCCGCACACTGAGGAGGATGAGGAGGCGGAACTCAAGAGCTGTGGGGCACGATCTTACATTGCAGTAACATTTAGAGTGGTCGGCCATCGTTTTCGCGCCACTGAGTGAGTGTACACCCACGAAGAGCACGCCCTTCTTCTTCACCAGTGCCTCGTCGTGACGCAGATATGGCGGAAAAATGGCAAATACATTCTCTGATGATTTTAGCAATTCTCAAGCACAAAACCAGTTCAATTCAGGCACACAGGACTCGCTTATAGCGAGCTACAGAATCCTGTTCGTGACGCCCAAGTTGAGTCGCACAGAGCCAGAGGTTTTGGGGTACTCGTCACCGAGCCCGTCGACTTCTATGGGGTATGTCACGGCTTTACCCGGCAATTGAATCAGAGTCTATTTTACTATGTAGAAGTGTATAAACTATAAATATATGTATATATATATGTCACAATGACATGTATATATATATAATATATATATATATATTTGTATTCTATGTGAGTATATTTTGTGTTTACAACGAAAGAAAGTGTTTTTTTAGTTGCGATATTTTGTTCCCATAGACTTACATGGGACTTCCGGTATCGGAATCGGATATCGACGATATTTAGTGATATCGGCGATACCATCCCGATCCGATATTTTTAGATATCGAGCAGTATCGCTCAACACTATCTGGGATACATTTTTGTCATATATAACACTCAAAAAAAACCATTACCAAATTTTGCTGGTTAAATTTCACAGTAATAGAGTTTTGCGTGATCTTAGGTACATTTCTATGACATATACACTCCCAAATAGTGTTAAAAAATATTGCTGGGTTAAATTTCTCACCAAACGCTTTTCCGTGTGCTGGGGTACATTTTTTTATGACCTATAACACTCCAAAATAGTATTTTTTGCTGTATTAAATTTCTCACTCATACACTATTTCATCTTCTGGGGTACATTTTGTCTTTATATAACCCTCAAACTTGTTCAAAAATGTATCAGCATTATATTGCCAGCCCATATAGCATTACATGTTCTTGGGTACATTTCGGGGGGCATATAACAACCAAAAGTTCGTCATAAATTTATTGGCATTATATTGCTCATCCATAGAGAATTACGTGTTCTTGGGTGCATTTTGGTGGTATCTCACCCTCGAAAAAATTGTTCAATATTTTTTCAGTATCATATTGCTCACCCATACATTATTACATGTTCTTGGGCACATTTTGTTGGTATATAACCCCAAAAAACTTGTTAAAAAATGTATTGATATTTTATTGTGCATCTATACAGTTTTCCGTCTACTTGCGTACATTTTGTGGCTAGATAACCCTAAAAAACTTGTTAATAATAATAATAATCTTTATTTATTTTGTTAAAAAATGTAGTTATTATTTTGCTCATCCTACAGTATTACGTGTTCTTGGGTACATTTCTGTGGTATAAAACAATCCAAAAAAGTAAAAAAAAATTTTTTCCTGATTCAATTGGTCATCCAATACAATTTAACGTGCTTTGTGTAAAATTACAGTGGGTAAAAATTTTGCAAACCACTTGTACTGGTACAGTTAAAATATTGTTTTCCCAAAATTTACTATTGTCACATATACTCTGCAATTTGGTTTGTGTGAATGTTCGTTTGTTCGAAATAAAATCCCAAATTAGCCTGGTATAAGTGTAGACATTTGGTTATTCAAAAATTGACTATTGTCACACATACTATAAAACTTGGTTGGTGTGAAATTTTGTTGGTTTTAAAAAAAATGGGCTGATAGAGGTGTAGAAATTTTTTACAACAAAAATATTTTGTCCCCGTTAGCTTTTAGAACAATATTTTAGTAAAATATATTTCATTTTTTGCAAACTGTGTATTCTTGAACCTATATCTGTAGGAGTAATGTGCCAAGTGGTTTGAATGTTACTGTATTTTTCGGACTATAAGACTCACCGGACCATAAGACGCACCCAAATTTTCAGAAGGAATATAGGGAAAAAAAATAATGTGTCAAATGGGGTCCGTCTTACACTCCGAATTCAGCTTACCATCAAAGGGATCAGCACAGGTAGAGGAGTGGTCACAGGGGGCGTTCGGTGGTCCAGGCTGGTGCGGTGGTGGTGCTCTATGTTGCAGGGGTGCTCTGTGGGGTGGCTGTGCTCTGTGGGGTGGCTGTGCTCTGTTGGGTGGTTGTGCACTGTAGGGTGGTTGTGCTCTGTGGGGTGGTTGTGCTCTGTGGGGTGGCTGTGCTCTGTGGGGTGGTTGTACACTGTGGAGTGGTTGTGCTTTGTGGGGTGGTTGAGCACTGTGGGGTGTCTGTGCTCTGTGGGTGGTTGTGCACTGTGGGGTGGGCTGTGCACTGTGGGGTGGCTGTGCTCTGTGGGGTGGCTGTGCTCTGTGGGGTGGCTGTGCTCTGTGAGGTAGCTCTGCTCTGTGAGGTTGCTGTGCTCTGTGGGGTCGCAATATACTTACAAATCCTGTGGCAGCGGTCCCATGGTGGGGGTCCCAATGCAGCCTCCTGTGCTCTGTGGTGCGGTGGTGTCGGGGCTCTGTGCTGCGTGGGGGGGTCCACCGGCATTTGATCATAGCCCGAAAGCCCCTGCAGCTCCGCTGCTGCAACGCTGAGGCCTCCTGAAACATGGCCGCCAGGGGCCTTCGGAAAAATGGCCACTGGAGGCAGCGGATGCTCAGATTCAGATCTCCGCAACGAGATCTTGTCCCGAGATCTCGGGAGACGATTTCTCGGGAAGAGATCTCGTTGCCGAGATTTGAATTTGAGTATGCGGCGGCCATCTTTCCGGAGGCCCCTGCACGGCCATGTTTCAGGAGGCCTCCGCGTTGCAGCAGCGGAGCTGAGGGGGGCTTTCGGGCTATGACGAAATGCTGGCTGAGCCCCCCACGCAGCATAGAGCCCCGCTGCCGCCACATCACAGAGCCCCGACACCACCGCACCACAGAGCACAGGGAGGCTGCATCGTGACCGCCGCCACCACCAGATTTGTAAGTATATTGCGACCATAAGACGCACCCCCATTTTCCCCAAAACTTTTTTGGGAAAAAAGTGCTTTTTATGGTCCGAAAAATACGGTATTTTATAGCTGGATTAGACACCTGGACTTTCAAACTGAACTTTTCAGCACAATTGTAATGTAAAGTAAAGACATTACTGTAATGGCGCCATTACATCCATGTCATTACTTTACATAATAAAATCGTGCTGACAAGTTCTCTTTGAATTGCTCCTCAGTATGTTTTATACCTACTTGAATGCAAGTACAGGCGGTAGTACATTTTGCTCACTGTACAATATTTACACACTCACATAAACAAAGGTGTAATAAAGTAACAAGGCGATGAGGTAGACCAGCAACCCGATATCTTTATACAATGAAGATAACGGCGGAGAAGAACCTGGTGGACCTATCTAGGCTTGCACAAAAGCGATCCTCTTAGGCCTCTTTCACACTTCAGTCGTGTGACGTCCGCCTAAGTGTGAAAATGGCGGATCTATCAGAAAAGTGTAAAAACGGATGTAAAACGGATCAGTTTTGTGACGGATCCGCCAAGAAGTGTTCATTTTCGTTCCGGAAAATGTAAGTTTGGAAGTAGAGAGAGAGAGACATCGGACAGTTTTGTCAGCATTTTCAATGGTTTTCTATGGAGGCGACGGATCCGCGGGCGGATTCCGTCAAAGACGGATGCCAGCGGATCCGCCGCCCATAGGCGGCCATTATACTAAAATGGCGGATGCGGCGGATCCGCCATAGTCCACCATGTTGGCGGACCAAAAAAACGTTGCATTGGACGTTTTTGTGAAACGACGGACGTGAATTTTTTGGCAGATCCGTCAAAAAACGGACCTAACGGACGACCATCCGTCACTAATGCAAGTCAATGGGAAAAAAAACGGATCCGCAAAAAAAAATGGCGGATCCGTTTTTTTCACATTTTGACGGATTTTGACTGACGTCGCACGACTGAAGTGTGAAAGAGGCCTTACAGAGCGTTTATCTGTCAAGTTGCCATTGCTCAAGATTGAGCTGAAGGCCGTTAATTATAACGTGTCCAATGGTTATGTGAATTGTCTCTTCAGAGAGGAAGAGGACTAGAACTCTAGTGCCATCTATGGGAATTAGCAATCCAAAAAGTCTATGTCAACCCTTTAACAAGCCTTGTCCCATAACTTAGGATAAAAGCCAAAACTAGAATCTCAATTTGCAAACACTGTGTTTCAGGGTACTGCCCCTCATCAGTGCAAAGTGTGATATCTGGTTCGGCTGTTTAAGGGTGTCTGACAGGGATCCAAGGGGTAACGTTTCTCCTTGCGGAGAGTGAAATGTTAAGCATGCTGAGATGAGGAGCTTTTTAAGCCGCAATACTCCTCTGGGAAATATGCAAATTGTCGGACTAGAACTCTAGTGATACCTATAGGAAGTAGCAATCCTAAAAGTCAATGTCGACCCTTTAACGACTCTTGTCACATGACTTAGGATAAATGCCAAAACCAGAATCTCAGTTTGCAGACAATGTGTTTTGGGTACTAAGTGAATCATATTGGGCCCAATTCATCAATTTCTGCAGTAAAACACTTAGAATGTTACAAAATTTTCCCACAAAAGTTTGATGAATTTTGCCATTTTTACACCAATCCCTGACATTTTCACCAAAGTGGTCAAAGCTTAGGCTGGGCAGGGCATGGAAAAGCTCACCTTGCAAATTCAACATTTGTACAACTTTAGTGGTGTAAATTAAACCAGAAATGTACTCCAATCCCTGGAGCAGCATTCTAACATGCGCCTAATTTATTAAGTGGGATGCACCTCTTAATGACTTGTCTGCATTTGGACTGGTGTTCAACACTCCAAAATTAATCAGCCCTGGTTTTTTGAAACATAACTCACATATCCACTAAAGTAATTTTTCTGAATTTTTGGTTCTCTCCATAGAGATAATATCTATTAATGCACATGATTGCTTACAGCTGTTTTGTAAGAGGGATATATTTTGGATTTATCAATAATTTTGAATTATGTACTTTACCCGAACCTCCTTTGTGATCAGGGTCACATCTCTATGTTTTTACATTGATGTATCATCTTTGTGCTTTTCCCCTATGTCAATGTCTCCCTTTTATTGACAGTGGGATTTGTGTTTTAGTTTCTACTCCACATTTTATCATCAATTCCATAACCTTGAGCTGTATGTATGTACAAGTTTGTATGTGTATCCTGCCCATTTTCCAGCTTTTGCATGTTGTTTATGTGTCCTAATTTCTAGATATACATAAAAAGTTCTAAATACAGTATGTTTATACACATATCCACCCACACATTTTTATTTTGTTTTTATTAGTTACACACATTGGACTTATCATTCCTTTATTTTTTGATTGTTGTCTTAATGCAGTTCTTTTAACCCCTTAACGACGGCCGATACGCCTTTTAACGGCGGTAGTTAAGGGTACTTAAACCACAGTGCCGTTAATTAACGGCGCTGTGGAAAAAGTATATAACGCCCCCCAGAGTCGGATTTTCTTTGGGGTCTCAGCTACCGGGGGTAGCCGAGACCCCAGAGAACATGATTCAGGTCGGTTTTTACCGACCCCATTTTTGCAATCGCCGTTATTAACCCTATAACGGCGACCACAAAAAAAAGAAGCCGCGATTCTCCATTTAATTTCTCTCTCCACTGATGTGATCGCACATCAGAGGGGAGAGAAATAGGGTCCACGGACCCCGATCTGTCCCCATGCCTCCGTGTCCCCCCATGTCTCCCGCAGCTGCCCGCGTCTTCTCCGGCAAAGAAAATGGCGGGCGAGTCAGATTTTCTCCGGGATCTCGGCTACCAGGGGAGAGAAATAGGGTCCCCGGGAGCCCCGACCCCCCCGGTACCTCCCGGTGTCCCCCCTGTCCTCCCGCAGCTCCCAGGCTCCCAACGTCTTGTTCCTGTAAAAGAAAATGGCGGGCGCATGCGCAGTGTGCCCGCCGAATCTGCCTACCGGCAGATTCATTCATTCTGTGAAAGTACATTTTAATCACTGTGATAAACGCTATCACAGTGATCAAAATAAAAAAAATAGTAAATAAATTCCCCCTTTATCATCCCCTTAGTTAGGGACATATAATAAAATAAAGAAATTGTATTTATTTCATTTTTCATTGGTTAGGATTAGGGTTAGGTAACAATTAGGGTTAGGATTAGGGTTACGGTTAGGGTTACAATTAGGGTTGGATTTAGGGTTGGGATTAGGATTAGGGTTAGGATTAGGGTTATGGTTGGGATTAAGGTTAGGGGTGTGTTGGGGTTAGGGCTGGAGCTAGAATTGAGGGGTTTCCACTATTTAGGCACTTCAGGGGGTCTCCAAACACGACGTGGCATTCAAAAAGTCAAATGGTGCTCCCTCCATTCAGAGCCCTGCCGTGTGCCCAAACAGTGGTTTACCCCAACATATGGGGCATCAGCGTACTCATTAAAAATTGCACAATAACTTTTGGGGTCAAATTTCTCTGTTACCCTTGGGAAAATAAAAAAATAGCGGGCTAAAAAAATCATTTTTGAGGAAAAAAATGATTTTTTATTTTCACAGCTCTACGTTATAAACTTCTGTGAAGCACTTGGAGGTTCAAAGTGCTCACCACACATCTAGATAAGTTACTTAAGGGGTCTAATTTCCAAAATGGGGTCACTTATTGGGGGTTTCCACTGTTTAGGCACATAGGGGCTCTCCAAACGCGACATGGGTCCAGCCAATTCTACGTTGAAAAAGTCAAATGGCGCTCCTTCCCTTGAAACCTCTGCCGTGCACCCAAAAAGTGGTTTACCGCCACATATGGGGTATCGGCGTATTTAGGAGATATTGCACATCAAATTTTGTGTTCATTTCTTCTTTTAACACCTGTGAAAATAAAAAAATTGATTCTGAAGTAAATTTTTTGCAAAAAAAGTTAAATGTTAATTTTTTCCTTCCACATTGCTTCAATTCCTGTGAAGCACGTAAAGGGTTAATAAACTTCTTGAATGTGGTTTTGAGCACCTTGAGGGGTGCAGTTTTTAGAATGGTGTCACTTTTGGGTATTTTCCATCATATAGACCCCTCAAAGTGACTTCAAATGTGATGTGGTCCCTAAAAAAAAAATGGTGTTGTAAAAATGAGAAATCGCTGGTCAACTTTTAACCCTTATAACTTCGTAACTAAAAAAAATTTTTTCACAAAATTGTGCTGATGTAAAGTACACATGTGGGAAATGTTATTTATTAAGAAATTTGTATGACATATCTCTCTGATTTAAGGGCATAAAAATTGAAAATTGAAAGTTTGAAAATTGCTAAATTTTCAAAATTTTCGCTATATTTCCGTTTTTATCATAAATAAACGCAAGTCATATCAAAAACTTTTTTACCACTAACGTGAAGTACAATATGTCATGAAAATACAGTCTCAGAATCAGCTGGATTCGTTAAAGCATTTCAGAGTTATAACCTCATAAATTGACAGTGGTCAGAATTGTAAAAATTGGCCTGGTCATTAAGCTGCAAATTGGCTCTGTCACTAATGGGTTAGTGTAGTTTTCGTTTATTGCTATTCAATAGTTTCATCGTTTCCAGTAGCTCCTTTTTTAAGGATTTATTAGTGCACAGGTCTTACCTACATACACAGCTGTCTACCAATCAGCATTGTGCAAAGTTCTCCAATTATAAATCAGCCAGATACAATACCCTTGCTCTTCTATTTTATCTGTACCAAGCATGTACTGACCAGTCCTTACCACTAGCATTGTCTCTCCATGGCGCCTTGGGTGTTTAGCGACCACTGATGCTGGGGCGCATGACTCTCCACTTCTCTGTGCTGCTTAGTGACCAACAGCAGCGTACATGCATCTACTTGACTACTGCTTAGCAACTCATGTCGCTTCCTGCACAGTGTGCCTGCACTCCATTGTTGCTATTTAAATAGTGGTGTGAAGGGTTAAACCAAGATCAAAATCATTTTGTGCTTGTAACTCCATCTTGTGGTTTACGAGATAAATTCTGTTACTAGGCTATAGCTCGTGACTGTTATAAAGAAAATTGTTCTTCTGTAATTAGAGCAAGGTTATGGCTGTAACAAAAACCAGACTGTTCCAGCCTGGTCAAGATATGAGACCTTGGGATGTATCATTGTATAATACTCTGAAGAATGAATACGTCATTGTCCCTCTCTATGTTACGTAGGTACGGCCATATATGTAGTTTCCGGTCTTTCTGTATTTTCATAGGTTAATTGTTGCAAGTATGTTTTTATACTATTGGTTGAAGTACAAACTTGCTAAATACTATAAAAGAAGATGACGTAATAAATGGGGTAGGAATCTGCCTTGATTCTCCCAAACAGAGACATGTCTCCGTCTGGTCATTTTCAGTTGCTAGCAACATCCTGTGGATTAATTTGGAAATCACTTGGTCAACCGTGAAGGGTCACTTAGATCCTCCCTCGAGAGATGGCGCCCAATGCGAGGCCCCCATATAAGGACGCCTCTGCCCCCGGAGGACAACAAGACAAAGGACCCTCAGACCAGACACAGGCATTGGAAAATTGGGACTGATCACCCCCCACAACCACGGTAAGTTGGCAGTTATACTGTTCAGACTGACTGTTTGGTGTGGTTTTCCTGTGTTTGTTGCTGAAAAGAGGATCTGAGGTTTGTCCCCGATGGTGGGGTGATTCTTTGGTGGAATCATATAGAGGTGTAGTTCCATTGGGGGCCCAGTGCTCGAACCATACCTCATAAGGGACGGACACCCCGGATTGACCAGTGATTGTAACTCTCTTTTTAGTCAAAATATCCTGAAATCCTGATCACTGTTAGAATTAGGCACGGTGAAGTGATCGAAGATTGGGAAGGATGTGTAACTCCGTTATATAATATACAGCATATATATCTAACCAGAGGTGTCCGGAGGGATAGTCTAAGACGCCCTCCTCCTTTCACTGAGTACCGCGTTTTGGGGTCATCCCTGTGGGGGATAGATAGACCCGGTGGAACAGACTGTATGGCCGCTCCAGTACTGTGCACAACTGAAGTAAGGATATTTAATTAAAGGAGAATCATGTTTCCGTGGAAGAAAAAGAAGAATTTGGATTTGTGTGATAGATAGGATACTGTTAGTCAGAGATGTTGAAAGAAATCTATCGGCAATGCAAGGGAATTCCTGAGGGCGGGAGGATACAGCCTACGCTATGGAACGAAGGTGTTAGAAAAAACAAAGGAAGGTTGATATGGAGGTAGAAAAAAAAGAAAGTGAATTCTGATTGTTTCTGTTATGGTTATGTTGAAAAAGGAAAACTGTCTGCTACGACAAAGACTGGATGTTTTGTGGAAGGAATTGAGAAAGTGACTGAAAGTACCAGAAAGACAAATAATTAAAAAAATTATGATTTGGAACAAGGGGTTTCTCTGCTAGATAATAAGGTCCTTTCCCAGGAAATTTAGTCTCTTCTCCCGATTGTAAGCTTTGTGCCCCTCAACCCCAGGGCACCAATATATCCTGGGTTGCCAAAAAAAACAGTGCGCCCCCACCCTATGATCCTGCGGGGGAATGTATTCCAATGTTATTCCTGGACCCCACCGTTATGATATGCTCTTTAGGATAGGGACAGCTGCCGTGTTAATATGTAATATATGCAGTGGGACCACGATATAATCCTACCAACATTCCTAGGTCCCAACAATTACTTACTGAGGTTGTCCAGAACGTAATCCTGTATGCTTTCTCTGTCCACTCCGGACAATGTATTAAAAGTAATAAAAAGTTTTCAGAAGAATTTAGCTTTCTCTGCATTAGCAGGACAAATCAAAAAGCAGACCAGTAGCTGTAGCAGCTCCAACCCCCACCCCTGCTGCAAGGACACAGTTCTTATCAGTGGCCCACATAGCAGACTCCAGCCCCCCCTTCAACTACACAAACTTAACCCCCTGTGTACCGGCTGGTACAAGATTTACAGGCAGTTAATGCTGTTACTGATCTGGAAACTCTGGTGGTGCTTAATCTATATACTCTTTTGTTCCAGATACCTCAGGATGCTGCTTGGTTTACAGTCATCGACCTTGCCAATGCCTTCTTCAGCATTCTATTATACCCAGATTGCCAGTTTCTGTTTTATTTATTTATCAGGGAGGACAATTGATGTGGACAGTTCTGCCACAAAGGGCCCAAAACAGTCCCAATCAGTTTGTAAAAAATATGGGCGAGTTCTTTTACCCTGGCAATTGGACCACCCCCTTGTCCACTGTTTCAGTATGTGGATGATTTTTTTGTTGTGTGCACGGACGGAGCAGGAAGCCATATTGCTATTGTTAGTTTTCTCAAGTATCTGACAGATCTGAACTGTCGGGTTTCGGCCTCGAAACTTCAGTTCTGTCTTGGTCAAGTGATATTTTTGGGTCACTGTTTCCTTCAGGGTGTCAGATACCTCACAGAAGAAAGAAAAATAGCTGTCAGCTCCTTTCCTTTCCCAAAAGATGAAACTGAACTATGTACTTATTGTCGTCAGTGGATACCGGATGCATCCCGCATAATGCAACCCCTTTACAATGCCTTAAAAGATGGTATAATGAACTATAAGGAAAGATCACCGGTTTGTATGGAAAGCCTTTATCATGTCTTCTCTGAATTAAAGCGGCTTATTGCTTCCGCCCCTGCCTTGGGTATCCCGGACTATACTCGACCATTCCATTTGTATGTGTCTGAGAATGAAGGACACGCAGCAGGTGTATTTATACAATCATATGGCAATAGGCAACAACCAGTGGACTATTATTCGGCCCGCATCGAACCCCGTGGCCCGAGTATCACCAAGTTGCATGAGAGCAGTTCACGCTGCTCACTCATTGCTTGACAAGACTGCAGACATAATTCTTGGATATGAAATGCACATTTTTGCCCTGCATGACATTGCAGCAATACTAACACTCCAACAGCCAAGACATTTGACTGTACAACGACATTTACGGCTGCAGTGTTCACTCCTTTTGCCTGATTATGTCAAGTTGCATCACTGTACTACAATCAACTCCTCTACTTTACTGCCGGTCCCCAAGAAAGATGGCAGTGATGAGGATTATCTCCAACATGATTGTTCCCAACTTCTGACTGAAGAAACAGCTACTCCGCCAAATGTCAGTGAGAATCCACTTCCAAATCCCGATCTGGTGTTATACATGGATGGTTCAAGATATGCTGATGAGTTTGGAGGATTCCACACGGGATATGCTGTTACCACAGAGGACACTGTAGTGCAAGCAGCTGCGCTGCCACCATCACAGTCAGCACAAGAAGCAGAACTTCAGGCTCTGTCTACTGCATGTATTTTGGCCAAAGACAGGCGGGTTAATATATACACGGTATGCATTTGGTATTGCTCGCGATTTTGGGGCTCTATTGGCCAGTCGAGGGTTTATTACTACTGCCGGAACTCCAGTGAAAAATGCTGAAGCTGTTAAAACCCTCATTGATTCGATCAAATTGCCTACTCAGGTGGCCATTATCAAAGTCAAGGCGCACGGTCCTAGGAACAGTCTACAGACTATTGGCAACGCATTTGCTGATATGCAAGCAAAGGCCGCTGCTCTTCTGACCGTTGAACTAACCATACCAATTATGGTGATCACACGCTCTCAGCGTAAACAGTTGCAAGAGATCCTGACTCTACAAGAACCTGATGATCTACGACAGACTGAGATTTTCTGTCGGACCCCGCGAGACCGTTTAATGACGATGCAGAGAATGTCTCCAAAGGAAGAGGTGAAGCAGTGGAAGACTGATGGGGCACGTATGGACAATGGTCTCTGGAAAAAGGACCAACTTATGTGTCTCCCTAAGTGGATGTACCCTGCTATTGCCACGTGGGCACATGGACCCATATGTCAAGGAAAAAAAAAACAGGCCCTAGACCTGGTACAAAAATTTTACTGGGCTCCAGATATTTCTACAGTCCTGACAGCACTCAACCGTACATGTAATATCTGTCAGACCTGCAATCCCGGTCAACCTCAATGTGTATTTCCGAAGTATCTTGCTAAGCCCGACTATCCTTTCCAAAGGCTCCAGGTAGACCATATCACGTTGCCTAAGTCTAGAAGGTATGAATATTGTCTGGTGGTTGTCGACATGTTCTCCAGTTGGCCAGAAGCATTCCCCATTACCAACATGACTGCAAAGACCACAGCAAAGAAACTGGTGATGGAAGTCATCTGCAGATATGGAGTTCCAGAAGTCGTTGAAAGTGATCAAGGTCCAGCTTTTTCTTCTCATGTGTATCAGGAGGTTCTGACAATGCTTGGATCCACTATAGCCCTCCATACTCCGTACCATCCATAATCCAGTGGGAAAGTTGAGAGGTTGAATGGCACACTGAAGGGACAATTGACCAAAATGATGCAGGAGACTATGGCTCCATGTCCAGAGCTCTTACCCATTGTACAGTCATGGCCAAAAGTTTTGAGAATGACACAAATATTAATTTTTACAAAGTCTACTGCTTCACTTTTTCTAATGGCAATTTGCATATACTCCAGAATGTTATAAAGAGTGATCAGCTTAACAGCAATTACTTGCAAAGTCAATATTTGGCTAGAAAATGAACTTTATCCCCCAAAACACATTTCAACATCATTGCAGCCCTGCCTTAAGAGGACCAGCTAACCTCTTTTCAGTGATTGCTCCATTAACACAGGTGTGGGTGTTGATGAGGACATGGCTGGAGATCAATCTGTCATGATTAAGTAAGAATGACACCACTGGACACTTTAAAAGGAGGCTGGTGCTTGGCATCATTGTTTCTCTTCTGTTAACCATGGTTATCTCTAAAGAAACACGTGCAGTCATCATTGCAATGCACAAAAATGGCCTAACAGGGAAGAGTATCGCAGCTAGAAAGATTGCACCTCAGTCAACAATCTATCGCATCATCAAGAACTTCAAGGAGAGAGGTTCCATTGTTGCCAAAAAGGCTTCATGGCGCCCAAGAAAGACCAGCAAGCGCCAGGACCGTCTCTTAAAAGTGTTTCAGCTGTGGGATCGGGCTACCAGCAGTGCAGAGCTTGCTCAGGAATGGCAGCAGGCAGGTGTGAGTGCATCTGCACGCACTGTGAGGCGGAGACTCTTGGAGCAAGGCCTGGTCTCAAGGAGGGCAGCAAAGAAGCCACTTCTCTCCAGAAAAAAACATCATGGACAGACTCATGTTCTGCAAACGGTATAGGCAGTGGACTGCTGAGGACTGGGGTAAAGTTATTTTCTCTGATGAATCCCCTTTTCGATTGTTTGGGACATCAGGAAAACGCCTCATTCGGAGAAGACAAGGTGAGCGCTACCACCAGTCTTGTCTCATGCCAACTGTTAAGCATCTTGAAACCATTCATGTGTGGGGTTTGCTTCTCAGCCAAGGGAATCGGCTCTCTCACAGTCTTGCCTAAAAACACAGCCATGAATAAAGAATGGTACCAGAATGTCCTCCAAGAGCAACTTCTCCCAACCCTCCAAGAGCAGTTTGGCGATCAACAATGCCTTTTCCAGCATGATGGAGCACCTTGCCATAAAGCAAAGGTGATAACTAAATGGCTCAAGGAACAAAACATAGAGATTTTGGGTCCATGGCCTGGAAACTCCCCAGATCTTAATCCCATTGAAAACTTGTGGTCAATCATCAAGAGATGGGTGGACAAACAAAAACCTAAAAATTCTGACAAAATGAAAGCATTGATTGTGCAAGAATGGACTGCTATCAGTCAGGATTTGGTCCAGAAGTTGATTGAGAGCATGCCAGGGAGAATTGCAGAGGTCCTGAAGAATAAGGGTCAACACTGCAAATATTGACTTGCTGCATTAACTCATTCTAACTGTCAATATAAGCTTTTGTTACTCATATGTTTGCAATTATTATATTTCTGTCTGTGATAAAAACATCTGTCAAACACACATAAAAACCAGAGGGCAGCAGATCATGTGAAAATATAATATTTGTGTCATTCTCAAAACTTTTGGCCATGACTGTACTATACCACATTCGCACTACCCCTATTGCAAAACATGGCCTGTCGCAATATGAGATATTGTTTGGTGCCAGGCTCCCAGTTGCAAATTTCCAGTCTCAGCAGTTATCAGAAGAAACTGACCGTGCTGTTCAATATGTTATTCAGCTTAGTAAAAATCTTGCTAACACCTATGCTCTAGTTTCTTCTTCTTTTTCAGATTCAGCAGAAACCGATATTTGTTATAATTTGAAGTCTGGTGATTTTGTGGTTGTGAAAAGGCATGTTAGAAAACACGGACTAGAGCCCTTGTATGACGGTCCTTATCAAGTCCTCCTTATCACCCCTATGTCAGTGAAACTGGAAGGAAGACCGACTTGGATTCATGCATTGCACTGCAAGCTGGTTGAACAAGCCAATAGCAAATAAAGGGGACATAATGTTTTGGTTTTTCGTATTTTCTATGTTATTATTGGTAACCGCATGGGACAGCCTAAATTTCCCAACGTCCTTGAATAATAAGTTTATATAATGTTATGAAAAAATTATTGAGAGATTTGTTGGACAATTCCCAGTTTCTGGCAGATATTTTCTCTTTTCTTAATCCAGCCAATTGGTTCAAAGGAATTGGGGGCTGGATAGCTGGAATCTTGCAAAGTTTGTTACACATCACTGCCTTTATTCTTGTTATGCATGTAATACTAAAACTTGTTCTTTGGTGTATTTCTGTATGTATTAGGAAATTCTGCACTAGAACAGCTAATAAAGCTACCAAAGGCGTTGTCACCCCTGCTCTTCTCTACACTGATTTTAAGAAGTTATCTGATGAAGATGTTGAAGCCAAGCATATGGCTACCTTCAAAAGATCTCCACCACCGTTATCAAAAATTGTTATTCGTAATTTGTAGTATACAGGGGGGATGGGTACGCCGCAACAGATTTGTCTGGTCTGGTAACATGGCATGGGACATGTAAAGACCAGTACCCCTCGAGCTTATAGCTTGGAATAGTACCTCTGATGCTGGACATAAGTTAACAAAATTTATCTAGGGGGATTGTGAAGGGTTAAACCAAGATCAAAACCATTTTGTGCTTGTAACTCCATCTTGTGGTTTACGAGATAAATTCTGGTACTAAGCTATAGCTCATGACTGTTAAAAAGCCAAATTTTTCTTTTGTAATTAGAGCAAGGTTATGGCTGTAACAAAAACCAGACTGTTCCAGCCTGGTCAAGATATGAGACCTTGGGATGTATCATTGTATAATACTCTGAAGAATGAATACGCCATTGTCCCTCTCTGTTACGTAGGTACGGCCATATATGTAGTTTCCGTTCTTTCTGTATTTTCATAGGTTAATTGTTGCAAGTATGTTTTTATACTATTGGTTGAAGTACAAACTTGCTAAATACTATAAAAGAAGATGACTTAATAAATGGGGTAGGAATCTGCCTTGATTATCCCAGAGACATGTTGTCTCCGTCTGGTCATTTTCAGTTGCTAGCAACATCCTGTGGATTAATTTGGAAATCACTTGGTCAACCGTGAAGGGTCACTTAGATCCTCCTTCGACAGTGGTGGTTAGTGATGCGCGAACCCATGGATGTTCAGGTTCGGTCGATCATTTAACAAAAAGATTGGTTCGGGAACCCAAACTCGAACTCCACAAATAAAAGCATCTTTTAGTGTGTGAGAGCTGCCAAACATAAAGAAGATTATATAAAACTGGTATCGTAATCGCACCGACCCGAAGAAATAAGGTTGTCTAATCACTTAAAACCGCACAATGAACAGTGTAAAAAATACATAAAACCAATTCTGCTTTTCTGCTGTTGATTTGTTCATTCTGCCTCTCAAAGATCACTGTAGGGCTCGACTCACATTTATTTTACGCTCTGCACTGAGCACTTACACCTTGGTTTCCATGTAAATCTTTGTAATACGTGACTAACACGGAGCCCCGGCGGAAGACTCCCTATAATGAGGCAGATGGATGCACTGTGGGCACCATCTGACATGAGATCTGGCGGTGTCCGTCTTTTCAGGCATGCATAAAAGGGCTGTCGACCACAATGTTGTGCACTTTAGAAAAGATGGACACCGCTGAGCAGAGGCCAGAAGGAGTCCAGAGTAACTCTGTTGTCTCATTATATTGAATGGCTTCCCCAGGGGTTTCATCTGCATCACGTTACTCAGAGATTTCCCAAACGTTATGTAAAATGTTCCTAACAAAAGCTTCAAATCAATCCACAAAAAAGTAAGTCCCCACTCCGGTCCGTCATCTGCAGGTCTGCCACTAGGAATTTTGGGGCCCCCTTTAAACTTGGCCCAGGCTCCGCACTAGCCCCGCCTTCACCCGTCGAACCTTCCACAGTCCCACCACCCACTCTTGGAAAAACTCCACTTCTGCACCATGTCCTCACCAATCACACATTAACAGCTCCCATCACCATATCACATACATAGCCAGCAGCTTTTGGCCGGGCTCTACTCTACTGTAACTTATTAAGCATTTGTTAAAATATCCAATAAAATGTTAGGTATGATACACAGGAGCTCTGTATATAATATACAGTATATAGTGTAAGTGTAACACCGGTGAGTCTAGTTGAAGTCCTTCATCTTTTCTTTTCAGCTTTTCTTCTTCATCCAGTTCCGACTGCCATCACTTCTTTCAGCCAGGACTTGTCTCTGCAGAAAATAACAGTTATATAGAGCACATTCCCCAATTTTTCCCCAACCTCTATACTACGCCAGATGAAAAAAGCGACCGTGTCACCCTGCACAGTAACAGGAGGACCTCTCCTCCCTCACACTGAAAACTATCCTCAAAAATAATATAATTTAATTAGCCCCAGCAACAGTAATAATATCCCACATTCTGGACCCATGTGTCCACCCATTTGTCATGGGGAGCAATGGGAAAACAGGAGATGAGGAACCTGGGCCCCTGAACTGCCCCTCAGTAGTGTTGAGCGATACGATAATGCAAATATTGGCTATCGGCCGATATTAGCTCTATCGGCCTTTCGATAATTCGTTTCGATATTTTTGTCTTATCGAATACCGTAATCGGAAGTTCCCATAATTCTTTGCGAGGCAATGTGATTTTAGTCAGCCAATGAGGAATCCTAAGAAGTGTGGGCACATCCTGTACTGCTGCGGTCATGTTAACTAATGGCATGGCTGTGATTGGATGCTGAAATGATGTCAGAATGCACTATAAAAGGCGCCGCCGCCATTTTAGCGTCACTGTGCTGTGAATTCAGTAAGGGACAGAACGCTACTGTGCTGACTCTGAGGGACAGTTAGAGATTGCGATTTAGTGTACTGTGCTGTAGGCAGGCTAGCACCAACCGCTGTGTAAAGCTTCCTTTTGCCTGCAGTGTTGTTTTAACAGCTCTGCAAGGTGTGTGTGAGTGCAGGTGACGCTGCAGTTTGCTCTGCATGCAACGCTGTCTGTAGGCATCTGCACCTGTCACTCACAGACTATTTTTTTTTTCCTTCAGTGTAATTCTTGCAGCTCCATGCAATTTAACTATTAGTGTGACGCGCTTCCATCCGTATCCAATACATTGGTTGCAAACACTATAGAAGTAGACAAAGGAGTAGCCTTTCACAGATTGTGAACAGTTGTGTTTCAGTGTTCACTTCAGTCTCTGCGTAATAACCACACTTAGGCCTTATAACTTTTCTGACTTTCTTTATCAATCTACCAAGATGAAGAAGTCAGTGAGTAAGGCACGTGGTCGTGGCCGTGGAGTTTCAGCAGGGAGAGGACGTGGGGATTCTGTGTCTGCTGCTGCCCTCAGTGACACAGCATCCACCATTTATCCCCGTGAGCGTTCCTTTATGCGCACTTTGGTAGGAGCTCGGCGTGCCCCCCTGCTGCGGGAAGAACAAATTGAAGCCGTTGTTGGTTGGATGGCAGCCAATGCATCGACTTCAATTCCTTCCACCTCCTCTCAGGAACACAACACTGTTGAGCAACCATCTGTCTGTTCACCGCCTGTCAAATTGCCAAGGCAGTCAGAGAGTTCTGTACAGGAGCCAGCTGAGTCTCTGCTTCTGTTCTCAGAATCTGTTGGCTCGCAAACACGGGCACAGGCAAGCAGCATTCTGCAATTTGAAGAAGAGGGAGTATGCAGTGATGCTCAACAGCTGTGTCTCTCTCAATCTGAAGAGGCGGGTGAGCCAGTGCCGATGGACAGCACACCGCAGAACGCATCTTATGATGATGATGAGACTCAGGTGGCAGGTTTTGTGGAGCATGGTGCTGCCCAGACCATCCAACAGCAGCAGGTTTGGAAGAGGGTAGTGGAGATGATGAAGTCCGAGACCCAACATGGCGTGAGCAACAGGAAGGTGGTGGGAGCAGCTCTGAGGAAGAGATTGTCCCAACGGTACAAAGAGGAGGGAGAGGTAGGCTGCAGACTCGCTTGCCTGTAGCCTCCAGTTTGGCACCTGTTGGGAGCAGTTCTCTTAGAACTGTCAAAATTGGCACTCCCATGACTTGCACTGCGTGGTCCTTTTTGACAGACTTGTACATGATATTTGCTATGTTCAATGCAAGCTGTGTAAGCAAAAAGTTAAAAGAGGTAAAAATATCAGGAACCTGAATACCACAAATATGTGGATGTGGACACATGTACGGACAAAGCACGTAGCTGAGTTCCAAAGACACACTGAAGATGTAGGCCAACCTACAGCAGCACCTACATCTTTAGGTCATGTTCGAGCCTCTACCTCCAGCTCTCACACACCTGTTTCGGCTTCCTCACAGGATCTCCATGGAAGAACCTCGGTCACTGTTGTCCATAGAGAAACTGTTATTCCACCCACTGCAGCAAGTTCACAGACATCGTCACACTCCCAGAACAAAAAACAGCCATCGGTAACACAGGCATGGGATAAAAGACGGCCATACTCGGCAAACCATCCACGAGCACAGGTTCTGAATGCTGGCCTTGCAAAACTCCTGTCCCTTGAAATGCTGTCATTCAGGCTGGTGGAGACTGACAGTTTCAGGAACTTTATGGCATTGGCAGTCCCACAATATAATGTGCCAAGCCGATTTTATTTCAGCAGGCAAGCTGTCCCTGCTCTGCAAAAACATGTCGAGGAAACATTAAACATGCGCTACTAAACGCCGTCAGTAGCAGGGTCCACCTGACCACCGATGCGTGGACCAGTACCCATGCCAGGGACGATACCTTTCCCTCACTGCCCATTGGGTCAATGTTGTGGAGCCGGGTACAGATCTTGCCAGTGGCGCTGTACGTGTTCTGCCAACTCCAAGGATTGCAGGAATCCAGTCTGTGCACATTGATTCCTCCTCCTACTCCAGTTCCTCAGAATCATCGCTGCACGAGCCGTCACGGTATACCTCCACATGGACCCGTGAACGCTTACCTGTTGCGACCGATATGAGCACAGCCGTGGCCAAACGTCAACAGGCCGTACTGAAATTAATTCCCATGGGGAATCGAAGCCACACAGCGCAGGAGCTCTGGGATGCCATCAAGCAGGAGAGCGATGTGTGGTTTTTGTCAGCTAATCTCCAGCCAGGCTTGTAGTGTGTGACAATGGCCGAAATCTGTGGCAGCTCTGGGCCTTGGCAACCTCACTCACAATACCATGTCTGGCACAATGTGCTCAATTTGGTCTTTGCAGAGTTTTTTGAGGGACTATCCGGATCTTGATGCACTGCTGCACAAGGTCCGCCTAGAGTGCGCTCACTTGCGACGTTCCAGCATGGCCAGATCGCGCATTGCAGCTCTGCAAGTCAGATTTCGCCTTCCTGAACATCGCATCATATGTGACGTACCCACCAGGTGGAATTCCACGTTACATATGTTTGGAGCGGTTGTGTGAGCAGCAGCCAGCATAATGGAGTATCAGCTGCAACAGGCGCAATCAACTCGCAATTTGCGCCGTTCACACTTCACCACTACTGAGTGGGCCTCTATGAACGACATCTGCGACATTTTTGCGTGCGTTTGATGTCTCAATGTGGATGGCGATGCAGATGATGCACTAGTCAGCATGACTGTACCCCTTATCTGCCTGCTTCAGAAATCACTGAAAGACTAAAGGAAGAGGTTTTGAAAGAGGTGGAGGATGAGGAGTCACAAATTCAATTACCTTCAGGACAGTCAGCGCAACGTCGTTCCTCACAAAGGGCTGGGCAGGGCTCACTTTGTGAGGAGGATGAGGAGGAGGAGGAGGAGTCAATGGAGGAGGAAGAAATCCCTACAGAGGGAGGTACACAACGCTCTACTCAGTATGTAGAGCGAGGGTGGGTGATGCAGAGGAGACAGAGATAACGCCTCTTCCAGAGGACAGCCTTTGTTGGCCAGTTGGGAGTCTGCAGCACATGGTTGATTTCATGCTTCAGTGCCTGAGAAACGACCGCCGCATCGCCCACATTCTCAGCACGTCAGATTATTGGGTGTACACCCTCCTAGACCCTCGCTACCGGGACAACTTACAAACCCTCATCACACCGGTGAACCGGGACCGTAAAATGCAGGAGTACCAAGACACACTGGTGCAATCCATACTGTTGTACATTCCAGCCGAGAGAGCTGCTGCTGCTACTGCTGCTGCTTTACAAAGCAGCTCTGTGCGTCGAGGCAGTGTAGACACCTCTACAACAAGAGGGAGCAGAAGCAGCGCCTCTGCACAGGGCAAGAACTGTATGTTACAAATGTGGCAAAGTTTTGTGACAGCGCCAGCAAGGTCTACACCATCCGAGACGGCTCCAGTCACCAGGAAGAAACGTTTCCGTAAGATGGTGACAGACTACTTGGCTTCCCTCTAAGTGTACTCCCAGATGCCTCTTCCCCTTTCAAATTTTGGGTCTCTAAGTTGGATACATGGCCAGAGCTTAGCCAGTATGCATTGGAGGTGCTGGCTTGCCCTGCTGCCAGTGTATTATCTGAGCGTGTCTTTAGTGCTGCAGGTGGTGTAGTAAACAGACCGTCGCATGCGACTATCCTCAGAGAATGTAGACCGGCTTACTTTTCTGAAAAATGTACAAGGCATGGATCTCACCTGAATTTGCCTGTCCGTTTTCAGATTAAATAACTGTTTGGCAACGTTTTCCAGTCTCCTGTTATGTTCATCTTTCTACCACCTGAACTGTACTCCCTGGGCTACAACACCGCCATTTGTTGCTCGTAAGTAATTGGCAGGGGTACTGACTCCTGGCCAGCCTGGTTACAGCACGACAGCTGTTTCCTGGCAGTGTGAACGTCAATTATCCTCCAATAAGTTGTGCTGTCGTGTTGCATTAGGGTTAGCCGACTCTATGGTGCCTGCAGTTTAGGTGATTCCTATGTGTGCTGTGGGATATGTAAATAAAGGCGGTTTCCATTGTGACAATAGGATAAGCACCCACTGTAGGACTGTGTGATTCGGTAACTGCGGACGGCTTGCGTCCTGTCAACTTACATTTTCAGGGTGCGTTTCTTCTACCCGTCGGGGTCCAGTACCGTCAAGTGGTTCTCCCCAGTGCCTTTGGCCTAGGTGCCTCCATCTCCGTATCCGAGTTCCAGCAACGTCTGCTGGTCCTTGGTAGTGCTTTGGAGCACAGGTACCTCCTGCTTAGTAACCGTGTCACAGTAACGTCAGCTGGTACTCTCGTTGTGACATTGTCCTTTTCCTTCTGCTACCCGTCCGGGGTCCAGTACCGTCAAGTGGTTCTCCCCAGTGCCTTTGGCCTAGGTGCCTCCATCTCCGTATCCGAGTTCCAGCAATGTCTGCTGGTCCTTGGTAGTGCTTTGGAGCACAGGTAACCTCCTGCTTAGTAACCGTGTCACAGGAACGTCAGCTGGTACTCGGTTGTGACATTGCCTCTTTTCCTTCTGCTACCCGTCCGGGGTCCAGCACAGTCAGCTGGTCCTCGTTACTTCCATTGTCTCTTGCTCCATCTGATACCCGTCAGGGTTCCAGTAACGTCAGCTGTTTCTCGGAAATTAGACGACATTAAAGACCACCCAGAAGAAGATGACGACAACAAGGACGACGACATGAAGCAACCAGCCTGAACACCAGCACAAAGAAAAAATAAAAGATACCCAGAAGAAGATCACCAACAGGACAAAGAAGGTTAAGACAAACTACAAGATACAGAACAAAGACAGAAGAACAAAAAGCAAAAGATCAAAAAACAGAAAACATGAAGTATAAGACCAAAATGAAGAGCAAAATATATGCTCTAAATTCTAAGCAGAAGAAAACTAAGCAGTGTATGGGGGTGAGTCCGTTCTCCTCGTGGTGCCCTGGAAAATGCCTGCTGCTGCAGGCTAAACTGAACACGGACAAATACGTTGTAATTTAAATCTTTTGTGACAGCAAGAACGGAAGGATGAACAATTCATACTTTTACAGATTACAAGTACAGGAATCTCTGTCACAATAAGAATATGATGAAGAAGATTAAGAGGGAAGATGTAGAATTTGAATATGAAGAAGATTAATTAGTTTAATAATAACAATATGAGTAATGTAAACAAAAACTGAATAGCAAGAAGTTTAAGAAGAAGATAGAAGGTGAGATGAGAATAATTTGATGAGAAAGATGATGCTGCTGCTGGAAGATTATGAAGGAGAAAGTGTGGCACTGGCAAAAGTTAAAAAGGTGAAGAGATGGAAGTTGTGAAACATACATATTTGCCAAAAAAGCCCAAAATAGAAAAAAGGTTAACAACATTGTCAATTTGTTAGTCAATCCAACGTATTTCCAAAAAAAAATATATTAATGCTATTCCAATGCACTGGTTAAACATGTATGCCTTTATTGTCTCCTCAACCTCCCCCAAATACATTCTACATTAGTCTTTGTTGTTTTCCTTCATGTACAATTAACCAACAAGGCAAGAATGTTTTTTTTAATTTCGATATTTTGTTCCCATAGACTTACATGGACTTCCGCTATCGAAATCGGATATCGACGATATTTAGTGCTATCGGCGATACAATTTCTATACGATATTTTTAAGATATCGAGCAATATCGCTCAACACACCCCTCAGATAGGGGGAGCCCTGTCTTTCCTAAACTTGGGGGTACCCTTGGGAGGTCCAAGTGACCGACCTGTCACTATCTCTTGTTTAGCCCTGAGCTAAACCCACAACCCCCCACCCCAGGTGGTAACAGTAGTGAAAACCACAGGTAAGAATGACAGGGAATAAAGTAAAACTGCACCACAAAGCAAGTTAACAGGATGACACAATTGTGTGTGAGGGGAACAAAATACCAATAGTGAAATGTACAAACAACAAAGTATACTTCACCAAACTCCCTAAAAACTTGACTATCAACAGCTATCCAACACTGGACCGATATGCAAGTGCAATAGTCGGCATCCAGGAATGTTCTGAGCCATACTAAAAGGGAGAAGGGCGTTCCCACCAGCCTCAGCCACAAAAAGTTAACTTCTGCCCAAGCTGAACAACCGTGAACAAACCACGCTGACACCCAAACTCAGGCTGAGCACAGGAAGTTTTTAGTCTGCACAACAGACTCCCAGTGTGAACAGCTTCCGAAGCCAGCATGACAGTAACCCGCCCTCTACGAGGGACCCCAGGGCCTCAGGATGCCGCGGCACCTGGTTATCAGGGTTGATGACGATGAAAACCAGCGATAGTAGTCAATCATCATGGACATCTGTTGAAGGCACCCAAGTCCTCTGCTCCAGACCTAGCCTCGCCAAGCACCAGATATTGTAGAGAACGGAGAACAATTCGGAGTCAACAATCCTAGATACCTCAAACTCTAAAGAGCCCATCTACTAAGACTGCGGCGGGAGGAGCAGGAGTCACGTCCCCTGACCCACAAACTTTATCGAAGAGACTTATGGAAAACTTTATGAATCCTGTACACAGCAGGTAAGTCCAATCGGAAGGCCAGTGGGTTGATGACTGCCGGATTCTGAACGACCGAAAGCGTGAACTCAACTTAAGTGATGGTAACTTGAGTTTGATGTTCCTAGTGGATAACCACACCAAAATCACCCACATTCAGGTCTGGACCAGGCACACGTCTACAGTCAGCCACACGCTTATACTTAGAACCCATACTAAGTAAGCGCTGCTTAACTTTCCAACATGAAGACGATAATGACGCACCCACCCGATCCTTCTCAGGGACCCTAGAAGAAATACCCTTGACAAAAAGTACTGACTGAGGATGTTGACCATAAACACAGAAAAAAAGGTGACTCCCCAGAGGACTCATGACGATTATTAATGGCGAACTCCGCGAAAGGAAGAAAGTTCGACCAACTCCTCCTGATTGTCAGAGACAAAGCAGTGCAAATACTGTTCTAGATTTTGATTTATTCACTCTGTTTGTCCATAGACTGAGGATGAAAGCGACAAGTGAGACAAACTTAATCCCCAAGCAGAACAGAAAGCTTCCAGAAATTAGCAACAAACTGGGTACCCCTATCAGACACAATGTCAGATGGAACCCCATGGAGTCTGTACCACTTCAGGTATGAATATTGAGCAAGTGTCTTGGCATTGGTAAGGATGGTAGCGCACCGAAATGTGTCATTTTAGAAAAAGGCGACCACCACCAAAATAACAGTGCTAACCAGCAGAGGAAGGTAGATCTGTAATAAAATCCATGGAAATATCTGTCCATGGTTTGCTAGGTACATTAAGTGGAAACAATGTACAAGAAGGACGAGAGTGCGAAGACTTGGAATGCGCACAAGTGGAACAGGCTGATACATAGGAAGCGACATCCTCCAAATTTTGGGCCACTAAACTCGACGAGACAGAAGCTCCTTGTGCCCTTAAACCCTGGATGACCAGCCAGGACCGAATCATGATGCTCCCCCAACACCTAAGACGAAGGTGCAAAGAACAAAAGACATGTTAACTGGAAGATCTGCGGAACCTCCTCCTGAGCCTCAGCTATCTCAGCTCCCACACTCAGAATGAGACCTTATACTAACCACACCCTTCTGGAGGATAGGTACCGGCTCCTCTGTGGTTTCCCACCAGGAAAACTTCTGGACAATGCATCAGTCTTGTGTTTTTTGAACCCGGTCGGTAAGTAACAAAGAAATTGAACCTGTTAAAGAACAGTGACCGTGAGCCTGTCTAGGTGAAAGACACTTGGTGGACTATAAATGTCACGGGGGAGCAATGGAAAACAGGAGATGAGGAACTGGGCCCCTGAACTGCCCCTCAGACTAGGGAAGCCCTGTCTTTCCTTAACTATGGGGGTACCCTTGATCAGGGCCGGCTCCAGTTTTTATGGGCCCCGGGCGAAAGAGCCTCAGTGGGCCCTTAACACAGACCACGATTCATGATGCACAGATACGGCAGAGAAATATAGGTACAGTACAATGCAAATACTTCACTTCTTCCATTACATGAGTG
The DNA here is from genome assembly GCA_033576555.1 of Oophaga sylvatica. NCBI lineage: Eukaryota > Metazoa > Chordata > Amphibia > Anura > Dendrobatidae > Oophaga > Oophaga sylvatica. Next base: position 140,109,493 of record JARQOD010000007.1, on the reverse strand, counting down.
ATATCTATTGTAAATTGTTACAATAGCTCAAAAACCGCCAAAATCCTCACAGTGCACCAGAACAGATGGAAGTCAGTCCTCCATACAATATTATGGGCACCACAGTCTCCCCTCATCACCCATATAATACCCCATGCAGGATGTCACCCCCCCATATAATGCCCATACAGAATACTGGACCCAAAATAATCTCCATACGAATACTGGACCCATATAATGCTCCATAAGGAACTGGTCCCCATAAAATGCCTCCATACAGGAATACTGTCCCCATATAATGCTCAATACAAAATATGGAGCTCTCCTCTGGCGCTGTACTGCGTTCTGCACTGTTACGGCTCAGGAAAGGGCGCTGTGGAAAAGACCCCCTTTATCATCATGATTGCCTCCTTTTCTCATCATTGCCTCCCCATCCATCATCATGGCCTCCCCATTATCATCAATGCCTGCCCATCATCATCATCTCCTCCCCCATCATCATTTCTCCCCATCATCAATGCCTGCCCATTATCATTCAATGCCTGCCCATTATCATACATCTTCCCCCATCATCATCAATGCCTCCCCATTATCGCAATGCCTGCCCATCATCATCTCCTCCCATCATCATCAATGCCTGCCCATCATCACCTCTCCCCATCATCAATGCCTGCCCATTATCATCAATGCCTGCCATTATCATCATCTTCTCCCCATCATCATCAATGCCTCCCCATTATCAGCATTGCCTGCCCATCATCATCTCCTCCCCATCATCATCAATGCCTGCCCATCATCATCTTCTCCTATCATCAATGCCTGCCCTTATCAGCAATGCCTGCCCATCATCATCACCTCCCCATCATCATCAATGCCTGCCCATCATAATCTTCCTCCCATCATCAATGCCTGCCCATTTCATCAATGCCTGCCCATTATCATCATCTTCTCCCCATCATCATCAATGCCATCTTTCAGCAATGCCTGCCCATCATCATCTCTTCCCAATCATCATCAATGCCTGCCCATCATCATCTTCCCCATCATCAATGCCTGCCCATTATCAGCAATGCCTGCCCACATCATCACCTCCCCATCATCATCAATGCCTGCCCATCATCATCTTCTCCCCTCATCAATGCCTGCCATTATCATCAATGCCTGCCCATATCATCATCTTCTCCCCATCATCATCAATGCCTCCCCATTATCAGCAATGCCTGCCATCATCATCTTCTCCCCATCATCAATGCCTGCCCATTATCATCATGCCTGCCCATTATCATCATCTTCTCCCCATCATCATCTCAATGCCTCCCCATTATCAGCAATGCCTGCCCATCATCACACACAGACAGCACACAAGCACTCTCTCACATACATACACACACACATACACACACACACACACACACACATACACACAAAGCACCGCACTAAAACCAGAGA